>CM068381.1:31379597-31582097 GCA_034770075.1 Aralia elata
TCCCCACAACACAACAACTGACTAACTTGATCATTCATCTGTCTCGTGACATTGAGGATAAGTTTGAGTAAAATTCAACTAAGCTTCGCCACAGAATGGATGAAATCACTACCGTAGTTGGTCATTTACTTGAAGATTTGGGAAGAGAGCTACAGAAGCAGCTAAAGTCTATGTTCAATGATATATCTGGTCGTCTTCACAATCGAGACACAATTTTCTTTAAAGCTCTTGATGATCAAAAGAAAGTGGTACTTACACTTCAGCAACAGAATGAGCAGTCCCTCACCTCTCTGACCAATAAAATCTTTGAACTCAGCATTAGCCTATCTGATTTTAAACATGAGATGGAACTCTATGCTAACAGCACGATGACTATAGTTACACAACAAAATGAACATACTGTCACTCGCCAACGGGAGATTCGCGATGATATTGCTATGAACTCCTCTCAAATCCAAAAATTGGTAGATTCAGTCCAGCATCTCCTTAAGGTGAATGATGACAAACAGGGGGAAAAGGTCAAGGGCAAACAAAAGCAGCTGTTGGAGAGATCACAATCTTAGGGGGAGAAAAGAAAAAGAAATCAAGAGCAAACATCTATAACTCCTCCGATCTTTAGATCTCCTCCTCCTCCACCTAGCCTATCAGCTATCCCTTTGGAATATGGCCAATCTTCATCACGACAAGAAACATCGAGTAGAGTTTCGTCTACTGGCATTTGAGTTCCTTTAGGTGATCTTGCATATCTTCGAAGAAATTTTCAAGGGACTCATGTCGTCAGGGAAGAAAGAACAAACTTGCCAGATCTTGGCCCAAAAGACTCTGTTGAAGAAATAAACGAAATATTGCTGAGGATAAAGAAAGACGAGATCGTAGAGTAGAATCAGAAAAGAAATGGTTGTCAAAAGAAAAGAGGAGCAAAAGGGAGAAAAATTTGTAAATGTTTTTTTTTGTACAAGCTATTATTTATCAATAAATTTATTCTTCTGATCTAGCAATATAGTAGCTTACTGTACTTTACGTCATATTTACATTTCAAGCAACTACATTATAAATATACATCAAAATGAAACTACATTAGTCTGCAAAAGATTTTTATGATGAAAGCTATTATGCCAGTAAAAAATAAATAAAATAATATTATAATAAAATAATAAATAACTTAAATAAAACAAAATCAAAAATCATAGTTTAAGTTAATTAATGTCAAGTTAATTAAAGTTTGTAAGTAAATTAATGTCAAAGATCGTAGAGTTAATTATAAGTATCATAGACAATCACAGAATCTATCGTAAAACTCGTAAAGTACTATCGTAAAGACAAGCAAAAAAGTCAAGCAAAACTCAAAAAAAGCAAACGTAGAATAAAGTTAAAAAAATAAAAAAAAAAAAATTAAAAAAAAAAATAAACACAAAAAAAAAAAGAACAAGAGCAAAACAAAAAATCAAAAAAAAACAAAATCCCAATGCAAAAAACATCCTCAGCTGAAAAAAGATCAGAAGATACCCAAAACATAAAAAACAAAAAGGCAGAAAAAAAAAAAAAAAAAATAATCAAAATCAAAAAAAAAAAAAAAAAAAAAAAAAAAAAAAACAAAATCAAAAAAATACACAAAAAACGATCAAAACTAAAAAAAAAAATAAATCTAACAATTCAAGCTACAAATTTTCAAGCTCATAAAAAACTTATTAGCACTCTCAACAACATTCAACAACTATTCGTTCTAGTAATAGTGACCACTGAGATTCCAAACTTAGAGGGTAAAAGTCCTTGTCTTAAAATATCCAAAATTGAAGAAGCAAGAATATCCTTGTCAAACTAATAAATCAGTCAAAACAAGAGTGTCAAATCAAACCTTCAAATTCTTAAAACAGAAAGTACATAGTTAAAGTCTCCGAACCACTTAAAAATAATCTATATTCCTGCACATTATTTTTAAAAACCAAATCAAAAACTTTCACACAATCTAACTTTCCAATAAATATCAATAAAAATTTGTAAAATAATAATCCTAACAAAGTATTTTTAAAAGAAGATCTATCCAACCCCTCTTCTAAATCTCTAAGTGGCTCTTGTGAAAAATAACACAGGTACTTTGGAAGCTAAAAAAAAAATTGAGCATACATAACACTTAAGTGTCATTGTATGGGAGTACTCTTGGTTATAGGGTGGTATATTTTGCCACCAATTTTTATTTAATCTTGCATAATAATCCTGCGGAAGGTCAAAATAATAAGCAGTGAATGGGCCTTCCTTATTGGTTTTATTTTATCCTCGTTCACCACTGGATAATCCTGCGAAAGGTCAAAAATTAAAAGGCAGTGCATGGTGTTGTGAGGTATTTGTGCCGCATGATAATCTTGCGGAAGGTTAAAATTAATAAAGTAAGTGAATGGGCCTTCCTTACTAGTTTGTTTTGTCCTCATCTACAGGATTAATCCTGCGAAAGGCATAAAAATATAAACCTCCAGTACATGCAACTCTTCTTTTATGTGGTCCCCGTTTGCAGGATTATCATGTAGAATGTGAAAATAAAATACCAGTATAGTTCTAAGTGTTTTTTGTACATCATAGTGTTTATGTAATAAAAAGAACAATTAAAAATTACTTATTTAATTTAATTTAACAGAAAATCCTTATTTACTTGTTTACCTTTCAATAATTTTAAGGAATTTAATATTCTATTTTATTTTAATTTTCATGTAAACTTAAACTTTATTTTATTTTAATTTCTAATTAGTTAATTAAATTGGTTAAGTAAATTAAATTATTTTAAATGTTTATGTAATTTAATTGTTTTTGTAAACACACTTATAGTTACGTTATTTAATTGTATATTTTAATTAAATAAAATGATCCTTTATCCTAACTGAAATTAAGGAAATTTAATAATTTAAATTTAAATTTTGTTTCCTTATTTCAACTATAAAAAACATCAATATACTGAAATACAATGCAACTTAGTTTAACGAAGCGCAAAATAAAAACATAAACATAATTGATTCAACCAATCTAAGCAATAGTCCCAACTACATAACATGATAGATACAATTACAAATAACGGAACCTTATGAATAAATAATGCAACTCGCATCTTCGAATTTTCAAAATGCAAGTAGTACGCGCTTGTTGGTTTAGGGAGAATACTTTTTCAATCGTTGTGTAGAACAATGACAATCCCATCAGTTATGTATGTCGCTATATTTTTGAGGTTAGGCGTCCCATCAACTGTAATATTACCACGTATTAAATCTGTTTTATATTTTCTTGCAGAGTTATCCAATATGTGTTTAAGGCACGGCAAGTACATGTTAGTAATAGCAAGTGTACAAATCCAATGATACAATTGGACCATATGTGTCGCATCGTCAGACTTTAATACTATTTTACGTTCCTTTTAGATTCTGGAAATTTATAGGAGGTCCAGGGTATGTATTTCTTTGTATTGGTACTAGTCCGACTTGGAATTTTTTTGGATTTAATAACTACAAACCTTCATATCAACTGTTTTCTAAACATAGATACCAAATTTAATGGAATAAAAAAGTAGTAAGTTTCAACCTAAGTCATATGTTCAAAATATATTAAGAAATTGAAAAATATTTGAAAGTTCACAGAACCACCACTAGCCATCCATAAAATTGCCTCTTCTCACTTTTGGAAAGAGAAATTCACAACTAGTTAGCGGGATCACCCTCAATCAAGCCAAACTGATTGAGACATTTGTATTAAAAACACCAATATTAAAATTATTTCCACCATTACAAGTACTATAAATAATAAAATAAAGGTATGTCATAAAATCATACAAAACTATTACAAAATGGCATGGCTCATCAAGGCCCAATGCTTTGTAATGATTTCTTTTATCATGATTTGTTAGTTTTCTACATATGGCACTTTTCCTCAATGGACTTATTGTAAAACTTGATTTCTCAATTCCCACTTTTGATCCATGTGATTTTTTAACGTCCTTTTGTTTTGGATTGTATTGGTTTCAAATAAGGCGTCGTCATCAACTTCAGCCTCCTCGGTGACCCCTTTAATACATTTGCAGGGGAGTATTTTGTTATCGAAATTAATTCGTTGCTTTCATATGGTTTGTACTTTAGCAATTTACAAACCTCTTCCCTTTCTATCAATTTCTCAACGTAATCTGAATCAATCTTGGGATACATGACGCATCCGCAGCAAACCCAAGAAGAAGCTTAGCCAGTCGAGTATAACAACCTGGCTTAATTGTCTTGTTAGTCAACCCTTTTGTTATGATAGAATACAAAGTTTCGACCTGTTGATTTGTTAGCATCTTATGGTCCATCTTTTCACTATCATTCCTCTTGAACTTTTCATGAAAATTTTTTTATAATCATAAATCGCAAAATGTGATGAAAAATCATGCCTGAATGTTCCCCACATTTTACAGTGGCACTTAATGAACTTTGATTCCATAAAACTGGTTGATGGTAAAATATCTCCTATAATTTTTAGGGACTGCAGATTTGATAAACGTGGTAAGTCTTACACTCAACGTTTGACAACCCAAGAATTTTTTGTGTTGTTAAACTTCAAAGATTTTGTTAGTTGATAGACTCCACGGAACGCGTGCGTGAGGTTGGTCGTCGCCCGGATTGTTTCTATCAAAGTTGCAACGGTGGTATTTCTCGCAAATGCCTTAACCCCATCGACTATAAGGTAGAGGTTAATCTTGGTACAATTGCTCGCCTTGGGAATCTGCGTTGTGAATGGACACCAACGACACCTTGACCCCTCGCTTTTATGTAAGCGGTAATCTCTGTATAATCGACGATTAGTTGGGCGGTAGAAGACGCCCACACACAATCTATGTATTGTTGTCTGATAAGTCAAAGTTGAATCTCAAAGAAAAAACTAAATAATAACCTAGGAATTCTTCCAAAGAACCAAAAGGTGAGAATAATCTCACAAATAATTGTATTGAATAAATCTGATTGAAGTGTATCAAGAACATCATCTATGTCCCCTATTTATACTACTCAAAGGTAATTCTAATCCTAATAGGAATTATAAAATCAAACTATAAACACAATCCTAGCTTAACAAATTAATTTGGAAACCAAATCCAACTTAAAACATTAACAAATTAAATTTGGAAAAACCAAATTTCTGAACTAATAAATAATAAGGCAAACTTCAAATCCTACTTATCAAACATTCTAATTACATTAGTAATCTAAAAACAATGCTGGAAAATACCCCTAATAATTAAAGAAATTCGTGTCCAAAATTTGAATTAAGAAATCTGAAGCCTTCCTCCATTTGGGGAATTAGAGAAGATCCATTAATTGTTAGGAACCATTAATCCATTGGAGAACAAAATCAGCTAGTTTGTATACTTGAAAACCTTCCCTGCCGTGGCCCACATGATATAAGAAGCTAATATGTTAAGTCTCTGAATATGCTAGGAAACCTGTGTGATTGGCTGATTAGAATTGGGAATGTCCGTTGCCGGCATGCGAATTTGCTAGAATATAAAATTTGCCACATGAATTCGAATTAAAATTGGCATTGAATTGAACTCCATTTTAAGCATCTGTTTGAATAAACTTCAGCCCGAAATATTAAAAAAATTCCACTTGATAAATCCCTAGGGATCTTGAGTTTGAGTTATTAGGTTTGATGTGAGCCTGATCAGGATTGTATCAAGCCCCTCCTCTTGTGTAAAGGATTTGTCCTCAAATCTGACATCCCTTCCTCTTGAAAAGGATTAATTACCCACAAATATGATCCTACATAAAAACAAATTAAGTTAAGTAGTAGTCAAACAAATCATAATCACAATTCTCACTTTTGCACATAAACCATATAAAAGCAATATCAATATCACAAGTAAGGAATATGAAAATAAATTATCAAAAATTCCCAACTCCTGCATAGGAACACTCCATCGTCGTCCTAGTAACTTTCCCTGAATTGAATTATGAACAACTTGGTAAACATCTCTTTCCAAGCAATGCTCGAATCGATATAGCATCCCTGCAAGCTCCTCTGTAACATTAAACTTGGGAAACTTAAACTTTTCGAAACCAATCCTCTAAATCAAGAACCTGTCCCACATCAATCACGATACTTTTCCACACGTAGACCATAATACTTCCACAATGTCTAAATTGCAAGCAACTTCCATTCACAAAATTCCTGGATCAAAAATCAACGTGATGAAATCTCGTCCATTCGCAAATATATCCATCGACGAATTTCCGGCATCAAAAGTGGATTCTTATGATCCTCGATCACAGTCGCACTAACAACATCCATTCCCATTGCACCTGGGATCAAATAACCAATCTTTGAAACTTTCCATGGCGCAATTGCAAACATACTTGAATTGCTAGATTAAAAACACGACAAAACAAAACAAATCAACATGTTCCTTTTGTCTAATCTCAAAGAAATCAAATAATTTAAATTCACAAATGCCATATAGGTCTATTAGAACAATTATTCAAAATACTTCCCCTGTAGACTTTCAAATGCATTGTCCGAATGTATATTACCCAACGATCCATGCTTTTCTCCTCAATGAGTCAAGAATTTCATCTATCTCGAATCTGCAAAACAAAATTAACATTTCTCTTTCCAATGACATTAACAAATTTTAAAATCACGTAAATATCATCAATGGAATAAAAAGGTCACTTTCCAACTTCACAAGATGAAAAACTCAATAGCATATTGACGATGATCACAACACAAACTCATACAAGTGCTAAAAGAATTTTCCCAAGCATTGACATAAAAATAGGAATATCATCAAACCAGATATTAACAAAATTTCCCCATAAAAGAATGCAAAATATGATTTAACATGAAAACATTTAATGCATTAGTTAATCCCAATGATTTAACTAAACACTGTATGTAAAACCATATCTTAATCCCAATCCGATGAATAATCACTTTTCAACCCAATACCAAATTCCTTTTCCATTCAAGACAGTTTTCTCAAAATCATGGCCAATTGTGTAACAAACTCTAAATGCGGAAAGAAATTACAAATGATAGCAAATTCATGCAATGAAAGATTTCTCTACTGAAGAAACCGATGATCACTACCGATTATCATTTAACGACATGCCAATGCAAAGATTGATCAAAAATCTTAATTCAACATGTGAATGAAAACCCCTAGAATGAGTTCATGCAAGTACAAACGGATGAAAAACGAGAGAATACCCCACAATAATCATTAGAATAAATTCTAGCGGAAGATATGCCACTTTGACAATGAGAAAATTTTGACCAAATTGATAGTTAGGAATATTGACAATGAGAATATAATGCCATGCTCATAAAACTAACTCGAACAAATATCAAATATCCTTCATAGTTTATGATAAAGACGATTCTACCCTCAAAATAGATAACGACAAATTTATCTCATGAAGCATGTAAAACATGTTTTTAAATAACTCATGAAAATACTAGATGCATTAAGTTAATCTAAACAGAAATAACTATCCACCCTATTACAATTCACGTGTTAACAAAACTTTCCATTTATCACAATATCCTCATGCTAATTTGATTATGCAATTATCATCACTATGGTCATCTTTTTCCAACGTAGATAAAACATAGAAGCAACTATGCAATTTATCCAAGTCATATTATCTAAGTAAAAGAAAATAAAAGCGATACTTGTTATACCAACTTCGAAAATCGATGCAACAAGCGAGACGTCTTATCCGTCCTTAGGTACTATGATCTCAAGAATACGCACACGAACTCCATGTTCTTCACCCACGATACCCGCCTTGAATGAACATGGGCTCAACATCAATTCTCCAACCCACACCACGCCATTTGTAACTCTCATTTGTCTCCATCGAAAAATACTTACAAGCACTGTGGTGATACGGAATGATAGCTCGAGGGTTAATCATCATATAACCTGTACAAGAGACAAAACAGAAACTAGACAAAGAAGAGTTATTCTTGTTAGTATTCCAAAAGAG
The DNA here is from genome assembly GCA_034770075.1 of Aralia elata. Classification (NCBI taxonomy): domain Eukaryota; kingdom Viridiplantae; phylum Streptophyta; class Magnoliopsida; order Apiales; family Araliaceae; genus Aralia; species Aralia elata. The sequence goes on from CM068381.1 coordinate 31,387,592, forward strand.
CGCCGTCTTGTAACGAATGTACAGTCATTGGCTTTTTCAAAATACAACTCACTTTTCAAACTCACTCTTCATCTCTTTTTTCACTTCCTATACTCTCCACTGTTTACTTTCTCATCCGTTTATTTTCACTCTCAATTCTTTTTATTCTCTTGTTTCTTTTCATTCTCTTTTTCACACTCAATCTTTTTTTCAATTTCTTTTTCCACTTTCTTTTTGTCGTTATACTTTCCACTTGTATTTTCTTATCTCGGGATCACAGACTTTCATCTCGAACATTAGAATCTAACAACTCTCCTTGGACTATGCAATATTCTATTATCTCCTTTTTCCACCTGGCCCTCGGCTGATCTTGCTCCTTTTGCGCCATTTAGAGATGTTTTGTCCCGCAACTGCTCTCAAATAAGCATCCCTTATATCATTATAAAAAAAAAAATGTTCTCCCGATGTCCTCAAATTGATAACTGATTTCCCTATACGCCTTAGGAGTTTTCCTCGTGGATTGTCTCCGATGCGAATCTCCATGCCTATGATCCTTCCTTTTATCATCCCAATTTGAACGCCTTGAAGGTTTGATCGTCCATATCTTGGAGTTGCATACCTCTTTCCTCCTGCTGATGCTTAGTATCTGGGGCATACCGCTTTCTCATTACGGTTTTTTAAAACTCTTTTCCATGTATTCGATCGGATGCTCTCCACATCTTCTCCTTTCCACGTTCAAATTAAGCCCACCCACCATGTAGTTTTTTACAATGACCGTACAAAAATCTTGAACTGCAAGTTTGAACTTCTTTTTTATTTGGGGTCTTTTGTGCTCGAAATTAATTATGATAGCCAAACTCTTGTTCCTTTCTTTTCCTCTCATCTCAAATATGCATCTGGATCATTCCTGCCTTGGAAAGTATTCCTTCGAGAGACCCATAAGAATTTTCATAACCATACCTCATACATATTTACTGCAAAACAAAGGTTAGTTAGATAACAGAAAATTTTCTCACACACATCCCTTACGTGTTTCGCTCAAACAGTATATACCAACAATTATGAAACAACCCTCGTGTATCACACAATTAGGCTTTTACCCTCAATTGATCTCACACTCTTGCCTTTTACCACTATAATTCCCTCTTATAGGATTCTTTTTTGAATTCAACCAAACAAATATTACAGTTTTCTTTTAATTCAATCAAGAAACTTATCACAAAACAAAGATTATAGCAAGTGTGACGTAGATTAACGTATAACCCCCAAAATTCTCACTATCACCAATAAAAATCCTTTTGAGTGAAATCCCAATATCCTTCAAAATTCACAAATTCCAACAATAGAACCAAATGACACAGCTTTCTTCAAAAAAATCTGCAATATTCACGAAACTTATGAAACCCAGGTCAATTGGCAATAATTTTTTTCCCAATAATAGCAATCAATTGAAATAAAATTGAATTTTTTTTCTGTACTCACGAATTTTTTTTCTCACTAATCTTTTTTTTTTCACGATTTTTTTTTTTTGCACTATATATTCAAAACAAGAAAATTGAAGGAATAAGTAACTCGCTAGGAACTCTAGCTCTGATACCAAATGATAGATTTCATGGCACCACGCCTTTGCGTGAGGTGGTCGTCGCCCGGTAATCGTTTCTAGCAAAGTTGAACGGTGGATTGCTCACAAACACCTTAACCCCTCGCCTATAATGTAGAACGGTAATCTTAGTAGCAATTGCTCGCCTTGGAAAATCCTGCGTTGAATGGACACCAACGGACCACCTTGACCCCTCGCTTATATATAAGCGGTAAATCTCGGGTACAAATCGAACCGATTAGATGCGGGTAGAAGACCGCCACAACACAACTATGTTATTGTTTGTATGATAAGTCAAAGTTAAATCTCAAAGAAAAACTAAAAAGTAACCTAGGAATTCTTCAAAGAACCAAAAGATGAGAAAAATCTCACCAAATAATATGTAATTGAATAAATCCTGAGTGATAAGTGTATCAAGTACATCATCTATGTCCCCCTATTTTATACTACTCAAAAGGTAAATTTCTAATCCTAATAGGAATTATAAAATTCAACTATGAAAGACACACAATCCTCCTAGCTTAACAAATTTAATTTGGAAACTAAAAATCCTTAACAAACTTACCCAATATTAATTTTGATAAAAACCACAAATCCTTAACTAATAAACAATAAGGGAAAAATTTAAATCCTACTTATCAAACAATTCTAATTTACATTAGGAATCTAAAACATGCTGAAAATAACCCTAATAATTAAGGAAATTCGCGTCCAAATTTGAATTAGAAATCCGAAGCCTTCCTCCATTTGGAATTAGAAATTCTATTAATTGTTAGGAACCCATTAATCCGTGGAGAACAAAATCAGCTAGTTGTCTACTTGGAAACCGTGTGGCCCACATGATATAAGAAGCTAATATGTTAAGTCCTGAATATGCTAGGAAACCTGTGTGATTGTCTGATTAGAATTGAAATGTCCTGTTGTCGACATGGCGAATTTGCTAGAATATAAATTGTCACATGAATTGATTAAAATTGGCATTGAATTGAACTCCATTTTAAGCATCTTTGAATAAACTTCAGCCCAAATATTAAAAATCGCTTGATAAATCCCTGGGACTTGAGTTGAGTTATTAAGGTTTGATGTGAACCTGATCAGGATTGTATCATTAGTTCAACTTGAAAATGCCTAAAACATTTTTTTGTGTAAATTTTTGCTGCAAAAAGCTCCAACGGTTGTTCAATCAAACACCAATTTTCTCCTCCACTTGATTGTGATATAATCACAATCCTTCTCCTTAAGGTATTGTTTGTCAAGTGCTTCTTGGGAATTGACAACTAAGTTTTTAAGACCCGTCGTATTGTTGTAGACTGCAGTATTCATCAAAAAAAATTATTTATACCCCTTACTCCCCGAGGTTGTGGTCATTCCAACTGCAAAAATTCTTTTCGTGTACGCCTAAGCTCATTTTTCTCTAATTTCATAATGATTAGCCAATCATTCGTGATCACGCAAATCGTAGTCCTCCATTAACAATTCCTAACGGTCCTTAAACTCTTGTATACTCAAAGACTTATACACGCATAATTTAAAATATGTCTTAAAAGTTAGATGTGAAGAATTAATTTGTCCTAATTTTTTAGAGAAATTATTGCTTATATGCCAAGTGCAAAGAATAGTGATGACTACTCGAAAAAACCCTAGCTATTGCATTTGACATTGCTCGATCTTGATCAGTGATTGATAGTGATTAGGAACTTGTTATTCATTACTTCTAGCCAATTCTCAAACAACTATACAAATGTGTCCCTCGATCTCATCTTTCAATAATGCAAAGCTAAACAAGAAAGAACAATAATGATGATTTTACACTGGTAAATGTAGCAAATGGCATAAAGTACTTATTAGTTTTATATGTGGTATCAAAGGTAATTACATCCCTGAAATTTTCACACACTCAACAATCGATCTATAATCCTACCCACAATATGCTTGCAATTTGATTTTTATTTATCCCCCTCGTTTAAATATGATAAAGAAAAACCTTGGTGGAGCACTCATGTTCAAGTTTTTTAAAATATTCTACAGCAGCTCGTCCATCATTTAAATCTAAGGCTCGCCTCGTATGTCACTGACTACATTCCGAATGTCTTTATCTGAAAACCCCACATTTTTCATTCAACTGTCAATTAAACTAAATATATTCATCATCTGGCTTGTCTCAACTCCGGCATTATTTAACGTTTCAATCAAATTTCTAGCCACCCCAATTATATTGTTATGTGTCTATATTTGAGAAGTTTTGCTTGCATGGTGACACAATTTCATGGTTGTGATTTAGCTTAAGTGTAGACACATACCAATTATCTGCCTTTTTATTATGAACAACGTATAATCTTGCTTTGCATTTAGTTCTACCTACGAAATCCCTCCTTTTTTTTTATCTTCTCATCATCATCATCATCATCATTCTCATCATCACCTTCATCCAGAATTGTTTTTTTCATTTTTTCTAACAAACTTCATATCCTGCTTTCTACACTGATACAATCTAGAATAATACTCATTGAGTTTCACATATTTCCCTACTAGTTTTTAATCCTAATTTCAAATCCAACACGTTGTGCATATCTTCTATAAATACTCTCAACTTCTTCTAACGTAACAAAAATTTCGCCCACTATATAGAGTACCATCTTGAGTAAATACTAGTAACATCATCACAAATACTTTCACCAAGTGATATGGAATGGGCACGATTCAATATCAAATAAATCCATATCTAAGATGAAAATGTAATTTGAATGATATATTACTTACCAATATTGGGAATTGCAAATGACAAAACCCTAGCTTTGAGAGACCTTTTTCTTCACTGGAATTATGTTCTTCAATGGAGTCAGATACAACAACAGATCTAAGAAAATGAGGATAAGGTTTCTGATAGGGAGAATGCAGGCATCCCATAATAATCCTGCAGAACAGTAAAGCTACCGCATGATTATTATGCGCACAAGATAGCTTTCCGCAAGATTATTATCTTGTGGATGTCATGGTAATGAAAGTAGGATTTTTTATCATTTCTGTTATAGGGCCTAGGCTCCGCATGATTATTGTTTGTCTTCTTAATAAATATCATGCGGATGTACTACCTATTACATTATTGAATCATCTCATCAACGACCAAGATTGGGTTGGAAGAATGAGGGTTCTCACAGAGCATTGCCCATATATATATATATATATATATGACTTACGATTTAAAAAATAAGATCAATGTTAACAGTTTAAGATATTATAAAAATTAAAATTAATGTGATTCATTTAATTTTTTAAAACATAAATATAATTTAATGAAACTATTTATTGAACCTCAAATGGTGTATATATTACTCCCCATCCTTTCCACTATATAAATCGTTTTAGAAGAAATTTTTTTCAATAATATAAGACGTTTTATATATATTTAAGAGAAAAAATTAATCATTTTTTATTTTGTTCTTAAAAAATAAAGTAATTGAGAAAGAGAGAGAAGAAAAAATAATTAATTAATGCATAGATAGTAATAAAATTTTAAACTAACATTAATTATCAAATATTAAAATTAATGAAACTTTTTAATATATATAATTATATCTTAAATTACTTATATAATAAAAAAAGAGAGTGTAGTTGTTATGGTGGACTGACTTTTCTACCATTTTGGTGGCATTAAATATGAATAGACAAGCACCACAATCAAAATAGTTACATCTCCCATCTTCACCGATATTATACTCCGTATGGTACAAGTTTTACTAAAGTACAATTATTTTTTCTTATGTAAAATGTCATATCATATGGCCCTAATGTCGTAGAAAATTGCTCTGTGTCTTTATTATTCCCTAATAAAGTTTATTGAAATTATTTGGACAAAAGAATCAACCCACTTGAAATTAAGTCCCACCCTCCTTCATCCCAGAAGACTAAATATATACCCTCGATTTAAAGTTATAAGATCAATGTTAACTTTTTAAATTCAATTTATGTTATTATAAAAATCAAAATTAATGTAATTATTTTTTTTAAACAATAAATATTAAAATTAATAGTACCTTTTAGATAATTTATAATATTTATAATTGTATTACTTTATTTTATAAGAATTCATATCAATTTTAAATTTAAAAAATGTCTTAAAATAATTTTACATAGTTAAAATTAATCTTATATTTTGAAAAGCAAAGAGTGATATTTTTCTCAATAAAATCCAAAAGTTGAGCAAGAGCATCAAATTTTCCTGCTTCCCTCAGCAGTGACGGATACTCAGAAAATTTTTATATCTATGACCACCACTGTCCGTTAGTACTTAACTTTATGTATATATTTTTTTTAATATTTGAAAATTTATATTCTAACTGTTTTCTCTCAATTGGGACTATGGGCAGAATGGCACAAGTGTGCTACCATAAATGCAACATGTATATATACATACGGGAGAGTTTTATTCTTATTTTTCATTCATAGTGATATTTACTTAGTTTGACCTTTTGTTTTATTTACTAGCTACTTCTTTTGGAGCATAAAACTCTTCGCCCATTTTTTTGTTCTTGAATGGACTATCAAGATCAATTGGATGCACTAGTCAATTGTCTTTTGAGTCATCAAATTAATGGTCTTGATCAATCTAATTTTTTATGTATACGTATGTGCATGCTTATAAATATAGAGAGCAGATCTATAAGTGACAAATATAGTGTTTAAACCTTCTATATATATATAAGTTGCAACTAAAGCCAAATCCGAAAAATGATTCTTTCTGGACATTGGTAGTGGACCAAAATTTAGGTTTCTTTTTTTATAAAAAAAAAAAACCATAAATTTTTCTTCAAAATTTTAACAGGTGAACTTCATTGTATAGAAAAAGTATGATCACTTTTATTTTATAGTGAATCACAAATGGTAAAAATTAAAGCGCATTTATCAACTCCCTAAAATTTAATTACATATAATGAGGTAGATGAAATTTTTCATTCTTACTAGAAAGCCTCAGGAAATTACAACTCATGTAAAAGTACTTATTAGCACATTAAGTTCTTCCTAACTTGAAGGAAACTCCGAAACCATCTTCACATAAACGGATTAAATTGGATAAAAAATTACAAACTAATTAAAAAAAAATCCAAGAAAAATGAAATTTACATATAATTTACATATGTGATATGATTATGATATGAATATGATGTACATGTGTGGGTGATTTTCTTTGGATCCTACAAATCAATTTAACTGGTATAATGCTTCTTGAATATATAATTATTAACGATGTAAAAGTATTATATAATCGACTGAAAAACCGACGTTTCATTAATTGAGTTGCATGCATGGATTTGAAGACCATTCAATCTTTTCTCTTGGTTAGTGTTAGTGGTATTTTATGAAATCCAAGTGCTTATAATAATCACCAATTAGAGGTAATAATGGTCCCCCTTTGGCTTCTTCTTTTTTCCGACAATATAAATACTAAAATTTATATTGTTGGAAAAAAAAAATTATTTATGAAATTTATTATTATTAAAATTTTATTTTTGTTTCATGTTTTTTCATAATTAAAAATAATAACGTATAAATTTAATATTAATGACGTGATGATAAAAAACTTTAATGACAAAATGATATTGTAAGGGAAAATATGCTCGAAATGCAAACATCAAGTTAATTAGAAGGGGGCAACCGGAGGTGGGGGTGGGGGTGGGGGCGGGGGTGATGTAAATAAAAGATAATAATAAAATACATCAATAGTCCTTTTCTTCTTTCTCCATTTCTTTCATATGAAAAATAAACAATAAATTGTTGGGAATAAAAAGTTTAAGAGAAGCAAGTATCTAGAAAGTCGGGGAAAATATTCTAATTTAGACGAAGTGACCAAGTAATTGGCCAATAGCTTAAGTATATAGTATTGGAAAATGGTGAAGACCATAAAAGCTTTTCCAAGCGAAGGTAGAATCGGTAACGTTATGGGTTTCAAATTTTTTATTTTAAAAAATATTTTAAATGATATATTATTATAATATTAGTTAAGTAGATTTTATGTGATTAGTTATGTCATATATTATCATTAAAGTATTCAATGTCATGTCATTTAAGATCAAAATTTTAATACCTCTAACATTACTTTCAAAAAATATAAAGACAAACACTACTTATTAGATACCTCAATATTTACTAGTCAGAATATATATATATATATATATATATATATATATATAGAGAGAGAGAGAGAGAGAGAGAGAGAGAGGGAGAGGGGGGAGGGAGGGAGGGGGGGTTTAGGGTTTATGCGTCAAAGATTTAAATTGACCTGTTTTATGATCCTTAAAAAAAATGGACTTGTCCAACCTTTTTCGGGAAATTCCATATATTAGAAAGCAGAAAAATGAATCTGTTAGTACTACAATTTTACCCAAATTGAAATGGAATATGTAACAAAAGGCATTAAAAAAAACTTTAAAACGTTTATTAAATTGTTTGAAACTTTTCCAATTTACAAATACAGGTCAAAATTTTGTAACATTAAATAGGATAATCACTAATTTAAAAGACACACACACACACACACACATATATATATATATATATATATAAGTCTATGGTTGAGTTGATCTGTACTAGAAGACATTAAGTTTCAATTGCGTGCTAAAATATCCCCTTATTTTTGTAATCTTGTATGCCTATCAATGAGATATATAATTATAAGATCTAGAGATATAAATCCAAAAATAATAGTAAGATATTTATTAATTTATTTGAGCCTTCACATTTCTGAACACGTCCCTTGAACGGACTAAAGTCAATACAAATGACAAAACCACAAAGAAAATTAAAAGAAGTTTTTTGGCTTTGTATGAAATAAATAAATATATATATATATATATATATATATATATATATATATATATATATATTATAAATATCTTTTGTCTCCTAATTGTGTGTTTCTTTCTTCAGTTTCCTTTAGTCCTACTTCCCTTCTTCACTATTACACTACTAATTCTTCCAAAAAAATTATACTCCCCAAATTAATAGCTTTTCTAAGACTTTTTTTAAGTCAAATTGACTATTTTTAAAATTAATAATTAAGCATATATAAATATATTTTTAAAATTATAAAAATTGAAATTAGTAATAAATTGTATATACTTTCTTTTGGTTATAATATCTTCACCTATATGTTAGCAAAAATAGTAAAAAGATTAGTTTTAAAAATAGTCGATTTGACTTTAAAAAGTCCTAGAAATACAATTAATTTGGGACGGAGAGAATAATTAATAAAAAAATGAGGTAATCAATTTCACACGAATGTTAATAAAATAGAATTATTTAAATGTGTTGGCAATCACAAGAAGTTCTTAGAAACTGTCAATATTGGATGACTATTAAGTTTAATTAAGAGATTAATTAATTAATCAAACATTATCTTAATTATCTAATACGTGGGACTCTTGTCGTATGATCTTGGTTCTTTTTCATCTTTAATGAATACTCCACTAATAACAGTAGTAATAAGTAAAACAAAGTACCGTCGAATCTTTAAAATTAACAAAACTAGAGGCTGATACAGTTTTAATTTAAAAAAACACTATAAATAACTCCACACCAAGTTCATAACAAAGTTATTATTTTGACAGATATACAATATAATACTATTTGAGGCATGATCCCGTTGCATATACTTGTTACGATGTCACAAGTGATTTAGAGTTATGTGAAATATCTCAACAATATTAATATTCAATTAGTGCTGACTACGGTTAGCATATATGTGATTGTCTATCTAAAAATAAAACAGACACGATTTAAATATAACTATCTCATCCTTTATTATGAATAGCAGATGGTGGAGATTATTTTTAAATCGTGTCTGTTTTATTTTCAGATGGAAACCACATACACGTTAATAAGAATCAATATATAACCAACACTAATTGTGGATCAGTATCTGAAGTGACGAACCTAAGACATGGCCGGAGTGGCCACATGGGCTGGTAAGAATTATTATTCTACAAGTAAAAAATGTTATTTTTAAAAGGTCATTTTTTACATGTGTGAATATTTATTTAGTATGTTCGTATGAAAATTTTTTATTTATGAAAATATCAATTCTCGAGTAAATTAATTTATTACAATAAGGATTAAGTCTACATTCTCTATTATATAGTACACCTTCTTAATTAATCATTAAAGTATACTTATACCATATTATATATGTTGGTTCTTTAATTAATGGACAAAAGCTTTTGTGTTGGGTAATCTAATAACATTATCTATTAAGACTTGACTTAGGGACTGTAGTTGGCCCGCCCTTATATAATCATATCAAAGGCCTAACTTAGACTTGGTACTACTACATTTTCTCCACAAAAGTGGACAAAGTTTCTTATATTTTAGAGTTCAAGACTCATTTTTAATTAAATTCTAATTAAACCTACTCTTTCTTTTACCTTTTCCAAAATCAAGTGGGTCACTTTTTTAAAACCCATTTTTAATTTATTTTTTTACCATATTGTATGTGTTACTAAAAACTCTTTTTACATAAAATTTTGAATTAAAAGTATTTTGAGCTCAGCACACCCTGCACTAAATGCCTAAAATGGGCACTAAATAGTGTTGTGAATGGAGGACCAACTGTATTGACATGTTTGGTTTCATAAGTACACCTTCCATTTCTGTGGTCCTGTACGTTCAATTTATAGTTGGAATTTGGACACGACCAAAAGAAGCTGGTAGGCCACAGCCCAGAGTAATCACATTCCTCTTTTCCCTTTCATCACAACTTGTTATCCTCTTCTCCATAAAAAATCTTAAGAAAAATGTCCAGGCTACATTTCTAAAACAATGATATTTTTAAAAAATGTAGTATTTTTTTAAACATATTTATAATATTTGTTAAAAATATAATGGTGATAGCATGATAATACTCGATTTTATTTAGACAAAAGTGATAACATAGTGGTAGTGACAAAGTTGTTCAGAGCCAGGCTAGCCTAAGTTTTTAGGGAAAAAAACAATTGAGCTTTGGTATTTTTATATATTTTTGCTCTAAGCCCCAAGATCTAATGTAAAAATTTAAAGCATATAAAAGAAAAAGAAAATAAATATTATCTAAAGTTAAGAATCAATTTGGAAAGAATTTATCTTAATTTAAGAACAAAGATGACAATTTTTTAAAAGCGAAGGATAAAAAATGTCTAAGTGGTCGTTGGATATATCATCGTTATTTTTGTTAAATAAATTTTATGTTGTTAGTTATTAAATATTTTTTTTATTTATATAATTTTATTAATAAAATTACTTTGCATTTAATCACGTTATAATAGTTTTGGGTCTCCCGAAAAAAAAATTCCTGGTTTCGTCTTTGCATAGCAGTAAATCCTCTCCTTTAGTTGCGTGGTCACAGATTCTAGTCTATCCGACAAGTAAAATCAAAAGTAACTTTTTCTATGTTCCCCCTAGCTAATTTCTCTCGTGACCGACACGACTTAGTTTCTCCCTAAGCCCTTAGAACTGAAATTTGTTGTATTGATTTTTTCAAAAGATTTAATGACATAGGAAAATGATATACATGTCGACAAATATTTGACGAAATTGAACTGCGACTAATGTGTATGCGATAAGATATAATAAATTAAAGTGAGACAGTTCTTAATTCTTACTTATCTCATGTATACACATACGTTGCAATCATAATTTGACTGAAAATTTTCGTAATGTATAGCAGGAGTCAATAACATATTATGAACTTTATACAAACTTTATATAGACTGTATAGTCTAAAAATAAATATATATTTATAATTTTAGACTAGATTAAAAAAAATTATTAGTAATAATAGAACGTGGGGAGAAATTAGTTATTACCCATTCTCTCCATTCTCTTCAAATTTTGCCTACCAGTTTGCTAAGGATGGATATATAGCTATGGGCCTAAAAAAATTAAAGTGACTTCTGGAGCTTAGTTTGCAGTTTGGGCTCTAGTTCCTTTCATCAGAAGAAGTACGAGTCCTTTTCCCAAGTCTCTGACAGAGGGAGTATCAAATAGTAGAATGAAATTTCATTACTCCTTCCGTTCACAAAAGAGTCATTTATAAAATTTGTAAATATTAAGGATAGAATGATAAATTGATAATGAAATATCTATCCACAAAAAATTCAATCTAGCCACAATATACCAGTTTCAAGCCAATAACCAGGATAAAAATTAACCAAAATGCAGAAGCAAAGCTAAGTAGTCAAAAGAGGTATCGTTACTTCTTGTGTTATCTCCCTGAGCCCTCTGTGTAGCGTGCGCGTGAACTCGCCGTAAAATAACACCATTCTATGTGTAGGGGCATCATTACCATTCTATTATAGACTAGACAATATCAGATAAACTGCACAAAGTTTACAAACCAAGAGTCCGAGACACCTGAAATCGATTACTCGATGGATGGCCAATCATGTATCTGTCTAGATTTTATACCTTAAACACCATTCAGTTACTTGTTATACATCATTCCACAAGCACAAAAAAGGAACTGAAACATATCGTCTTCATTGTTTCAGGAAGTGAAATTGTGAAAATACTATATCAAGAAGGTTAAAGATTTTAAAGTTCTCTAAATTCCTATGCATGTCAAAATATGCTCACAAATGACAAATTATGCAAGGGAGGCTGAACTATACAGTATAAACTACAATAGAATTCAATCCTTGATTCATGAAATGTAACAAGATACAGTGGATAAACTAAGGTTAGCAAAAGGTCTTTCTGGCCAGTCAGTACATAGTATAAACAAAAATGTCTACATCCTGGCATTTTCGTACAATGATGAAATAGCTTTATCTGTTATATTTATCAATCAGAATGGAAGCTAAAACTCCGTATTACATTCCACAACCAAAATGCTAATACTACTACACACAACAATGATAGTGGCACTTGTATGTTCACACCTTCCCGTAGGAGAATTTAATGGCAAAAGTGACGATCAAATACACCTTATCTATACCATATATAGTGACTGTAAGCTATCTCTACCACTATCACATGCTAGAGCTGAGAACTTGCCTTGTGGGATTCAACTGAAGAGGAGCGATTTCCAATCTTGATATTCATCAGGAATGAAGCCATTTTCATAAGCACCACGTGTTTCAGTTAACCACATTGAGACCATTTTCTTTGAAAGAGAATTCCTCGTTAAGATGATCCTTTAATCGAAAATAATAGATGATAAAAATTCTTTGGTCCTAGCCAAACAATCATTTTTATTGATAAAGTGCCCGAGGAGAATTAGTTGATTTCAAGTATCGAAGTAAGAAGAACAAGCAAACCTTGTCACACCAAAACATGAGATGGAAATTGCATCCAGATCTATAGCTCTTACTCAGCACTAGATGACCTGTGTGAAAATCAACTCTGACGCCAAACTCGTCTAGAAAGGATTTAGATAAAGACAAAAAAGAAGCCTACAACCATATGAAGGCATTCATATCCAAAGTATGAATTAGACGACAACAGTAAATCATTTTCCAGTGTCATAATAATCCTCAACTTTTACAAATTCTCTGTTGTAATTTGCATTTGCCAAGGTCGTTCAGGCTCACCATTTCGCCTCCAAAAAGCCCTCCTCCACCAAACTTCAAACCCTCTCTGTATATTAGGACAATCTTCACCAGAGTTCAAAAACCTATCAAACCAAGACATTAAGATGTCCTGCTGCAAGGCCAAAGGCAGAGTAAGAATAGTATTACTAAGACCATCCTCAATTAAATGTCTATCAAGGCCTTTTGATGCTCTCCTCATCCACCCAAAATCATCATAAAATGGAACCAACCATGTCTGCAAAAGCAAGCACCTGGCATCCTTTGAAGCGAATAGCTGTCCCTTTCCAATTCCAACAAACAACCGAGCTGTAACTCTGCTAATCTCATACCTATGAATTGCGGGCACTTTAGAATGTGCATCTGCTAAATCAGACTGTGCTGCCCATGTCTTCAGAAAGTCCCCAGCAATCTGCCTATCAATCAAAATATCCAAAATCCAATGCAAATTATCTGCTTGCCGAGCTATCTGACCAACATCCTGCAAGTCTGCTGCTGCAACCCGTAAAAAATGGTGGCGAAGCAATTGCAAACACCCATCACAAGCAGAATACAATGACTCTTTTCTCAAATTGTTCTGAGACAAATTCTCATGGAGCATTTTTGACACCAATCCCTTCATCTCTCTCCTTGCCTTCTCATCCTTCCCTTCAAGGATTACATGTAAAAGCTTAAGGAGAACCCCCTCACTTTCATTTCCATCATCAACCCCAGCTGTGACATCACCTGAAACCCTCTTTAAAACTTCAGCAGCACCAACTGCTTCAAGTCGCAGCTCTGACAATAGAGAAGCCACCTTTTCTTCCTCATCCTCATCCCATGGAGCAGCCTCCAAGTACTCCAAACATGACAAAACCCCATCATCAAACCCAATTGCAACTGAAACCTATAATACAATAAGAATCATGCACACTTCAAAACCCCAAAACCATAGTAGCATTTTCTAAATAGGTCATCTAATTTCGAGACACATACACTTAAACTAAACACACTTAACCTACACCTCCAAATTTACATACAAGCGCATATAACTTCATGCATAGTCCATAGATGAGTGAATATATCTCTAGCAGTAAGTCTATTCATATGTACTCAACTCAACATAACATTAAAAGCTGTCCCAACGACAGGGATCCTGTTTGACATTCTATTTTGACTGAAGTAAGATCACGTTGCACCATACTACTAATCATATCTTTCTTTAGACTATTGATATTGCCAGATCAAATACACATTGAGCGATTTGTAATTGTATAAGCAACGCTTAACACTTTAAATGGCACTTGTTGTTCTAATAACATCAGTTTTGCTATGATAATATCAACCGCCTTACTTTAATAGTTTTTGATCCTTAAAATTTTAAGCATATGTAAAATATACGTATCTTGTTTCCAATATGAGTACATATATACATATATGTATAATTTAAATTATACATATATAAACGGCGAATAGGATAGAATAAAAAAAGAACTCCATTAAATTCAGTATCTAAAAAGAAGAAAATCTTTCCATTCGTTTGTGTATGAAATTTATGGTTTCAAACAACCAGACAATACGATTACCTTCAAGATTCCAAGAACTTTGGAAACATCTTCCTTCATAAGCTTCTTCCTTAAATCCTTGCAATACATTAATCTAATTGTCTCAATGTAAACTTCAATATCGTCACAATCAGCAATCTCAACAATGTAGGGGCTTAAATTCTTCTGTTCTTCTGTCCATTGATCTGAAAGCTTCACCGCAAAATACTGACCATGAGCTACCAAAATCTGCCTATGAACATTCATAGCAACACTCAGACCATCCTTGGAGCTCAATGTGAGCTTCATATCACTCGAACTCGGGTCATTGAACTGATTCCCAGGGCTCCGACAAGATAAAAGATCCCATATTCGCTGTTGCATTAAGGCTTGTTTGTTTTGTGGGAGCAATTGTGATTTAGGGGCTGAAACGACGACGTTGGTAGTGGTGATCTGAGGTTTCGGGAGGCAATCGGAATCGCTAGTTATCATTTCGAAGAGGGTCGGGCTGGATCGGGTCAACTTATCGGCGGAGGAAGGCGGCGGGGACATTGGGTTGAGGAGGCCGGCTGTGAGGGCTGAGTTGAATTTGCTGAAGGATTGAGGGAAATAGTCTGGGGTTGACGCGCCACCGTAGACGGCGGCATTAGCGGAGGCGCAATAATGGGTGGTAGTGGTAGGGACTGAGTCCATGATTTGAGGGAGTGTACTAGGTGAGTACCGGAATTTGAGATTTGACGGTGACGTCGCCGGAGATAGGGAAATGGGTTCTGGGATGGAGGTTGACTGGGGTTCCAGCGGCGGAGACGGTGGGGGAAGGGGTTTGGAGGCGGGGCAGCACCAGGAGTTGTCCGGAGATACGACGGGGACCGGTACAAGTTTGCGGTGGTGGTGGTGGTGGTGGTGGTTATTGTGGGTTGCGGCGGAGGAGGAGGAGGAGGCAGAAGTTAATGTAATTGTGTTTTGGCGGGAGCGACGGCGTGTGGGCTGAATGGGATGGGTTTGGAATTTTTGGTGGCCTGAAGTAGTTGCTGCCATATTGTATAAAATAGAGACGGTGTTTGGTTTAAACATAAAAGTACCGAGTATATATATGTATAACGGTTAGTCCCACCAATATCATAGCAGTGAGAAATTTAGCCGAAGTCAAAAAAATTCAGAATAAATAAGACGTTACATAAAAAAAACATCAAAATAAATAAATAAGCCCTTCCAAGTTCTCCTTATT
Organism: Aralia elata; assembly: GCA_034770075.1. NCBI lineage: Eukaryota > Viridiplantae > Streptophyta > Magnoliopsida > Apiales > Araliaceae > Aralia > Aralia elata. The sequence goes on from CM068381.1 coordinate 31,403,477, forward strand.
TTCTACCGATTCCTTCTCAGATACTCGTGGGCCCTAGAATGAAAAGTGTTTCTATAAAAGTTCCCAAAAAAAAAGTTTTATTTTTATAATTTTGTATTTATTTTAATAATAATATAAAATAACAATAATTTTTTTTTATTTTATCTTCATAATTTCACTATCATGACATCATTATTAAATTAAAAACTCATAAATTAAGGGTAACCATAAAACAAAAATATCTTTCAAAATTTTAAATTTCATAAATGGGATTATTTTTGGAAAAAGAACATTATAAATTAATATAAAATCAAGTTTGATTTATTAAATTTAATTTGACATATTTTAAGTTCAAAATATATGCAATTCATCTAACTTATGAAAAACCAAAAATCTTCTAATTAAGAATACTTTTTAGATATTTTTTTTATAATTTTCATAATTTTTTTGTCCCAAATTAAAAGATATATATTAATTTTAAATTTTAATTATTTTAAATTAACTCTAAAAAATAAATTATCTTATATTTTGGGAAGAAAGTATACTCTTTCTTGTTCTAAAAATACTTTAGACGGCCCACAATTCATTATTAAAATACCAATAGAAAAACATAAAGTAAGAGACAGAATTGTTTGGTACGCAAGTGGTACTTTTTCTTATTTAGTTATGGGCCTTATGGCTATCATCAAGGTGCAATAAACATTGGTTATATCCGTGACAATAATTTAAGAAAAATAGATCATGGGTGACCAACCGGCAAAGGGCTACCTAATGAATCAAATTCTTGAAAATATAAACAAGATTTCTTTCATTCTATCTGCTCCACCATTTGTTAATGTAGTCCACCTAATATATAGAGTCCTGCGTATATTTTGATAAATTTATGTTGAATTATAATTATAAAATTTATCAATATATAAAATTAAAATTGGTAAGAATTATAGGAGAACCTCACTTATTACACATTTATCTAAAAAGGTTACCACTAATATTTATCCATGTAACTGACAATTAAAAAATCGACGTAAACATTTACAATATATATTATTTTCTTAATATTTATTTGTCTGAGGGATTGCTTTTGGTGAAATCTTGGTTTTTTTTTTATAAGAATTATAATTTTGAATTATTTTGATATGCTTTTCCCAACATCCTTAATATGCAATTCTAATCCATTGTGGTACTTTATTGGAGAAGTGATAAACAATCATATTTGGTGGGTGTGTTTAATTTGGATCATAGTGGTAGGATCTGGTTTGTAAGCATAAGAAGACTTCATGATTGTCCATTATACTATGGTGAAATCATAATGTTGGGATATCGGAGCAAGCACCAAAGCCTGAGCCCAATACTCGGCCCTAAGCCCAAACATCTCTTGGACCCACCAAGGGATGTTCATGAAGTTGCCAGGTGTCTTGGAGGTCCAAAACTGACACATTGTAGTGGTCACAAAACTAGGCGATTATAACAGCTGAAGGCTAGGGCTAGTGGAATGGGCATTGGCACTCGAACAGAATATGTCGGACACGTGATACTCATTCGGTTAGTCGCTAGTACGAGTGGTTGGACACGTGGTCCAGTTCGGCAAAACGATGGTACATCAGTTTAAAGACGGGCTCAACCACGCCCATAAATAAAGGGCCCTCTCCTACGTTTGTAAGATTATTCCCAACTCACGCGTAAGAAATTCTAAGTTTAATTGCTCTCTAGTCTCTCTCGATAAAAAGAACTCTTTTATGCGAACATAATAATTAAATATAAATTTTTTATAATTTTATTCATTTGTATTTTTACTTTCATTTTAAAATACAAATAAATAAAATTATAAAGAGTTCATGTCTAATTATCATGTCCGCATAAATTTTTTACCATAAAAATAGTCTGATCATCACACTAGAGACATTCCACAACGGGCACAATTGTTAACCCATTGTAAATACATTATGTGATATGTTTCATGACTTAAGAATCACAAAGATCTGGGCATATCATATAATAGACCTGACAAAATGGGTGAAAATCCAATGAGCAACTTATTTTCGCCCATATTAAATGGATTTAGATTGATAGTTATCAAATAAAAATATTAAATACTCTAACTCATATTCACCTATATAATAAATGGGTAGACGTGAGTTGCGTATTGGACCCTAATTATACTCTTAATTGAGAATTTTTTCCCCTTAAATAGAATTAGGAAAGTATGATCCAGAGGAGTACCGAGTACGTTCTTTCACTAATAGCTGTTCTTTAATCTAGTTGTAATCACAGTATTGCAGGTACAATCAATTGCCTTTTTTGTACATGATAACAAAAAAAATTGGTCATTTGTTTGGATCTAAAGCAGTTCGACTTGACAAATTGTACCATTAAAGCTACTGAAGCATATTTTTTCTTTAGAAGCCTCAGCTAGCATTACATATCTTCTCAATTTATCAAATATTTTCTCCATTTTAAATTATAATATCGATATTGACTTTTAAAAAGTCAATTTCAAACTTAAAATTAACATGATTCAATTAAGCTTGAAAATAATAAATATTACAAATAATAGTACTTTTTAAATAATTTATTATATTCATAATTGTATTGACATAAAATATATGTATTAATGTCAATTTTGAGTTTAAAAATATTTGAAACTGACTTTTGAAAAGTCAATATTGATCTTATAATTCAGAGCGGAGGGAGTACTTCTAAAATATAAGATGGCTAGTGATTTTTTGATTTTAAAATTGAGTCATTTTCAAATCCAAAATTAATACGATTCATATAAAATTATAAAACAATAAATATTGTAATTAGTAATATTTTTTTAATAATTAATAGTGTTCATGATTGTATATATTGATTAAAATTTAGTGAATTTAAATTAATTTTGAGTTTATAAATATCTTAAATTGACTTTTAAAATAATTAACAATGATATTATATCTCAAGAAAATAAAGGGGAGTACTATCTTCTACGGTATATGTATAGAGAGTCCTTTTAGGAAGCCCGGAAGTTGGGAACCGGTTTGGTGCTCGGTCCAAATTTTTTTTTTTTTTTTTGCTTTTTTACTGCCAAATAATTTATATGATTTATTGGAACTGAAATTAAAAAAAAAACAGTGATTTAGGTGTGATATGTATATATGATTCTTAATGCTTGGTGGTACTTTATGACATTTATTTAATTAAATATAGACGGGTTAATTACTCATCTTCTTAATATTAGTTTACGAATATTAGTGAAAGAAAAGCTATTAGTGAAAGCAACGTGCTTCTCTGTTATAAATTCAAGATAAGAATTTTTTCTCTATTGAGGATGTGAGAATTCATATATACATATATCTATAATTATGTTTATATTTTATATATGGATTAATCCATATCCGTCCATATCTATTTATACCCGTTTCACTAACAACATACTTAATTTTTAACCTATATAAATTCGATCTTTATAAACCCATCTAAACCCGCCCACTTGTCGGTCTATAATATAAGTATATAACATTTTGTAATCAAAATCAACTTTCTCATTTAAAATTATGATAAATTATATTGTCAGTTAGAACTTGTATAATAATTATTAAATTCATATATATATATATATATATAATAAAAAAAGAATACTAACTTCAAATGAAAAAGAATAACAGATTTACATATTACCATTGAGAATCGAATTTAAAAGCTAAAATTCTCAGAATTTCAATCTTAGCCAATAGTTTAAAAATCTAATTGGCTACCCAGCCTACCCTTCAAATGTTATATGCTTCCATTTTTCTATTTATTTCTATCCCAATTTGTTGTGGCCATGTGAAATGCCCTTCAACGTTAGTACTCATTTTAAGACTTCATTAACATGTATACAATTAGATGGCCCCAGAATATGGGACCCCTCCAAGGGGTAAATTAATTACTATATGAGTACCACTTTTCCATTTTGGTTGCCATAACCTCAAGCAAATGTGCACCGCATTTTTTGTTGTGTGACCATTTCTTTAGGTTGCCATGTATTTAATTTATCATAAGTTATCTACCAATCTCTGACGTAAAACAAGCGGCAGAACTTTTGTGTTCTCCACCTTAAAATTTATCATAATTTATCATGATTTCTTAGAAATATTTTAGTAGGGTTCATTATTTTTAAGAAATAGATCTTTGTCCATTTACGTGAAATTTACTTGTGGATAAATTTGAGACTTAATTATACTTCCTCTTTTTATTTTTATTTTTTAAAAATTTATTTTAAAAATAATACACATAATATATCTTTTACGGAATGGAGACATTAGCTTAAGGTCCATTTGGTAACTATTTTTACTTTCAGATATTTATTTATGCTTTCACTTTTTTTGAAATCAGAAGTAAAAAATAGTGTTTAGTCACTATTTCTGCTTTGAAAAAAATAAAAGCAAAATTAACTTTAATTTTTTAAAAAAAAGTGAAAACACAAAAAAATTGTTTCTTCAATTTTGGTAACACAAGAAACTATTTCAACTCTAATGAGGTCCGGACATCAAATCTTGTTAACAACAAAATTTTAAACTCTACCTCTTCATAAAATAAATTAAAATTAGCACCTAAAAATAATTATCAAACAACGTTGTTTGATTTTTATTTTCATTAATAAAAATAAACAAAAGCAAAAACATATGAAAATAGAAATATAAAAGTAAAAACAGCAACCAAACCAACCCTTAGCTTTCATGATTTGATGCACAACTTAGAAAACACTAGAAAGAAAGATGATTTTAATATATACAGGCATGTACACCCCATGCAAAGCACAGATTCTAATATTTGAAATATGATGTTATTGAATTTTAATTTTATTTTTTATAAATATGTTTTGGATAGAGTAAATAATTTTTAATTTTTCTTTAATAATTGTATTAGGTCAATATAATATATTTATAATTATATTTTAATAATATTAATAACTTAATATTAGGTAAGATGATCCTCGTAAGAAAATAATTATCTAATTATAATAATAAATCATACTTAATTATACTTAGAATATAATTATTCATATATTTTAACAATAGAAGCGAATTCAAGTTAAATAACATATTAATAAGTGTAATAGCAATATAATGGAGTATTAATAACATTATAATAGTTACTAATTTATAGTGTAATTATTTTTTAATTTAATAATTGAATCATTTGTTGGTCAATTTATTATATTCATATCTATATATGTTTTATTAATACGTTAGGTAAATAACACTGTATACTTAAATATCTGTGATATTAATACATTAAGTCAATAATGCAGAAAATGGATAAATATAATAATTATTATATATGAATAGTAAAGAAAAAGTAATCTTGAAATGTGAAAGTTGTGGCAAAATTATATATGGTAGATTGAAGATAATCTTGAAATATGAAAGTTGTGACAAATTTATGTGTGGTAGATTAAAGGTAATCTTGAAATCTGAAAATTATGATAAAATAATGTGCGGTAGATTAAAGATAAATATCTTAAAATGTGAAAAGTGTGCTAAAGTTAATGTGTGATAGATGTTGGTTAAGCTTTGGCTATAAAAGGAGGGTTTGACATAAGAAGTTGGCATAACCTTCTTACTTGTTCTTTCCACCCACTTTCTAAATATTTCTTAGTGTGAGTGTTTCTTTGAGTGTGCTAAGAATACTTAAGTATTGGTAATATCAGTAAGAGTGTAAGGATTGCTCAGGTGAGTCTTTTCTCCAAAATATAGTTGCACAAGCACCCATACACATCGCACAGTGTTTACAACTCTTCCTTTAGAAGACTCTTCTTTTAGAAGATTCATTTTGAAAAGTTTCCTTTTAAAGATTGTTTTGAAATATTATTTATTCTTTCAAAAACTATTTTCAAGTTTATTTTACTCTATTTTGTACACTACACAAATTTATACTATCAAGTCACTTTTGACGATTTCATAATATACGAGTTAGTGTACACAATGAAACTTATCTGTGGTAGTTACTAAAATTATAAATATACATATAGGTTGATCAACTACATAGAAAACAGTATCTAGTCACGTGCTAAGGTAAGTGATATCATTTTTTTCATATTCCTAAATTTAAACTTACTATGGTAAGAAATTATTATTCGTTTTTACAGCCCTTAACATTAAATGGTGAAAATTCACTATAAGAAAAAAGCGTTTTTCCGACAGAATTATCCTGGACGGACTCATTTCGGTTGAAACTACGTCAATTCCGACAGAATTTTTCGTCGAAGATAATTCCCTCATAAATATATTAAGTCCGACGAAATTCCGTTAGAACTAAAAGATGGCCCCTTGACGCCAACCTTCTCGCCAACATAACTATTTTCGACGGAACAGTGTTATATAACTCTAACGGAATATTCGTCGAAAATAAGTTAAATCTAAGGGACATATTTTCGACGAATATTCCATTGAAAATAACCTTTAAAACCTAATGAATTTCATTTCTCAGCCGCCGTAGCTCATTTTCATTCATCTCTCACTCTCTCTGTCATCGATCCGTCTCTCTCTGTCATCCCCTTCTCTCTATCATCTCTCTCACTCCGTCGCCTCGTCACGTCGCCGATACTGCCTCGTCACACCACCGTTGCCGAGGCCTCCACACCTTCGTTCTGCCGCCACTGCCTACCTCAATTACCACCTCATGTCTCTCTATCTCTTTGTCAATATTCAAGGTAAGCTTATACTTGCCATTCAATAGTTAGGGCTCAATTTAATGAAATCTAAAATTTATTATTCAAGGGTTCAATTCAATAAGCTTATAATTATTGTAGAATCTGAAATTGGGAATGGAGTTGTAATATTTGAAATTGAGAATATTAATATAGAATTTGAAATTGGTGCATATTACTGTAGAATCTGAAATTGGGAATATTATTTTGTAGAATCTAAAATTGTTATTAATTTGAAAAATATGCATATTGGATCTGATTATTGTTCTTAGTTGCAGTTGAAATTGTTATACATTTCTAAAATCTACATATTGGGTACTGATTTTGGCAATTTTGGGTACTAAATTTGTTAATTTGTTAATCTGAATTTGTCAATCTGATTTTTGAGTATTGTACTGAATTTCACTAAATTGAGTATTTTTTGAGTATGGGTACTGATTTTGCATGTTCAGTAAGTTTGTTGGCTTTGATTATGAGGTTCAATTGCAACATGTTCTCTATCAATTTGGGCTATATGTTATATTTTATATGAACTTACTGAATGTATCAATTTGGGCTATATTTTATACATACACATGTTCAGTAAAATTGGAATACTATATTTGTTATTTCCAACGTAATTTCCGACGGAATTTCTGTCAGAATTCTTCAAAATCAACTTTTGTGGGCTCCGCTTATTTTATTTATGTATTTAACCTAGTTTCCCAATATTAAAATAAACTAAGTAGCATTTACTTAGTTTCATGCCTACTAATAAAATAAAATGAAATAAACTAAGTAGTATTTACTTAGTTTTGCAGTAGCAAATAAATTAAATAATATACTATAATATAATACAAAATAAATAAATTAAATGGAAATAAATAAATTAAATTAAATAATAAAATATAATATAATACAAAATAAAATAAATTAAATTTAATATAATACCATATAAATAAAATTAAAAAAATTTATAAAAAAATTATTAGATATATATTATAAAATAATATAATACAAAATAAATTTAATAAAATAAAATAAAATGAAATAAATTTATTTAAATAAATAAATTAAATTAAATTACATGAAATTAAATTAAATTAAATAATATATTATAATATAATATAATACAAATAAGCAAAATAAAATAAAATGAAATCAATTAATTATAATAAATAAATTAAATTAAACTAAATTACATTAAAATAAGTTAAAAATATAATATTATATTATATAATACAAATAAACAAAACAAAATAAAATTAAACTAAATTAAGTATTAAATATAATATAATATAATATATTACAAACAAACAAAATAAAATGAAATGAAATGAAATAAAATAAAATAAATTAGATAAATTAAAAAATATTAAATTTAAAAAATTTAAATGAAATTACATTTGTTAAATTAATTCATATTCTTAAGAAATAAGTTAAATTACAATAAATTAAAATAAAATTAAGTATTATAATATAATATAATATAATAAATTAAATAGCATTTACTTAGTTCCACTGCTACTTAAAATAAAGTAAAAATACTATAATATATTCATTTAAAAATTAAATTAAATAATATACTAAGTAGCATTTACTTAGTTTTTCACAGCTAAAGTAAACTGAATATGCTTGACACATGTAGTAAGTAATACCCCGACTTTTAATAAATAGAATTTAATTTTCTTATAATTCTTATTCTAAATAGTAAAATGTTAAATAGATAAAAGGTTTAAAGTTAAGGGTGATATGTGAAAATTATAAAAGTATGTAGGGAAATATTCATTGTGTCGACAAATATTCGTTCTGTCGGAAAATATTTGTTCTATCTGAGAATATTAGGTAAAATACGACAGCGCCGAAATAACCAATCATTAGTGGGCCCCAAAACGACATAACTGTCTGATACTGAAAACGATAGAAATATTTTTTTTAATAAAAATTGTCAACGATACTATCACTTGCAACTGTTAAAATATTCGGTAATAAAAGTACAGTAACACTCTACAGTAGCACATGATATTGCATAATATTTCATATTATTGATTCAATAATTGTTACAGTAGCAATTGCATAGTATTTTAACTCAATAATTATTACAGTAACATCTACATAGTATTTCATATTATTAAATCAATAATTGTCACGACACAGTAACTCATATTATTTGATATGATATTATTAGACCAGTGAGCATTATTGGCAATATCCAGAGAGTTTTGACTAAGAAAGGGGTTGTCTAATTGCGCGTTGTTTATACGGTCCCCTCTTTCCTAGGAAAAATCTGGTTGTCGGAATTGTGAATAGTAATTGTGAATAATTGTGGAAAGATTTAAAAGGTGTGAATAATTAATGAATAAAATGTGTTGATTAAATATAAGCATGATAAATGATGTGTGGTAGATGCTTAGTTAATTTTTAATATAAATAGCGGGGTTTAGCGAAAGACATTTATTGTAAGATTAACTTATTTTTTCGTGGGACCCACAATTTTATTTAAATTCTTCTGGGACTCACAATCGAAATTATCCTGCAAACTTTCAAATTTGTCATGCCCAAGTTTCTTTTATACTGCAAAGTTTTATTATAATGTTATATTATTATAATATAATATTATAATATTAGTAATAAAACAGAAAACTTTTTATATAAAATAGAATTTTTTTTATAATATATTATAATATATATATATATATATAAAGTTAACTTTATTAGTATATTATAATATATAAAGTTATTTAATTTATTAGAATATATTATAATATGTATAAAGTTATTTGTTTTATTAGAATATGTTGGGAATTTGCATGAGACGTTTAAGTCCATTCGAATAGGGGGAGATTGTTAAAAGATCTACATGAGATTATCATTATTCAGTATATGTGATTTGATTGATGACAAAATGATAAAAAGAATATTCATACTTATAAAGCCTTGTAAAGTCCTTCATGAAATATATATGTACAAGGACTTAGAATGAATAGATCAAATATGTTAGGTTGATCTAAGCTGAATTAACATCTATCTGATCAAAGCATATATGTAACATTAGGTATTGTAAAGTCCTTAAATTTGATGTACAAGGACTTATAATAGAAAAAAATCAAATTTGTTAGGTTGATCTTATGAGCTGAAATGACATATGTAATTAGCTAAAGCTCGACTCATCGTTGAGTACTACACAAAGCATCCAATGAAGGATCGTAGAGCAGACAACCTGTTTGGAGTTCAGTCAGCTTGAAGGTGCGCAGAGTCTGCTAGGCAAACGTAGAGTGAAGATCTGCCAGTTGCATCAATCACATCGTAGAGTGAGGCCCGGTCAGTAACAGAGCTCTCTCTTGGCTTCATAGAGTTGGACCAGGCACATCGTAGAGTGAAGTTCGGCCAGTCGCATTATAGAGTTGAGCATGTTATTGCAGAGCTTGCAAGGCAAACGTAGAGTAAGGCTCGGCGTGTCGCAAGGTTCATTCGGCATCGTAGAACTCTTGTTCTTGGGTTCGTAGAGTCAATTCAGTTAGTCACTCTACGACTCCCATGAATGATCTGCAAGCAAGCAGCAACGTAGAGTAACCTCTACCTGAGCAGTCAAAGTTAAAATATAAGCTTCAGAAAGACTACTAAGTAAGTTGTTCATGAGCTATCAGACAAACAAAGATCTCAGAGTACATCCGAAGCATTAAGTCCTAATAAAGATCACAGGGCACCTCAGATATACACTATACGATCCCATCAAGACTCTACGGCTTGCATCTTAGACAACGTCGTAGAGTGGGAAAGCACCAGCCAAATCAAGTGATCGTAGAGTTGAGCCAAAGATAACAAAGATACTCTGACAGCCTAAACAAAGCATCAGAAGATCATAGAGTAGTCCTCTATGACATAACAGCAGAGACAATGTCTGAAGATTAAGTAAAGCAGTCCTCTACAACGAAAGTGCTAAAGCATCAGAAGAACATAGAGCAGTCCTCTATGACACAACAGCAGAGCTAACATCTGAAAGATCATAGAGCAGTCCTCTATGAAAAGAAAAAGTCTACATAGCTAACACCTGAAGAATACAGAGCAATCCTCTATGATTTACATGTTGCAGCAAAAGCTCAACGAGATTATGAACCTATGCTCTGAGAACGTAAAGCTCAATGGAGATCACAGTGCACAAGAGACTCGACTACAGAATAGTAAGAAGCACATTAAAGGGTAAATGCAAGTGCCGTTAGCCACTCTATGAGCTCTAATGCATTGTACATCATGCATGATCATAAGGCCATATTATAAAGCGAGCAAATGACTCTACGATCTGAAGCAACATGCTACAACCCAATTGATCGTAGAGTAAGTAAGTGCCAGCAAGGAGTGAAGATATCAAGAACACTTAGGTTAATTATCCCGAGATAAGCGGTTGAGTACTTAAATGAACAAAGAAGAGAACAAATCTCAGTGGGGATCAAACAACCATGTTTACTACAGCAAAAGTCAGCACACATGACTCCACTACCTTGGTACCAGTTATACTAATGTTGATTCAGCCACCACTAACAGACCTCAAGAAGTAAATTATTCATTGGTACTATAATGACTGTGAATTTCGGATAGTCTTGTAATTTAAATTTATGTGTATTAATGAATACTATGAATTTTAGTAACATTATTTTGTATTACGTGTTTAAAGGTTGTGTGACAGCCTGGATTATGTGAATGCATGAAATTTTACGTGTTATAGTTTTGTTTAAGTGAATAATTGATTTCGCGTAGCGTCGCTAAATCACTATTCACGGGGCACGTTTCTCGAGATACTATTCACGCCATAATATTCTTGTGTCTTTTTTTATTTTAATAAATTTCATTAATACGTGTGAGCGAAGTGATAATTTTTCCAAGTGGCAGATTTTTATTTTGAGCCCATTCGTGTTTCATTCAATATCCGAAATGTATAATGTGGGTGTTTTGAATTAATGGGCAAAGCCCGTATTAATTATTTTTACCCATTCTAATATTTTATGGGATAACCCATTTTAATTATGGGTAGAGTTATTGATCAAATTGGGTACAAAAGTAAGAGTATTCGGGTATAGAAGAGACCAATTTTGCGTATTAATTTGTGGGTGTTGCTGATATGGGAAACCAACATAACCCATCAACCAATCAAATGAGGGAGTAGTGAGAGTGGTCGGCAGCATGCTTAATTTTGTAAGCTCAATGCCTTGAAATTCTTTTTTCCCAACATTCCCATTAGATGATAAACCCACCACATTGGTTACTCCTTCCCACTCTCCCGAGCTCCTCCCACCACTTCATCTCCTCCAAAGCCACTCAACTGATCCCTTCTCTCCCATTCCATTATCCTTTCCTTGTTGCTGCAATTAGAAGAAAGAGAGAAGAAAGAGCTGCAGAGAGGAAGGCCACCATCACTTTCCTCCTTCTTGCTCATCCATTCAAACCATCAGCTGATAACAAGTTTAGAGAGAGAGCTGCCTAGCTTGTTTGAAGGAGAAGAAGAGAGAAAACAAGAGAGAGGAAGAAGAAGTTCTAGAGAGAGAAAAAGAAAGGAGTGCACGGGTGAAGAAGAAGAGAAGAAAGAAGGAGCCAAAGCAAAGAAGAAGAACATTTGCCAAGCTCCATAGCATTCAAGGAAGAGATTTACAGAGGTAAACCTTTAATTCAGTCCATTCCATTTGATTTGGTTGAGGTTTTTCTAAGTTTTCATGGTTTGTAAGCTTTTGTGCTTGTGGGTTAGTTATTACTGCAATTCTTGTTATTATTGTTCGTTATGGATGATTGGTAATGTTGTTAAGAGACTCTATAAGCCATTAATAACATCAAAGTGGAACAAAAATGGAAGAAATCCTTATCTTGGCTTAATGGAGCAAGAACAATGAACTGTTGAACAAGAACATGGACCTTTGGACGGTTTAGAGGACTTTGTAGCTATGATTTTGTCTTTATATAATTTGTTTATTGTTATGTTGTTGTACTTCCATGGGTTATGAATTTAACCCAGTTGGAATGGAGCAAAAAGGGTTAAAACAAAGATTTGGTGATGATTTTAGTGAAGAACACTTAAAACACTCAAAAATAGAGTATGAACTTAGTACTTTGGCTTCAAATTTGGACATGTTAATGTTAATGGGTGTCTATGATTTTTTGATATGTTGTAGCCCCATGAATTAGGAGTCCATAGAGTCCAAAATGGACCAATTTGAACGTGTATAGAAGAAGTTATGAAGATCGGAGTCGGAGAGGGTCAAAATTACGAATCTGGGCAAGCAAGCACCTTAATTTCCTGGATCTCAGTGTCGGGGCGCTGGTCTTATGCTTGGTTTCAGCGCTGGGGCGCTAGGCCTCAGGTGGTGAAAATCAGTTTTGATGTCTTTTAGTAAAATAGGCATAATTTTCTCATACAAACTCGGAATTGAATTATTCAAGATGATTCGGAAAGAGGAAGAGTAGACCTACAACTTGCTTTTAATAAGTTTCAACATTTGAGGTCGGGATCAATTTCTAAATTGGCCATTTGTAGGACTGCTGTGACGCCCCCAAAATAGGTCCACACAACCCATTTTGAGTCGCCAATAACATTCCACAAAATACAAATACAAATACGAATTTTCCCATAGACAACTAATATTTGTCGTGCAAAATACGACAACACACATACTGTGACTTCCCATACCAATATCGTACCATTGGTACCACAGTATCCAAACCCAAATTATTACAATGCCATAAAAAGACGGCAACACATGCTTTAAGTCTCCAGTACAATTATTATTAAACTATGTCATAACTTGATGAGGACAACCAATAACTCGGACCATTACTCCATTCCCCGGCTAGTCCCCGCTACACTCTCTTTTCCTGAGGAGAACAATGGAACAAAAAGGAAAAGGGTGAGCTCAAATAGCCCAGTAAGAAATATCATGACTAAGATAATGAAGAATAAAAATTATCTTTAGTCTTCAACAATAATAAATCAGAGATTTAAAGATATTATATTTGTTCAACAACAACAACTGCAGCGGAACGAACAATCCATTAGAAGAGTCAAGTAGATTATAATATCTACTATCTTCTACAAGTTAAAAGATCACCACCAATATTATGTCCCTGTAACACCAATCAATAATTCATGTTCAACAGCCTCTCTTTGCACTACGTGCCAAAGATATTTATTTGTAACACCAATCAACAATTTCAACAGCCTCTCTTTGCACTACGTGCCAAAGATATTTATTTGTAACATCACCGGTCATGATCATACCAAACGCCAGTTCATCTTTGCACTACGGGCCAAAGAGAACTTTCACCATACGCCTTTGTTTGTAACACCAAAAGTCATGATAATACCAATACACAGTTTGGTCAGAATCATGTCACGCCAGTTCATCTTTGCACTACGGGCCAAAGAGAACTATCACCACAATTTAAGTATGAGGATGAGGATGATGACAATGATACAGTGAGATTAAGGATAAGAAAAGCTTTATAATTTAATCAGTATCAAAGATTGATCAAATTGCCAACACACGGTGACCAAATTGTGGAGTCAAATTCAAGAATGATATTCAAGAAATTATTTCATGCTTCAACTATAACGTATAAAATGAAATAGAAAGATTCAAGTGAAAAGATATTAGATGAAGCACAAACTATTAAGGATATTCTACTAATTTTCAGGGATTTTCTTCATTTAAAAATAAGGTTTTGGAAACAAACAAAGATTTCTTATCATAAATGGAGAAATGTGAAAGAAAAAGATATCCCTTAAAGAGTACAAAAGAAATGATACGTTATACGAGTATAACAGAATATATGAAACCGCAAATGGATTTTCACCCGCCATGCGATAATTCACGTAGACAGGTTATTTTCACAAAAGATTAATAAGTAATGAATACGACGGGTTATTCACCAGGTATGCGTCAATCCGCACGAACAGGTTATACCTACAGATTAATAAGGAATGAATACAGAAGGGTATTCACCAGGTACGGCACTCCGTACATACAGGTTATTCCCACAGAGTAATAAGGAATGAATACAAATGGATATTCACCGGACATGCGTCATACCGCACGGACAGGTTATCTCCACAAATTAATACAAAATGAATAACAACCTTTATGAGTGTAATATCACTTACGAACATGAAAGCAAATGATATTATATATGAGTATGAAAGAAATGATATTCCCTACCTTCGTTAATAAAATACTGGATGTTGCTTTCTATGAAGTTTACTAACTTTGGACAATACTAGTATTCTCACAAATACTCATAATAGCCTAGCACACTAAGAGAACTTAAGAAATTTAGAGAGAGAGGAAGTATAAGCAATGAAGGTGTGAAAATTTCTTAAGCAAACTCTCCCTATTTATAGGAAAATCAAGGTGAGGGAATTTTGGTCTTTTCCCCATATTCTTTTAATATCATCCATCCATTTTTTCTTCCATTAATATCATCCATCCATTTTTTCTTCCATTAATATCATTCATCCATTTTTTCTTCCATTAATATCATCCATCCATTTTTTCTTCCATTAATATCATCCATCCATTTATTCAAAAAGATTAATCCATTATCAAAAGATAATTCCATTATTAAAAGATAAAACCATAAAAAAAATAACTCCATTATCAAAATAAATCCCTTTTTCTGTATTATTGTGTTAAATGCATTAATATCACAGATAGCATATACTCGCAATACTGACAACCAGATTATTCCCAGGAAAGAGGGGGCCTTCCATAAAAATGGCGCGCAATTAAATAACCCCTTTCCTTGACAGAATTTCTAGACATTGTTAATAATGCTAAAATATCCTATCAAATGATATGAGTTACAGTGTCGTGACAAATAGTAAAATATATTATGCAGATGCTATTTAACAATTATTGAATCAAGATACTGTGCAATTTCTACTTTATCAATTATTAAATTAATAATATAAAACACTGTGCAACATCGTGAGCTACTGTGGAATAACGCGTTTTACTGTTCTTTTTATCACCGGGTATTTCAACAGTTATCGGTTAAAGTTTTGCCGCCAATTTCTATCATTTTCTATATCCGACAGTTAATTGGAGGCAATCGGAAGGTGTTGAGCATGCGCGTAAGCACATGTAATGCTCCCGACAATGTAAGATATTATTCTAAGTTCTAAAACATAAATGTTATGAATTTTAATGATACTTAGCATTAACCAATGAGTATTAGATAAATCGAATGGGCGTGCTAGGCGTACGCAATTGCGTGTTACTTGGGTGTTCGAATAGGCAAGGTTGGCGTACGGACGCGCAAGCGTCGTAACGTCATAACTGGTGTGTATAATCGTGTTTAATATTATGTTTCTAATAAGAATGAAACATTATAGAGTAGTGTAAACCATTATTTGATATCCAGTATGTGACTAATTGTTATGTGAATATGTACTTAATTGTGTAGGATTTTAAGGAGCGTGTGTTGTAATATTGTAGCAGACGCACCAGACAAGTTTCTTCTCTAACCCTTGTCTAACCCTTGTGTTGGGCAAGTTTCCTTACCCTACTCAATTTAATATTGGGCGAATTTTCTCAACCGTACAACTTTCATTTATTGTGCGAGTTTAATTATTGATTTAGCAAGTATCCTATATTATTGCAAGTTCTTAAACTTACTCAACCTTTACATTTGGGCAAGTTTCCTATTTTATACAGATGTTGTATATTGTTGCAAGTTTCATGACTCAAATCGAGTGATTACTTTCAAATTCTATTAGTGCATTAATTATTGTCAATTATTTCACATCAAATATAATTATTGATATTTGCACCTTGTACATTTAAATTCATGATCTGTTGTTGGACTGTGAAACGTTTAAGTTCTTCATTCATGAACTATTTAAGGAAACAATCTACGCCACTTGTTTCGGCTAGACATGTACAAGTTATTATTTTAAAAGCTATCCAAACCAGTAGTTGGTACAAATTCTTGGACGAGAGAGCAACCCTTGTTAGGGGATTTTAATGTGTCGATTATCCGATGCATATACATAGGGTACGATAGGCTGATCCCCTCAAGTACTACTGACGGGGCCAGGTTTTTAAAAGAGTCAGTTGAATGATTGATTCTTGGGGCCAAAAATTCATGGTCTATTGGACCACTCAGCAGTAAATAATCAATATTCATTATTTCATTTGAACTTTGGGTATATTGTCAACTATTTCTTCAATGTTCTTAAATTGTTGAACTATGCGATTATTGTTCTCACTCATTCATGATATATCTTCCTTATTCATTCTAAACTTGCTGAGCAAAGTAGTTGCTCACCCTTGCTATATCATGAACCTATTGCAGTTAAGCCGAAGAGTTCCAAAGTGGATAAAGTCAAAGGAAAGCTTAAGGAATAGTTAAATGTACTATCCCGTTATGTAATCGTGAAATCATTTTGTATTATTATTGTATTTTGTAATGTATTTATTTAAGGTTATAGACCTTGGGACCGTAATAAACCTTTTGTAATGAACAACATATGTTTATTTATTCCGCGTTAGTTGATTTATGTTGTTTAGAGGTGTGTGGATGTACTTTATCGTGAGCACCAGATTCGAGGTCTCGGAACCTGAATTTGGGGGTGTCACAGGTACAATAAACAAGTTTGCAGCAAGTAAGTCTCCAACGGAAAGAAGTGCAACAGGAAGATATCAACGACAAGCTTCCAACGGGAAGAAGATAGAGATCTACATAAAAGCAAATTGCATTTAGATTGCAAAAAGTGTGGTGAACGGGAGCAAGAACACTGATTGAACAAATCTGCTGAAAGCTTCACTGCAACATAAGAAGTATGTCAAATGGCTGACATATGAGCTAAGTGTCGAATGACCAAGAAGTCAAGATCAAGAGTAACTGGAGCTGAAAGTAAATCTAGGAAAGAGACTCTGTGATCAATCATGAACACTCCAAGCTAAAGATATAGAATAGATTTTGTACACAAGATAACCTGTGTTCAAAAGATTGATAAGTACAAAGAATATGAAGAACTTAGCAGTATATCAAGAGTGATCATTTGTATCTGCTGAATACCAGAAGGAGAAGAGCTCCAACGACAGACATCAGCAGTATCCAAATATTGATCACAAGCGACTGCTAAGTACCTGAAGATGAAGGAGATCAAAGTTCATCTTAGCAGCACAACACAAAAATAATCAACACACCAAAGAGGGCGGAACATCCTTGTCCGAGGGACTAAAAATAACTCTTGTCTGCTGGACTTGAGGAGGGCGGAGCGTCCTTGTCTTAGTGACTAAATTAGTGGATTCCTACTTGATGAAGTAGAAGAGTGGAGTAGGAGTTGTTTAGTCTCCGAACCACTTAAAATCTCTTGTGTCATTTACTTTATGTCTTTTACATTATGTTCAATAACTGATATATCTGCTATCAACCATATTGTAGATTTGTTCATTGAACTGAGATTATATTTATATCTTTGAAGGGGTTATTAAAGAATATTCCGTTGTGCATGAATTAATTCTATTAATCATAACTAATATACTTTCGCAATAAAAGGAAAATGTTTTGAAAATGATCTATTCAACCCCCCTTCTAGATCTCTATTGTGTCCCTGGGAACTAACAGAATATTATATTATTTTAATAAAAATCAGACAACCGATTTTCAAACTTGGCATGACAAGTTTTTAACTGACAAATTTTTTTCAAACGAGGTGTGCTAACCATTCTCCTATAAGTAGGTTACTCAGTTGAGCGACGAAGAACACATCAAAAACAAAAAACAAATTCTACTATAATATTGTGAGTATTTCTTTTGAGTATAAAGGATACTCTAAGTGTTACTAATAGTGTAAGAATTTCTCGAGTTAATCTCATATCTAACCGTCAGATCTAGCTTCCTACTAAGGTAAATGATATCATTTTTTTTATACTCCTATATTATGGTAAGGGAGTATTATTCGTTCTACAAATTTATCATTAAATGGTGAAAATTCCTAAAATGAGTAGCTTAATAGTTAGTATTTCATCTAATATCATTTCACCTGAATCTTCCTATTGAATCTTAACCATTATATTTTAACGGTGAACCTTATATATTGTTCTTGAACTCGAATCGATATTCTAAATATCTTGTTGACAATTTAGACAAATTAAATTACAAATCTCTAATGTTTATTCTTTATCTTATTATTCTAATTATTCTGTCCATTCTTCATATCATTGTATAATCATTGTGGTAAAATTTATCTTTGGCCTGGGTGCAAAGATGAATTATGGATTGGTAAGATCATGACCATTGGTGTTACAGTTGAATATCTTTGGCCTTGGTGCAAAGATGAATTATTGATTAACATGATCATGACCATTGGTGTTACAATTGAATATCTTTGGTTTGGGTGCAAAGATGAATTGATCGGCATGATTATGACCAAAAACTGTTGATTGACATGATTATGAACAGGAACTGTGAATTAGTGTAATCATGATATTTGGTGTTACAGACAAAGATAGGTGGTGAAAGTTCTTTATGGCCTAGGTGCAAAGAATAAATGTTGATTGGTATTACAAAGATAAAAGATAGATGATGGATTTTTAAATTAGAGAAGATAGTAAACATTATATTCTACTTGACTCTTCTAATGGATTGTTTATTCCGCTGCAGTTATCATTGAAAAATTATATCTGATTTATTACTGTTGAAGACTATTGATAATTTATTTATATTAGTCATGATATTCTTTACTAGACTATTTGTGATCACCCTTTTGCTTCACAATTCCGTTCAAGCAATAAGAGTGTAGTTGAGTCTAGCAGAGAAAACAGGAGAATGGAGTGATGGTCCAAGTTGGTAGTTGTAATAATTCTCACCATGTTGTAAAATAGTGTGGCATTAATTATAATGAGGTTTTGGGTTTATGTAATGTCCGAAAATTTTAAACACTGTATCAAATTTATTCTAATAAATAAAATCCATTTTATACATAATTTTTCGAATTGAATTGGATCCAGGTAGGTATTATTATTTAATTATATAAATATACGACCCAATAATTTTCTTGCATCAAAGGGACTCATTAATAGTGCGATTTAAATTAGTGGGTTAACCCTAAGAGTTTTAATTGCAAGAAAATTTGGAAAGGAGATTAATAAATAATTTTATCATTATCGGATTTAAATAATTCAAATAAAGAATTATAGTGGAAATAAGTATTAACTAATTTAATTATTTGATATTAAAAACATAGTGTTGAGGATTTTAATAACAAGTTGGGCTAGTTTACTTCGATTCCAATAGACCCAAAATTCATTAAGCCAGCCCAATTCCGCTTATTTCCTTTGTTGGGCCGACCAAGTGGAAAATTTCCCATTAATTAAATCAATTGGGCTGAGCCCATTGCCCTAAACCATCTTTGTACCCAGCCGGGTTGGGCCATGGCCACGGGTCGACCCGTTTCCTCCAATATTGGGACAACCGGCATGTTAATGAATCAGTAGCAAATCAAATTGGGGGAGGAGGTTTCAGCCGAGCCAAACTCTCAGACCAGTTGCAACCAAGAAATCCTAAGCCCTAGACACCTCAAATCAAAATCGAGCCTAGCAACCCCAAACCCTCAATCAAACTGTCAGGCGAGCGAGTGACGGGGAAGAGGGACGCCCAGCGTGCGCCGGCGGCGACACGAAGAAGCTAGCAGTCGAAGTGGGAAAAGGTATCGACGACCGAGCGTAAATTGATCGGACCAACGGGTTGAGGCGCGGCGATTGACTGATGGGAACGCACGGCTCGAGGGTGCCATCGAAGCTAGCTGGGTGTTGATGGGGCTGATGTGAACGATCGGTTGTTACTCTCTCCTTACCGTCGGGTAATAACCCAGCCTTAGGATATTGTCCAAACCAACTGGGTAATTTTTTTTTCTATAAATTGAGACTCCAAGCCCCAAACCCTGAGACTGTCGATCCCTTGGTTTTGTAAGTTCTCAATTAGAAGTCTAGAGATTCCAAATTAGCAACTTTAGGGTTTGAAATTCGAAAATTTAGAAACCTCAGGGAGAGAAACCCAGCGGGAAGCCACTGTGAATGTCCATTTGGGTTAATTATTTTGGGAGGAGAAGGCGGCAAGCAAATCGATCGGCAGGAAGGTATAAATCAGTTCATTCACTTTCTTCTTCTGCGATTAGGGTTGTGTCGTTCCCCTGTTTTGGGACTGTAATATTGTGGATTTAAACAATATAGTAGTATTGTATTGTATTGGTTGCACTACCTTGGGTAATTTGGTTCTGAGTATGGTGTTGAAACTAAAACTTTCCCCGGTATTGGGATGTTTGTCTTTACATACTGAATTTAATTGCTCTTTATGTTGGAGGAAAATGTCCTCTGTATTGGTAAATTAGTCTCTGTATTGGGTTTATGGTTTCTTCTGGAAATTGCTTGATGGTGTTGTGTTGGTTTACTGGACTTAGAGTTTCTGGTATTGTATTATAATTTTGGGTTTAAGAAATCTGGTATCAGTTTGTGTTAAATTGGTTGGATTTGAATTGGGAAGTCTGTATTGTGTGGGGTTAATTGTTTTGCTGTATTGGATTTACGGTTGTTAGAAAATTGTTTGGTTGTGCTGTGTTGGTGAGACTTTGAATGTTAAGAACCATAAGGTTCGGCAGCCTCGAGCATAAGACTTGTGCTATTTTGCTACAACCGTTTCAACTAGGCAGCATACCCTTGCCAGTAACATGAGTTTTAAAACAAAAGCAAAAATTTTATGGGTAATAACGGTTGGGCTAAGGGGTATGCATAATGAAGTTTAATTGAATTGTTACTATGATCACACAATAAACTAAGGATCAACTAGTAATTGAGTTAATAATTATTTATTATAATAAAGATAATAAATATTTAATTATTATTTGACTTAAATAATAATTAAATATGAATAAAGTTAATAAGATAATTATTTATTATTTAATAATAAATAAAGATAATAAATATTTAATTTAAATAATAATTAAATATGAATAAAATTAATAAGATAATTATTATTTATTAATATGAATAAAGTTAATAAAATAATTATTTATTATTTATTTATAAATAATAAATAATAAATAAATATAAAGTTAATAAATAATTGGTTATCCTTTTCCCAATAAATGATAAATAAAGGTGGTAAATATCTAACCATTTAGTTAATACTAATTAGTTATGAATATAACTAATAAGGATAACAATTACTTAATCATTAATGAAATAATGATTAAGTATGAGGGAAATTAACAGGTTAATTCTGACCCTTAATAAATAATGATAATAGACACTTATGTATTAATTAAATATATTAAGTGTGGGTAGAATCAATACAGTAAGTATTTAATTAATAAGGAGCAAGAGTAATAATTACTAAATTACCCCTAGGGTAAATAGTAATTAAGAGTAAACTAAATAAATGATCAATGGTTTTCTGTTATCTTTAAACCAAAATAAATTTATTTTATAAATAATAAATAAAGTTTGTTAAACCATACCTAGATACTATTAAAGGAAATAAATTGAGTATTCAAATGATAGTGACCATGATCTATTATTATAGCTAAGGGTCATTAATAAATTTCCGTTTAACTAATGTTAAATGGTAATTAATTATAGATTGTGAATTCTTTATTTGCTAAGTAAATAGTATAATCAAGTGTGCCAAGATACAATCATGTTATAATAATTGATAAATCGACTTTACCCGATGATAGGTCACTCGAGAACAATTAATTAAAGCTAAGATTTAAAATTGTAGCTGAGCAAACAGGCAAGTTTCTAACCCTAAACTTCTTACATTATTGCAAGTTCTTCTTTACTCAACTTTTGTATTGAGCAAATTTCTAAGCCTTATGCACTATTTCTAATTCGTGCAAAAAGGTATATATATACTGTTGCAAGTTATTCTTTAAGCTTGAGTTTTTATCTCCAAGCATGCCTTAAGTGGTCTAATTACTTTCAAAATTATTCCACATCTGTATATTTATTGACATTCGCACTCGTGCATTTGAAATTCGTATATTTAAATTCAGGAATTTATAAACCATTCATGGTTAAGTCTGAACCCTTGTTCGGTCAAACAAAGTATGTGAAATTTATAAAAGCTATCCGAACCAATCAATGGTGAGGATTCTTAGACTGTATGAACACCCCTTTATTTATAGGGGAGTACCCCACGTACCGTATATAAGGTACAAATAGCAGAATTAAATGTTATGCATATACATAGGGTACGCGAGGCTGATCCCCTCAAGTACGTTATTCTGTAGCCAGTAACCAGAGGGTCAACCAGCTATTGACTCCTCTGGAAGTTATCGTTCAAAGTCTATTTGACTATCAATTGTTCTAAAAGCATTTAATGTTCTTGCTTCTGATTATTCTATTGTTGAAATCCTTTTCATATTCCTTCATCATGATATATCTTTATTGTTGCACTTTAAACTTGCTGGGCAAACTCGTTGCTCATTCTTGCTATATCATGACTTCATTGCAGCTAAACCCGAGACGTTAGGGAAGAACAAAGGAAAAGAAAAGATGAAATGATAGACTTCTCGTAGCAGACTTTAGATTCATGTGTTAGTTAATTACTGTTAATGTAATTTAAACCCTGATAGCTACTTAGGGTATGGATTGTGTAAATGTTTAAGGTTAATCGTATTCTGGGACTAGTAACACCTTGTAATGAACAACGTATGTTTATTTTATTCCGCATTTTAGATACCATATGTTGTTATAGGTGGATGTTTATGTTGGATCGTGATGACCGAATCCGGGTATTTGGAGACCCGCATTTGGGGGTGTCACAGTTTAAATATTGTCGTACTATATACGACACAAGAATTGTATTGAGAACTTAAAATGTGTGTTGTCGTATTTTGTACGACATTATAATAGTTGTAAATAGAAAAATTTATGGATATTGTTTGTATTTTTGGCGACTCAAATTAGGCGTTGTAGACCCGAATTTGGAGGCGTCACATAGTATACTTAGGAGCTTTAGTAAACTAAGTAGAATTTGCTTGGTTTTTCACAACTAAAGTAAATTAAATATGTTTGACACATGTAGTATACTTAGGAGTTTTAGTAAACTAAATAACATTTGCTTAGTTTTCCACAACTAAAGTAAACTGAATACTTGTGTATGTAGTATACATAGGAGCTTAAAAACTCGTTCGACATTCACTCATTAATTAAGAGTGAATGTCGAATAGTCCCCTAGACTGGGACTGTTACTGGATGTTATGCCTCTTACTTAGGCCGGTGTCAATAGTTTGAGTACATTTTTTTGACGATTTTTTGGTTGGTATCTCTACATGTTCTTCGAGTGTATACTTAGATTAACTTATCTTAGTCCATTTCGTGTACTTAGAGACCATGGGGAGGTGCTGTCGAAATTTTCTTGAAACAAAAGAAACATATTCAAGATGTGGATACTGGTGAGGAGATGCATCCAGGAACGGGATAGAAGCCTAATCCCTGTAGAGTGGAGATACTGGTATCTAAAATTCATGCATGGGCCACATACATGAATATCTCTGTTCTGTTTGTGCCTTTTGTTCAATTAAAAATATCAGCCGACCGGAGTTAGATGTACCGTAGGATACTGTTTGATAGGAAGGGATTAGTTGATGCGTACCGTGATAGGGTGTGCAATTTTTTGAACAAAGCAATAGAACATACTGATGATCCGAACAGAAAGATGAGATGCTCATGTGTTAAGTGTAAAAACCTGATTTAGAAGAAAGTCAGCGACATTAAGTTTGACTTATTTTTCGTGGGTTTGTGGATGGGTATTCCGAATAGATTCATTACGGTGAATCAGCTGAGTTCAGGAAAATGATCGACAATGTAGACCAATCAGTTCACGGGGGTCCATACGGCGATAAATATGATGTCGTGGAGATGTTAGTCAATGCTTATGGCCCTAACAATATTGATTAGGGGTGCAAACGACCATTCGTCAGGCAGTGCTTGACAAGAGCCAAATGACACAGCAGTTGCCTTTTACAATATGTTATTTTAAGTTGAGTATTATGCATGTTATTTAATTTTTATTTAGTTATCTCTTTAATTCTCTCATACGGACTAATGACTTATATTTTTAATTGTATGAACAGACTGGCGATGCCGAGTAGGCTGATCACAAGCAGGGGGATGATGGCGATGATTTTCACACACCAAAGCAGCAATGTCGACCCTCGCCCGATGATTCCCCTCACAGTGGTGGTACTACTAGTTTAGTTTGATTTTTTTGTATAGCATTTACTTAGATGTTTTGTAAAACGTTGTATAGTTGCTTATTTTATATAAATCATTGTAGTTTAGCTGATTCTTTGTAAATCAATGTATTTTAGTTTAATTTTGTAAATCATTGAAGTTACTTTGATTTTTTGTAGTTTATAACTTATCGTATATATATATATATATATATATACACGTTATATGTTGTTAGAAAAGTATTTATATATACACGTTAAAATATGTATATATGTTGTTGGAAAAGTAGTTATGTTGTTTTATTTGTTGATTACGATATATGTTGTTGGAAAAGTAGTTATTGGTTGATTACTGTATGTGTTATTGGGATAAAGCATGTTACAAGTACAAAAATGGGGTTTAAAACCTAGAAACTACAAAAAGAAAAAAAAACTATTTAAAAAAAATTAGTATTTCCGACAGAATATTGCAAACCCGACATAACTTCCATCGGAAATAAGGATTTATAATTAATTATAAAAAACCTATATTTTCGACGGACCAGTCTTTATTTTCAACGGATGTTCCGTCGAAATTATGCATTCCCACACGAGCAGAAATTTGACACGTGTGCATGTTATTAATAACGAAATTAGTTAGTCGGAAATAATTCTGTCAAAAATCATTTATCTGCGACGGATTGTTCGTCGACCATAATTCCATCGACAATACTTATTTCCGACTGAATTTTCGACAGACTTATCCTCGACCAACTTTATTACGACTATATTTTTGATGGAATATTCTGTCGGAATTAAGCTTTTTTCTTGTAATAACATTTCTTAAATAACAATTCATTAAAATTTCTTTAATAGTTTGCGCTCCATCTAATATCTTTTAACCTGAACCTCCCTGTTGAATCCTAACCGTTGTATTTTGAACTGTGAACTTTTGGATTGTGAATAGTTTTGATCTTGAACTTTAGATTTGGACTATGAACATTTTGACTTGAAATCTCTATTTGAAGTGTAAACATTTTAGACTGTTACATATTCTTTGTACCGTGAACCTTACTGTTGAACTTCCTATATATGAATCTTGGACATTACCCTTGGACTTTAACTCATTTCGATATTCTGGACATTGTGTTGATAATTTGGACATTATTGGACTGTGAACAAATTAAATTATTCCTTAAACATAAGTAAATTACAAATCTCTAATATTCATTCATTGTTTTATTATTCTTATTATTTCTATTATTGTTGTTGTTATATTAACTATCAAGACTCAAGTTGTTGTGAATGTCTTTGGCCTAGATGCAAAGACAATATGGTTGTTAGGTGTTTTAGCCTGTATGGCAAAGACACATAGTGAAAGTTCTCTTTGGCCTGAGTGCAACGAAGATCTATTGTTTGGCATGATCATGACCATTGGTGTTACAGTTGATGGAATCTTGATGATATATTTTAAATTGGATGAGATAGTAGACATTACTGTCTATTTGACTCTCCTAATGGATTACTTATTCTACTACAAGTTATTCGTTATTTATGAAATCTCTGATTTAATTACTGTTGAAGACTAAAGATAATTTTATTTTCCGTTATCTTAGTCATGATATCCTTTATTGAGCTATTCGAGCTCACTTTTTATTTCATAATTCTTTTCAGAAAATGAGAATGTAGCCGGAGCTAGCGGAGAGTACAGGAGAAGAGAGTAATAGTCCGAGTTAGTAGTTGTAGTAGTCCTCACCAAGTTATAGAATAATGTGCCAATAATTATAGTGAGGACTTAATGTGTGTGCTGCTATACTATACACAACATTGTAATAATTATAATTAGAAAAATTTATGTATAGTGTTTTGTATTCTGGCGACTCAAATTGGGTTGTATAGGCCCGAATTTGAAAATGTCACAATTTGTAGCAAAGCTTAGGGATATGACCTCTGGTGGAGATCTGTGGTTAGAACTAGGAGGGGAGAGACGAATAGAATCCTTCACTAGTGTGTCCTACCTAAGTTAAATTTTGTAATGTAATTAGTCAGTTTTAATGTGAGGACAAGAAGTGACATTTCTATTTCTTTAACTAACCATTATTTTGTGGCTGCATTTCAGAATGACATTTGAAAACTAAGAGATGAACTATGAAATACAGGAGGCAATTGAGGCCTAGCCAATCATTAGCCAAGAGGCTAAAAACTAGGAAGCTACGAATCAGGAGGACATTAATCCTCCTATAACCCCAAAAAATAATGCTACTGATCACAAGATGTATGATGCCTTTTTGAGGGGCATTCTACAATTTATGCAAGGCCAGGCATGAAGAACTCCTAGTGATACTACCGGTAACGCACGACTGGTCATTGCAAAACAGTTTAAAGAGTTGAAACTGCCTGAATTTTTCGAAAAGTCGGACCCACTCAAGATAGAGGCGCGGATCAAACAAATGACAAAAATATTTGATGTACTGCGATGCATCGGCGAACAGAAGGTTCCTTTTACTACCTTTATGTTGCGAGGAGAGGCGGATCACTGGTGGGAATCAGTGAAATGTACTCATCACTCGAGATGCTTTGGGCGGAGTTCTAAGAACTGTTCAATGAGAAGCATTTTTCAAAGAGTATTCGTCATATGAAGGAGGTGGAATTCATCAAATTAGAGTAGAACAACATGATTGTCTCACATTATGAGACCAAGTTTGTTGAACTATCTCGGTTTACACCTCACGTGGTAGACGATGAAGAGCGTATGACTCGAATGTTTTTGTGAGATTTGAAATGAAAAATTCGTCAACATTTTATTTCTCTTAAACTTCGTTTGTATTCTAGATAAGACTCAGTTATTAGAGTGAGAAAAAAAATATGTCCCAATCAGGAGGTAATGATCGTCAAAGGGAAAGAAATTATGATAATAATCGTAACAATGACAATAATTATCGAAACAACGACAATAAATAAAAATTTAATTTGAATTGATAAATAATAAAAATTGATTTAATGCAAGAAAGTAAGAAAGGTCGACTAGAAAGGGAAAAAAAAGACTAATCAAATTTAATTATGGTCGAATAAAAAAAAAGACTAATTAAATTGTTTATTTAATTACAATATAGATAGATAGATGCGGATTATGAAGGGAAAGTGATTTATTGGAGGACAAATTACATCAAGAATTCACCATAAATTGAAGTTACAAAAGGATTAATTAGATGTGACACATGCAGCAACTAATCGATTTGACAGAAAATCCAAATAACTTATGAGTCAGAAGGGATTGTCACATCAATCCCACATCAGTTAATGAAGAGACAAGCGTCGCATGGACCATGTGGCAGAGATATGTGTTAGTTAGAGAAGTAAATTATCCTCCTTCCCTTCCACAAATTTAATTGATATCGTAAACTATTTAATAAGTACTCTCTTACTTCTTTTTAATTGACGTTGTAGGAAAAAAAATATAAATATTAAGAAATATAATATAATTAATATTTTAAGGAAAAATATAAATATTAAAAAATATATAATTAATATTTTATCTGATCGATCAAAGTGAATATAAAATCTCGGTATTATCTTTTTAATTAAAATTTAAGTATTTAATATAAGTATATTATAAAAAAATTAAGTCATTAATATTTTTTTTTAAATTTACAAAAGACATATAAAAAAGAATAAATTCAACTTTTAAAAAATGACAAATAAAAAAGAACGAACAGAGTGTTATTAAGTAAAAAAATATTATTTTTAAAAACTAATGTAAATTGACTTTACAATTTAAATTTTAAGATTAACAAATTAAATATAAATAAATATAAATGAGTTTTTTGTGTGTGTGTTTTTTTTGTCAAAAAGAGGGAGTACAAAATAGAATTAAATATATAATCGATTAATGATCTGACCCCGTGCCCCAGAAATATGGCTAACTTGTAGGTTTGGCAGCTTTAATTTATGTATAACTGACAATTGAATAATAAGCTTTTCATTGACAAACACAGGCACTAACACCAGCACTGGCCTTGCACTAAGAAAGAGAGAGAATTAACACTAACATATACCAATATCCAATAGTAGCAAATTTTAACATCTTAACATACTGTATCTGTATGCATATCTGTAATTCATTTTCTGTTGTCTGCAAGTAGATCCAAACAATTAGCTGGCTACTCTGTTATTCCACTGACCATGGAAACTACTTTTTAGAGTACCAAAGGTGAGCTCATTGACCTTTTCTCGATCACCCAAAATAAAAATAAAAAGAAATATTAAAAGCATATTTAATATTTAGAAATTTTATAAATCAATGTGAAACAATTTTGATAATAAATTATTACATTTGTACAACACACAACACTGTAATTTACAAATGCAATTACTTTTTATTTATTTTTAATTAAGTTATTGTTTATGGAATAGAGGGAATAATACATCTTAGGGTCCCAAGTTCACTAACTTTTTTTTAGGAACATCCAAACATAGCCTTAGTAACCTGATCATTAGTTTCTTCATGATAAATAATTACAGTAATTCTTGGGCGACCCTTTTGGGCGATCCTCTTTGGCGATCGGCCGATTTTCACTGTTTTATATATGTATCAAAATTACACATAAATTATTGTTTTTGTAAAAAATTTAGTTTCAATAAATCATATAAATTATTTAGAAGTGAAAACAAAAAAAAATAAAATTGGCCGATCGCCCAAAAGGGTTGTCGGCCCGGATCGCCGTAGAATCACTCAAATAATTAATGTATGCACTATCACATGCCTAAGTAAGCATGACACTTACCCTTTTGTTGCTCTTTTAAAAAAATTACAATTTCCTGGCTAGTCTTGGAACTGTAGATAAGCATAAACAGACATTTTCTGACAAGTAAGTTGGATACAATTAATCCTTAATTAATTAGCAATACTTAGACGGGTTTTCTTATAAATGATGCTCAATCAACCTAATCGGAGGCAATTTCTGATATTTAGGTAAAAAAATGATTTATACAAAAAACAAACATGGCTGGAAGTCAGAAACATATATAACAATTTATTAGTTAAAGCAAGTGGACATTTATATATATGCAATTAGGGTTAGATAACTAGCTGTCTAATCTGAGCCTAATACACCCTAATGCCATTAATTCATTAATGAACCCACAACAAATGCATACCTGACATTTTGAGAATCTATTTCATATTTTAAGGAGGTTTGCCCTAAACTTTTGGCTTCACTCAATTTTACTATGAGTACTGGCAGTCATTCTATTAATAGCCTTATACTCTATTGGTTAATACAAAAATAATATCATTAGCATGTTTCCAAAAAAAATTATCATTTGTAAAATTTATTAAATTATAAAATTTAGTAACAAGTTTTTAAAATTATTGGTGTTGTTGAGTATTCATATTTTATCACTTTATTGATAAAGTATAAATAAAAGGAAAAAGACTTAAATATATGACTTTTAAATTATGAAAGTCCAGAAACGTTTATTAAGGGTATCATGGACCTTGTAGCATGACCAATTTCATAACGACACGTGGCAAATGAATTGAAGTGGCTTAGTACTTGAAGTGGTTAATCTTATGACTCCCACTAGATACCTGGGCATATTGCCAAGAGGTTGTAAGGTAGGAATTAATTTAGATGTAGTCTTAATTTGCAAACAATTCAGTCTCGTGTTACTGTAATTGTTGTAGTGGAAACAATTTTCGATCTCGTATTATTGAAAATTGTACTTGTATAACTGTTTTAATTGTACCAGTTGTTATGTGTTTTAAGAAGTTCTTGAGTCTAAGACATCGAACACATAATTTGCTTCTTAATAAACAATTTTAATTACTGAATTGTTTATATATTGTCTAAAATGATTTTTTAACATTAACATTAAATTAATACTCCATCCGTCCCATAATAGACGTCCTAATTTGACTTTCATGGTCAAATTAACCATTTTTAAAATTAATAAATCTTTAAAAAAATTGAAGATATATATACGCCTAGAAATTATGATCATAATAAATTACGAAAAATGTACCGAGTATCGAGTCAAGTCGAATTAAATCTATTCAAGAAAATAAAAATCAATCTCGAATATAAGTCAAATTTAAATCAAATAGAAAAAATATGAGTCAAATATATCTCACAAGGAGATGTTCGGTTCAGTTCGACTCGATCGATTTACACCCTAGTTTTAATTTATAGTGAATATTTTTTACAGTCCATAATTATAATTACAATGACCGGGTCACTTACAAAATATAGGAGTTGTTAATACTACTAATTAACTACTCCTATAAGAAGAAAAACTAAAAACATAAAACTGTAGTTAATTATTAATCACAAACTAAAAACATAAAACTGTAATTAATCACCACAAAATGTTAAGGCTATATTATAGGTTACGTTAAATAACTTGTTTTCTGTTATAAAGTTCTAACTAGTTAGTTATATACTCCCTAGCTACTTGGATTTTGCTAACTTCAACAGTTCCAAATGGTCAGAGTAGGGGCTGCCTACATCCACCCCAAAAAGTGAGGAATGAGGAGTAGCGTGTTTTATCTGGGAGGTGGGGCCGCCGTGTCTCAAACTTTCCGGTCCGGACACATTTCAGAGCGGCCTTTGGGTGGCTCGCCACTTACTTTGGCTGGCTTACTACATACACTCACCCTTCCACGCCTTCCCCCTCATCCCTCCATGATGCTTGCCTGGTTGCCCACCCCTCACACACACCCACGCACACCCACCCACGCCCCACATGTACAAACCCTATAAACTACTAATAAGTTCGGCAAATGACATTTGATTTGAAAGTGTGTGAAACTAATAATTTTGAAATTTATTGAACCTTTAATAACCTTTCTGTTAACAATGTTTTGATGACAAAAGACGATACAAAATAATGTGTATTATATTGATTGATTATAATTATTATTGGACTAATTAATTAATTATAGTCAGACTCTTCATTTTGTATTTATTTTTTTGTAGTCATCTTTTGTCACCGTAGCATTACTCTTCTTTTAATACTAAACTTTAAATAGTATAACGTACGAAATTGATATTTTCACATAAAAAATAATATTTTCAAATGAGTCTCTCTCAAATAAATGTGAGATTAGAGATGACAATGGGGCGGGGCGGAGATTAATTATATATCCCACCCCTATTCCCGGTCTTATAAAATTTTCCCATACCGGCCACTGTATTCCCCATGGGACTAAATAACTACCCCCATCCTCACGGGGAATTTAAACTCCCATAAAAAATTTATATCACCCAGAGATTAATATTTTGTGAATTTTTTAAATAAAAAAATTAATTTTAGTTATATTTACAATAATACATACATGAAAATTATTTTAGCGTATATATGATAAAATTAAGAAAAATTATATATATATATATATACACACACACACACAAGGACATATATTTTAATTATATAATATATAATAGTATAAATATTAACTTAATTAGTATATAACTATTCGGGGACGGGAGAAGCAAATACCATCCCCTTCTCAGCCCCATAAATAATATTTAGTGATTTTTCATCTCCGACCACATCCCTGGTCAGAGTCAAAATTATCATCTCCATTATGGGCGGGGCGTGAAAATCATCGTGGGACTAGGCAAATTGTCATTCCTATGTGAGACTGCTCATTATTTATATAAGAATAATTAAGTGAAAAATATCAGTTCCCATAATTTATTATAAATAAAAAATCAGTGCAATTTGTCAACTATATATAAACCTTTATATTTGAAAAAAAATAAATAAATAACAGAAAGAGTACGTTGGACTATCTTTTTTTACAAAAGAGAGTGGTGGTGTAGTGAATGCCGGTTTCTCCACAAAAAAAAAATAAATTAAAAACTAATTTTTGAAAAAGACTATAATAAGAACTAATATATCGGTAAGTGTTTATTTGAATGTTTTAATGTTGTAATTTTTTTCATTATTTTTTTGTTGGTTAGGAAAAGAATGAGTAATCTTCCCCCTACCCACAAACCACTTCGCCCCAAACCCTAAAATTCCAAATAAAGACTCAATTTTCTTATTGATATAGGACAGTAATCATCAAGTTTGGCTAATTGCTTTAGCTAACTAAAAATCTACGCAAAACTTAATGATGTTCATTATTATAACATAATGCTAATAATAAATCTGAAAGAGATCTCACATTGATCCTATATTCAACAGCGTATCCAAATGGATATTTAAGAGAAAATGATACACATTTTGACAAATATTTGACGAAATTAGATTGCGACTAACGTGAAAGTGTATGCGATAAGATAGAATAAATTAAAGTGAAATCTTTTTTAATTTCTACATATCTCATATATGCACATACGTACCAATTATAATTCGATTGAAAACTTCACAATATATAGCATGACTCATATTTTAATGGACGATCCCATTGAAACGCAAAAATGAGATGCACCTTGATGGGCCATGAGCACCAAATATTTCATTATCGCTATGCCCTAATTAACCCTTTTCTTTTTCCCTTTAATTTGTTTTTCTTTATATGCCTTGGCTACTACTTTTGTTGGGTTCTCGAAGTATGATCGATAATGTCCAAAAAGAGAAGGGAGGGATGATTGATGTGCTTTACAATTTCACTTGTTTTGCCCTAATGTATAGGGTTGCTTTTGTTTTGTGGGGGCACTCTATTCTAAAGGGGAATGATATTTTTAACACTGGACATGATATTTTCATTGCAAAGTATAACATGCATATATGGTACAATTGTATAATGCATAACTTGCGGAAGAAATGATATTTCCAGTTATAGAGATATTATTTTCTTTATTGAGTTAAAATCCCACATTAATTAAAATAGACCCGAATTATTCATTAAAAATCTCTCCACCTAAAATCAATTGATTTTAAATTGAATGTTTCAATATAGTATTAGAACTACTATCACGGGGAAAACACATGGGGGCATATTGGGGTAGATTCCTCATCCATGAACCCTTTTTTTTTGAAGCCTTATTTTGGACAGTACAATATAATTTTATAATCAAGTACATAATCACCATTACAATATCAATAACTAATCAAGCCTAGGGATGACAATTTGTCCCGTCCCCACGATAATTCTCATGTTTCGCCCGGATAGGGACGGTGATTTTTGATTGATTAGGAATGGGGAATCATCGACTGTTATTTATAGGGATGGAGAGGGTATGGTATTTGTTTCCACAGCCCCAATCTTCGCCTTATACCCCGCCTCCTAATAGTTATATATTAATTAAGTTAATATTTATATTATTATATTTTACATAATTAATATATATATATACATATATATATATATGTGTGTGTGTGTGTGTGTGTGTCCTTGTGTGTGTATTATCATTATTTGATTTTTCATAATTTTACCATGTATACCCTAAAATATGATTGATTTTTATATATGTATTACTGTAAATATAACAAAAATAGAATTTTGTATTTAAAAAATTCACAAAAGATTAATCTTCTTGGAGATTTAAATTCCCTATGGGGATGAGGATGGTTGTTTTAATCCCCATGAAAAATGGGACGGGTATAGAAAATTTTTATAAGACTGGGGATAAGGATGAGGAATGAGATGTGCAATTCCCGCCCCGCCCCGCCCCATTGCCGTTCCTAATCAAACATCATAGAGGAGAATGAAGCAAATCTACAAACAAGCCTCACATAAAGAAGAAATAAATTTTCATAAAGAAAAAAATAAAGTCATTTAAATAAAAATCCAACATGAGAAATTAATTAAGGTCATGGTGTCAGAGCTAATTAAGATCATTCCCTTATTCCATGGGATGTATTAATGTAAAGTCTCACATTAATGATTCAATTAAATTTGAAAATTCATTATATAAAGATCAGATCTCTACACCTGTAACTAATTGATTATAAGTTGAATATTCTAACAAACATTTGTTTGGAAAACTATATTAATGGAGAAACCAATTACTTGATGGCATATAGTACAGTACTAATAATATGTAGGCTTTAGCTTTGGTTCTTTTTCTCTCTTTAGGCCCCATGACTTTGATGATTGATGATTGATCATTGATAGTCCTTGCCATTAAATAATTCTACGAAAAATGTTGAAACATTTTAATCAGACCTTTATTTAATGCACTTTAATGATAGCAGGTAGCTAGCTTGCTACACAACCACAAAATAATTGGAGAATTTTAATGTTTGTCACCGTTATGAATTTTATCAATTTTTTGAGAATTCTTACTTTCAATCTTAGTATTTTTTTATCTACGTACCTTCAAGGTTGATTTTCCTGTTACACTCATGAGGCTATTGTCTCTTGTTAGAAACTCCTCGGATATGGAAACGCGCATTCAGGAAAATTTTGTGTTTTTTTTTAAAAAAAATTATTTATTTTTTTTGACTCCGGCCTAAAATGAAATTTGGTGTTTAAAATTGACGTATCAAATTTTATCCATCTTGATAATAGATTCTTTTAAAATTAAATCCATTTTATAAATTTTGACATTTAAATTGAACTCGAATTTCAAATAATAAAAAATAACTGTTTTCTTGCATTTGTCATTTTTTTATTGATAATAGTATAAAATAAAATAATATTCTTTATTACGATGTTGCCATGGTTAAACTAATAGTTTATCACTTTTAAGTATAAATAAGAAATAAAAATGCCTCCTTAATATTTATAAATATTACAAGTGAGACTCTTTAATTTATATAATACAAAAGGAAATAAGAATGTCTAAATTGACAGTGCTATAAAGTAAAAACTGCAAGGTAACTGCTACATGTGTATGGTAAATCTGTTACTCACAACCATATATTTATATGGATAAAACCCAACTAGATATGGTTAGACTATTAGTAAATATTGATAGAATTTTGAAGGGGAAAATGATATATTGTGAATATTTATATTGAATTTTGATTATCGGTTGCGAATAAGTATTAATAATAAATTTTTTAAAAGATGTGTAATAAATAGAATTCTTTTATAATTTTTATCAATCTTATATTTTGATAACATTTATAATTATAATTCGATATAAATTTATCATGATACATAACAACACTGTTTCGAAGACTACTAGTAACTATATGCAGGTTGATAATTTTCGTTGGGTTACTTAACGATGACATTTATGAGTACTATTTTTCTCCACGGATTTGCTTAATATAGTACAAGATATCTCGTTGTCTGGATATGCTTGCAACTTTGTATAAAAGTACCTTGTATGTTCAAAGCAAATAAAGACAAATATAATATAACATATTAATAGATTTTATTACTACTCTATTAATTTCTTTTTGCTCTTATTAAATTATTCTTGCTACTTTTGTTATTGACTCAAATTTATAAAAAAATTATGAGAAAGAAAATGGCATACATACAGGGACGAAGTCAGGATTTGATCTGGGAGGCAAGAATTTTTTTAACAACATAATATATATTCATCACTAAAAAGTAAAGTTCTACCATTACAAGACATATTTTTACTAAAACAAAGATAATGTAGTAATAGAATTTGTTTTGACAAAAACAACAAAACATAATAAAAAAAAGTCTTTTAGAACATA
This sequence comes from Aralia elata, assembly GCA_034770075.1. Lineage (NCBI taxonomy): Eukaryota > Viridiplantae > Streptophyta > Magnoliopsida > Apiales > Araliaceae > Aralia > Aralia elata. The sequence continues at coordinate 31,439,881 of CM068381.1, forward strand.
TCAACACTTCGTCAGAATTACACCCGACGTTCTTTCAAATCACGAAATCCATCTATGAGTTAATCAATATTATTGGACCACTCATTGAACATTTTAATAATAAAATTTTCATAAATTTGCAATTAAATAAGTAAGGGTTTTAGTTGGTTGCCGAAAAATAAATTATACAAAGAATAAAAAAAATTAAATAAGGGTTTTAGTTGGTTACCTGGATTCAAATGTATCATTCAATTGGAATAACACATATACAATATTATGTTCCAATTATACAAACCTGCAATTATAATGAATTTAATAATAAAATTAGTTTGCAATCAGAAGCGATTTCATGAACAACTTGAGATGCAAAGACACTTAGTATAAATGAGAATAGAAGTTCAGGAAAAGTACTTGCAGAAGATCACTGAAGAACAACAAAAGATGCAAAAAGTGATTGATAGAGGTATAGATGGGTCTGCACCTTCCTTGGGCGAACAAAAAAATGACCAGTAGCAGGTCAAAATCTAAGCATTGTGTGTTTGTGTAATTAATTATGTGAGTGAGAGAGAGAGAGAGAGAGATTACTTAATTTTGGATTGAAAATGAAATCGCAGGGATGATCGGAGGAGGAACCACAGAGCATTGAGAGCGTGAGATAGTGGAATTCGGAAACTACTAACCTTTAAACTTTGTATACTGAAGTAATGAACAAAAGTAAATAAAAATTAATCTACAATTATTGGTCCAAAATTTCAAACAATAAAATACATAATAAATAAATAAGTGGAACTTACAAAATTTTCAAACCTTGGACGAGTCATGGCTCCCTCTCAATGGCGGAAGCAGGGGGGCCAGGGGGGGCAATTGCCCCCGGTAAGTTTTTGGGGATGCCATAGTTAGCAGGTCTTCTTCTTCTTTTTGGGTCAATTTTTGTGTTTTTTTTTCTAGGCTTAGTTCTTTCTCTCTCCACTTATAATTTATTCAATATATAATATTTGTTAATTGTTACTTTGTCTTTGTTAGTGGGTAATGAGTTGCATGGATTGTTAATTGTTTACTTGTTACTTTGTTATTTTGTTAATTGTTAAATATATAATATTTGTTAATTGTTACTTTGTCTTTGTTAGTGGGTAATGAGTTGCATGGATTGTTAATTGTTTACTTGTTACTTTGTTATTTTGTTAATTGTTAAATGTTTTTATTTATTATAGATTATGGATAAATATTTGATTAAGCGACTAAGAACTTTTGATTCTTTTAATAGTCAGTTGTCAAGTTCCGAAGCAAGTGATGGTATAAATAATTCACGTGTGGAGTTCAATCCGAACGATATTGTTAGTGATCCGGGGTTACGTAAATCAATTGAAGACTTTGATATTGTGATTAGAAATCAAGTTCGAAGAGAGTATTTGACTAGAAGTCTATATCAATCACTTGCCTCTTCTCAGTCGTATAGCCGAAAGAAGTTGTTCAAGCGTCAATAAATAATTTTTTTTACCGAGAGATTTTGCCCCCCCCCTGTATTATGATCCTGGTTCCGCCACTGCTCCCTCCGATCTAAGCACAGCTTCGTCCCTGCATACATATTTGTAGAAAGGTGAATGCATATTGGAGGGAACATGCACCAATGCATACATTCTTGTTTTTACTAAAAACTACATGCATACACATAATGCAATTAAAGAAAAGTTAAATTGCATGTGAAGTAGGTAATACAAAATGTATCCGACATGTACCTAATCACCCCCCTAAATTGTCTATAAACATTAATTCATGTGTTTTTGCTTGGTTGTTAGTTTTTTTCTTTTTTTCTTTTGAGGAAGCTGGAAAAACATATTTATGTTTGTCTAGGTAGTGAATTAACCTTACGTTTAAATTTGAAAACGAGTAAAATTTGAACAAGCAGTACTCTACTCAAGTTTAAATTTAATAGGGTTTTTTTTAGTACTCAAATTAATTTTAATTCGTTCAAAAATATTCGAACTCGGCTTCATTTGATTCGTTTTTAAGTCAAACTATTCATATGATTCTGAGTGGAGTTTAAACTTGAACTAACTCAAAAAATAAAATCTAAATAACAAAGAAATTTCAATAAAAATAGAAATCCTAAAAAAATGTAATGAAACTAACATGTCAACAACAATGTTTAATTAGTACTTAGCAATCATCAAAATCAGTATTTTCTCTATTATATTTTTCAAGAAAACAATGTTGCTAAAGTGTTTCAAGTCGAAACTATTTAAATTCGTTTTAGCTGTTTATATTTATCATTTTTCGTACTTTATAAAATGTCAAGAACAGTGAATTCAACTAATATCTCAAATACCGGGTCACAATTTTTTTTTTTTTTATTAATTTAAACATACTTGCACATTCATATATCAAAACTTGAACTCAAACCTCATAGTTAACGTAAGTTAAATAATACCACTCGGCCAAAGCATTCATGCGTCACAAACTTTCTCCATCATTCATTATTTGTTCTTTTATAAAATAAAGGCCCAAAAAATAATTACATTACTCCGTACAAGTAAACAAACAATCATAGATCACCCCCCTCTCTATTATCTGGTCCCTACTCTATATAATCTGTAAGTATAACCCAACACGGCACTCACTCTCCTCTTTTTCCCTATAAAAACTACATCTCCCAATTCTTTTCCCATTCAACATTCTTTCCTCAGAGCTATATACACGTTTATACATAAATCTACAAAGCACATTCATTATATATACATATATACATATATATATATATAGACACACACACCAGAAATTAAAGAGGAATAAATAGCCACCCAAAATGGGATTTCCAGTAGTTTACACAGACCTTTTCTTCCCAAAACTACTAATTCACACACTCACCCTTCTGGGTTTCATCAGAAAGTTCATTTCCACCCTCTTCCGATCTCTGGGCCTTGGCGATTTCCTCGAACCCGAGCTCTCCTGGTCGACCCGACCCGAATGCACAAACGAGTTCTCCTGCGTCTCCGCCGCCCTGATTCGGGAGCTCCTGCCGGTTGTCAAGTTCTCGGAGCTGGTGGACCCGCCGGAGAGCTGTGCGGTGTGCTTGTACGAGTTCGATGGGTGTGATGAGATCCGACGGCTGACGAATTGCCGACACATATTTCACCGGAGCTGTGTGGACCGTTGGATGGACCACGATCAGAATACGTGTCCGCTTTGTAGGACGCCGTTTATTCCCGATGAAATGCAAGACGCGTTTAATGAGAGGCTTTGGGCTGCTTCTGGGATATCTGATTACTACGGCGAGTACTCGCCGATCAGTACTGCTTTTTAGTAAAGTACCAGTTTTTTTTTCTTTATTATTGAATTAGTTAAAATGTATATAGTACGAAAAAGGAAAAAATAAGTTTGGGAAATTAAAATGTACGAAAGAGAAATAAGATGCTGTACAGACTGCAGACTATCTGAGAGTTACTGATTTTTGATAATTGAGGACTCTTGTCTCCTATTTAATTTTTTAATTTTTAAAATAAGATTTTATTTTATTTTTGCACTTTTTTATATGTTAACGTTCAACTCGGGTATTTGGGCATTAAAAATTCAGGTGCCATCGACTTCCCTTGTTTAAAATTCATAACGAATACTCCTTTCGTTCCAAATTAATTGCTCAATTTTAACTTTTTTAAATTAAATTGATTATTTTTAGAATTAATAATTAAGCATATATAAATATATTTCTAAAATTATAAAAAATGAGGTTAGTAATAAATTGTATATACTTTTTTTTTGTTATAATCTCTTCACCTATATTTTAGCAGAAATAGTAAAAAGATTAGTTTTAAAAATGGTCAATTTGACTTTAAAAAGTCAAAATTGAGCAATTAATTTGGAACGGAAGGAGTATTAATTATTTTATCAAATTAAATATGTATTTAAAAACATTTTTATAATTATTATAATCACGCTCAGTATTTGAAGCGATACTAATTATTTTGAGCAGAGCAAGTGATTTCTAGTCATTTAGAAGAAATACTATAGGTATTTTAATGGAAAACTAGTGCAATTCAGATTTGTTTTCTCTTACTGTGAGTTTTGCGGATCTTGTTTGTAAGATTTTCCTTTCTTATTTTATTTCAAGATTATTTGGGGGAAGCTGGGGGAATGTAGTAACAGTTGTGTTGATCCTATAAATAAAAACTAGCAAGTGTGAATTTTGTTGGGTTGTGCTTATATCTATCCGGGTTAACCGGATCTTGTTCATAGATCATGATTGCATTTGCTTTTATTTTGCTCATAATAATACTATTTTGAGTAATTTTATACATATACAGTTTTTTTTTTTCGATTTTTAATTTATAACCAACTATACATAAATGAGAAGAGAGACTCATAAAATATTATTCCGTTCCAAATTAATTGCTCAGTTTTGACTTTTTTAAGTCAAATTGACTATTTTTAAAATTAATAATTAAGCATATATAAATATATTTCTAAAATTATAAAAATTGAAATTAGTAATAAATTGTATATACTTTCTTTTGGTTATAATCTCTTCACTTATATTTTAGCAAAAATAGTAAAAAAAATTAATTTTAAAAATGGTCAATTTGACTTTAAAAAGTTAAAATTGAGCCATTAGTTTGGGACGGAAGGAGTATCTAGTTAAAAAATATATAATTAAAGTCTAGTAATAATATAATAATATGCGAATGTCAGTTCAATTCATCATATTTTCGGTAAGGTATATATATCATTTTCGTATTATTTTTGGAATTTCATTTTATGATATTACTTGCTCTATAAATTTGGGCCTTTGTTAATTAATTATTAGGCACTAGGAGTTGATTCCTTGTAAATTAGCAGCAGAGAGTAGTGGTGAATAAGTACCCGATCAAAATTGAAAAATCGTTCGAATCGAGTCAGTTCGATAACAAATTAAATTGAAAATTTTAAAATCAACAAGTTGACAATTACAAAACAAAGAAAATTGGAGCTTAGTCGGCCAGTTTTGATTTGCACTCATGAAAAAGTCGAAGTTGATCGAACCGACTGAATATATAAAGTTATAAATATATTTATATAGTTGTATTTAAATTTATAATTATATATAAAATATATATACTTTTACTTATATGTAATAATACTCAAATTTTTTAGCATGTGATTCTATGTTTTATTTACCATGCTAGAACTTTTAGGCTTAATGAATGTTTATTATTCATAGATGCTGAATCTCCTTTTGAGTTCTTTATTAATACTTTGATCTTAAGTTATTTTGAGAAGAAGTTTAAAATTATATTTCTAATGACCATAAGTATTTCTCAAAATTTAAGGAGTAGAATTCTCTAGTATAGTATTTTGTGTTTGGTTATTTGATGATTTAATTTTATAATTAATTGTTCATTAATTTTTGGTTTAAACCGTTTAAACCGACTAATTTAACCGATAATTGAATAAGCCGATAATCAACATCAGAGTAAAGGTTTGGGTGGTAATTTTGATTTTTAACTTTTTATAAGTGTCTTAAGTTTGGATTTAGGTGGTTTTAATTTTTAACTTTTTATAAACGTATTAAATAGTTTGATTTTTTTTATACAAAATCGACGGTTGTGCAACCCTAGCAGAAATTAAAGAAGACTAGTGTACTGTTTATCTAAATTTGGGGTTTTTGTTTAGCTGTACTCTAATGATTGGGTTTCTGATGTTCTTTTCTTTGTTTCAATCACTACTCCCTTCCTCAGCCAAAGGTGGTCTACAAGTACAATTAGCCTACAAATTTTGATTGACATATTAAATGAGAAAGTACAAGTTTTGTTGTTGTTATTACATTTGCCTGGACCATACAAATAGTAGCCTAATTAACTTGGGAAATAAGAGGGTCTTTTCTTATTATTTTATTTTTTGTAAGGAGAATCTTTTACTAATTGGATGACTATTGCATTAATAATAGAAAAATGATCTATATATATCACGAAGTTGGATTGCGACCAACGTATAAATGTATACGATAAAATTAAAATGAAACATTTCTTAATTCTTACCTATCCCATGTATGTACATATGTCGTAATCATAATTTGACTGAAAACTTGCACAATGTATAACAAGACTCTTAATAATAACTGGATGAAATTTATTAAGCTTGAGAATTAATAATAACTAGATGAAAAATATAGGAATGAATGTATTCACCCCAGAATGAAGAAAAAACTAACTCGGAAGATTGAGCCAATTCTGCTAATTATGAGTAACCGCATTGCCAGTATGACGAAAATGAAAAAAAGCTGATAACACCAATAAAAAAAATCTTGAAACTTAGCCAATCCACGACTAAAACATCGAGATAACTATTGAAAATTATTTGAGAAATATTACTAATTACTAAATTTACTTTTAAGATGGAAGATGAATCAAATTTAAAAAGTAGTATTATCAGTGTTGCTTCTTAATGCCATATAGTTCATGTTTCAACGGTAGAGTTTTCTTTTCTATTTATTGGACAATAAGAGGTTAATAAAAGTATGATTTACATCTCTATGTAAAATATATAATGTAAGTGTATGTCTGACTGATTTTAAAGGTTAATAATTGCAATAGCTCAAATAAAGTACTTAAATTCATTAGATTATTTGTTCTTACATGTGAGTTAGTGCTAGTATTTAAAATACCTAATGAAAACTTTAGATAATTACACACATCAAATGGGACAATATTGTGCTCTTCTTTTGGCAATTGATATATATATATATATATATATATATATATATATATATATATATATATATATATATATATATATATATATATATATATATATATATATATCCCACTGCCGCCCAACTGCAATGTATGAAACATATAACTTGCAATCATAACAAACACTTAATTGCGTGATATATTAATTAATTAAGATTCTAAAAATTATTTAATTTGTTCCTTCGTGTGTGATTCAATAAGATGAAAGCGAAACATAGATGCCGTGTGACAAATCTTCAATTCCTTACGTGGCATACGTTCATTGGTGCCACGTGGAACACGTAATTGTTATGGGTACATTTAATTAAATTAAATTAATACCTATTGCAGTTTCACCATCGCACGGCTAATTAAACCATAATCTACGATTATCTTAAATAATCAAGCCTATTAGACTGCATAAATTACAATGCGGTTCTTCTAGAAAATATTTATACAATTCATTTTAATTTTTGAATGGTAGGTATATATTAGGTCAATATATATTTGTTAAACATATTTGAGTTTAGAAATAATATCCAGTTAGCGGTTAATGTGAGGACTATGGCTAAATATAATCCAAAATTTGGGTGTCACTTTCAATCGTGCGCATGAATTCTTTATACTAGATTGTGCCGACCTGGATCTTAAAAATTTAGATTTTGATGTTTGAAAAAGCATGATTGACTGGATCAAACTTGTGTTTAGAGTCTATAAATATATGCACTACAACAAAAAAAAGCATATTTTTGGCGGAATTTTTTGTTAGAAATAAATTTATTCCGCCAAATTTAGCTCATTTTTGACCAAAAAATTCGTCAGAAATTCAACTGGATATAAGTTGGTCGAGAATTAATCCGTCAAGAATTCAGTCGGAAATAATTATGTTCGACGGAATTATTTTTAACCACAAATTCGTCGAAAGTAGCGTATTTTCGACGGAACTATTACCGACGGATTAATTCCATCGAATATAAGTCGCACACGTGTCACCACCATAATGAAGTCTGGGCACTTATTTTCGACGAAAGTTGCGTTGGAAATAATATTTTTCCGTCGGAAATAACATTTTTTATAATAAATTATGTCAGTTTGTTTCCGACGGAATTTTCGTCACGCTTAACTTATTTCGTCGGAAATAATATTTTTTTAATATTTTTTTTTGTTTTTGCAATTTTTAGATTTTTAAACCACATTTTTGTACTTGTAAACTTGCTTTGTTCCAACAACACATACAGTATATCAAGAACACATATAACGTAACTATACCAACAACAACATATATACACGTCCCGAACAATAATAAATATAAACTAGTATACCAACAACAACATATATCGTCCCCAACAATAACAACTATAAACTAATTTACGATAAGTTATACAAAAAATTGATTTAAAGTACAATTATTTACAAAACTAAATTAAAATACAATGATTTATAAAAAAATCAAGCTAAACTACAATGATTTACAAAAAATAAAGCTAAAATACAATGTTTTACAAAAGATTAAGCTAAACTATAATGCTTTACAAAAAAATCAAGCTAAACTAATACTACCATCGGTGAGAGGAGGATCATCGAGCAGGGGTCGATGGTGCTGCTCTGGTGTTTAAAAATCATTGTCATCATCCCCCTGCTCGACATGGCCACCTTGCTCAGCATCACCACCCTACTCGGCATCGCCACCATGTTGATACAATTACAAATATAACTTATTAGTCTGTAATTGATAATTAAAGAGATAGCTAAATGATAATTAAATAACATGTAGAATATATAACTTAAAATGAATAAAATACCTGAGTCGGGGGCTAACTCAGCATTGGACCAAAAGCCTCCGACAGTAGGGTAACCACCATCCGAACCACCTAGTTGGGTATCGCAGTGAACTGTTCTGGAGGGATACCCATACTCTCGATAGTGGTCCCTGCTACAATATCCTGAGTAAGCTGGTGAAGGCGAGCACGACTAGACAAGTCATGACGACGGAATATCAGATCCATACCAAATGTATCTGATACCGCCATCATAACCCTCTAGAATAACTCGTCGTCCAAACCAGCGCTCATATGAGATGGTCCAACAGGTGCTCTCGGACGCTAGCGCTGACTAGAGCTTGCGAAAATAACTTTTTTAGTGGGCAAAATGAAGAAAGAGGTCCAGCCGAGCTTCTTTCTCCTGCAGGCCGGAATTTTTAGTTCTCTAGTGGAGGCGAGCCAAAGCCAGTGACAGTTCCGGGAAAATATAAAGATTTGGAGTCCCCCTGGGGCTGCAACACGAAATGCAAGTTTAGGCGAACCAAGCAGCAAGATTCCGTCAACTCTATTAGAGCAAAAAGATGAAATCTTTCCAACTGCCCCAATGGAAAGCTTTGAAATCGCAGTGAATTCACTTCGAGGAACCCGAAGGCCTTTCTTCAACATTAGCTCCTCAACCTGGGAATTTTGCTATAACATTACTAATAATTGATGAAGTGATATAAATTATGCAATAACGAGAAATATATTAAAATGAATATCTCCAGGTAGTGTATAGGTTAGTACTCTCGGCAGACCCAACACTCGATACTTGCTGGTACTACTACTAAGGGGATCCTGAGACGTGACCCAAAAAGTCATCTCCTCATCCTGAGATAAGCTAATCTCGGGCGAAGGGATGGTGGAATCTAACGTCTCGGACTCTCCCCTAGCAGCTCATAACTCAACTACACGCTAGTCCTAGAGCTTCTGAAATCGGTCTTGTAATTTATTATGTAATGTGAGTTAATTAAATTATTTTATTAATTACCTAATATTAATAATTACTAAAAATTATAATTGTTACGTGTATAGTTAACGTTGCGGGAGACATAGTAGAGTCCTTCGGCGTGTAGGCTCTATCTCAGAACTCGACCATAGTGGGAGGTCAGCCCAAGCTCGTCTGCATGACCTAATAAATACATTAATATAACATTTATTTAATATGCTTATGATAATATTAAACTAAACAACTAAATACACATACATACCGACTTCAACTCTTCAAATGACTGTGAGCCAGTAGTATGTGCGACTCGGAGCTCTGGCCACGATTTTTTTTTCATCTGCTCGGACTTCTTATTGAAGTCATCAACATCCCAGTACGTACACATGGCTTGATAGACTCCACGACACACTTGCATGAGGTGATCGTCGCCCGAATCGTTTCTAGCAAGCAACTTTAATGGAACTCTCTCGATACCTTAACCCAACGTTTATTTTTAAGACGAGAATCTTGATAATTTCGATCCAGTAATTGAATTCGCGTAGTATGAAACACCAACAACACTTAGACCCTCGTTTATGAACAAACGATAACTTTCGTACAATTGTATGATGAGGTAGAATAACGTCACACACAACTAAAATAGCTTAGAAAAACTAAGAAAATAGCTTAGAAATTCTTCAAAGAACCAAAACTATAGAATAGCTCTCAAGTATGAATAAACTCTCTAAATAATATTGAATTTGAATTGTTATGAATTACATTCAAAAAGCTTATTTATAGTAGCTATGAAAACCCTAGAATCCTATAAGGAATAAGTAATTTGAATGGAAATAGAAATCCTAACTAATAAACAATAAGGAAATCAAATCTTATCTAGTAAATATCCTAGTTATAATAGAAATATGTTAATATACTGAAATCCCTAAAATTAAGGAAGAAATCGGCGTCCCAAATTGTCAAAACGCGTCTGCCTCGAAAAACGCGCTAATAAAAACTGACTGATCTCACGGGGGCGAAAAATTTATACTGAGAAGCTCACCGGGGCGAAGACGGATAACGAAGAATGGGCCGGGGCGAACTGGACAACGACAAGCTCGCCGGGGTGAGTTCAATGGCCTTAAGCAGCTCGTTGGGACGAGCTCCCTGTTTTCCATCCCGAATAGTTTTCTCCGTTTCTTTCGTTGTGCAATCCAAACTCGTCATGCTTGAACATCCATAATGCCGCATGAACTCTAATTCCTCCATGAATTGAAATCTAGCCTTGTCGATGATTAAATGATACAAACGCACACAACGAACATGATCTCGAATGTCTAAATTGAGCTCCATTTTGAACACACTTGAATCGATCTTAGCCCAACCACTGGTAATCAATTGTTGAATCCTTTGAGCTTGAGTTGAGTTGATGTCATAAAATTCTGACCCGGCCAGTCTGTTATCATTCTCCTCCTTTTCAAAAGGATTTGTCCTCAAATCCAATAACTCCTCTCGAAAAGGAATCATCCACAAATCTATTCCTGCATGCAAACAGACTAAGTCAATAGCATCAAATAAAATATAATCCCAAGTCTCAACTTGCAAAAGAAATATAAACATAATATCAACGATGCAAGTAAAGATATGTAAAGAATCATCAAAAACTCCAACTCCTGCAAGGAACATATCGTCATCTGACAACTCCCCCTAATTGATATGAACAACTTGTAAACATCTCTTTCCAAGCAATGCTAGAATCGGCATAACATCCTGCAAGCTCCTCGTAACACAACTTGGAAACTTAAATGTTCGAGCTCCATTACACAAAAACCTTCCTACACCAATACGATTCTCGCCCACACGTAAATCAGATACTTCCACAATACTAACTAGATCAAATAAACTAAATTAGTAACTAAAACCGAAATGCAATCAATATTACTACCTATGAAAACAAATGCATATGTAGTAAAATAAATGCAAGAAAAATTATGAAAAGCTTTATCTCCTCCTGGATCAAATATTAGCATGTAGAACTCTTCACGTTGCACCTTCACCCTTTCACGAATTTTCGGATTAAAAATCAATCTAACCATCTTGATCATTCGTAAATACACCCATTCCATTGCACCTGGATCAAATAACAATCTTCAAAACTTCCCACATTGCAGATGCAAACACTCTTGAATTCCTGGATTAAACACAAAATAAGACCAAGTAACACGAATCTTTGGTCTAATCACATAAAACTCAATAAACTCAAATTCATAAGCATAATCTACTAAAATAATATTCAAAGCACTTTCCTGTAGATGTTCTATGCATTGTTCGAATTGTTTTGCACAATGAATCATGTTTTTCTCCTCGATGAGTAAGAACTCATCTCGAATCTGCAAAACAAAATTAACCTTTCTCTTTTCATCGACAGTAACAAATTCAAAATCAAGTAATCGCATCAATGGAATAAAAAGGTCACATCTAACCTCACAAGATGAAAACTCAATAGCATAATTAACATTACGATGATCACAATCAAACTCAATACATGCTACAGAATTTCTCCAAGTGTGATTAAAAGTCAGAATATCATCAAAACAGATATTAACAAATTTTCTCATGAATGAATGCAAAATATGATTTAACAAGAAAATATTTAATGCACTAGCTAATCCGAATGATTTAACTAGACATGAATATAAACCATATTTCACTCTAGTCCGATGATAAACACTTTTCAAATCAAAACCAAATTTCTTTCCATTCACTATAGTTTTATCAAAATCATGCAATGAAGATTTCTCTACTAAAGAATCATGATCACTACCATTATCTATTAACGACATGCCATGTAAAGATTAATTAACATCAAAACCTAATTCAACATATGAATAAGAAAACCTAGAATGAATTTCGCGCAAATTAGAACATTGAAAACAAGAATATACCAAATGATTGTAAGAACACTGAAAACGAGAATAAATATCATGATCATAAACTAACTCAACAAATATCAAATACCCTCCATAGTTTATGATAAAGACGATTCTACCCTCAAAATAGCTAACAACAAACTTTCCAATGGAAGCATGCAAAACATGTTTTAACAAATTCATGAAAACACTAGATGCATCAGTTAACCTAACAGAAATAACTAACCACTTATACACATCACATGTCAAAATAACTTTCCATTTATCACATTCTCTAAAGCTAACTTGAATAGGCATTATCATCACACGGTCATTATCACATGTAGATAAAACATAAGTACTACGCAATTTATCAAACATATTATCTAAGTAAAGAAAATAATAACGATACTTGTTTACCAATTCAAAATCAACGAACAAGCTCGACATTCTATCTTCCTTAGGTACTATGATCTCATGAATAACACACGCACTAATACTTTCTCCCACGATACCCGCTTTGATGAAGTTGGACTCCATCAATTCTTCAACCCGCCTTGGTAACTTCGTCGTCTCCTCGAAAATACTATAAGTTGACTGGTATGGAATGATAACTCGGGGTATGTCACCAACGACCTGTATAAGAGAAACAACAGAACTAGACAAAGAAGAGTTAATCTTGTTAGTATTCAAAAGTGTCGTCTTGTACGAATGTAGAGTCATTGGCTTTTCAAAATACAACTCACTTTCCAACTCGCTTTCCTCTCTTTTTTCTCTCTTACTTTTCACTGTTTCTTCCTCTCGTTTATTTTCATTCTCTCTCTTTTCAACTTTTTCTTTTTCATTCTTTTCAATCTTTTGTACAATTTCTTCTTGTCGTTCACTTTCACTTGTATTTTCTTCCTCGTGATTATAGACTTCATCTCAAACATTGGAATCTAACAACTTTTTTTGGACTGCATATTCTATTATCTCTTCTTCCACCTGCGGCTGAGCTCGCTCCTTTTGTGCCTGTCGGGCGTTTTGTCGCTGCATCAACCAAACGAACCCATGACTTCTTCTTTTTTCTCCTTAGAACATAATGGTTCCCTATACACCCTAGGAGTTTCTTGTGACTGCCTCCAATGCGAACGTCCATGCCTATGATCTTTCCTTTCATCATCCCAATTTGATCGCCTTGAAGGTTGATCGACATATCTTAGAGTTGCATACTCATTCCTCCTATTACGTTGTACTGGAACAAACCGCTTCCTCATTACGGTTTTCAATTATGCCCAAGTCTCGACCAGATACTCTCTACATTTCCGTCTGCTAATCATAAATTGATCCCACCACGTAGCAGCATGACCAGAAAAATCTTGAACCGTAAGTTTGAACTTCCTCCGCTCGAAATAGTCATGATAGTCAAACTTCCGTTCCTTCCTTTTCTCCCATCTCAAATACGCATCAGGATCATTTCTTCCTTAGAAAGAATTCCTTTGACTTTCATAACCGTAACCATATATGTTCGCTACAAAACAAAGGTTAGTAGAATAAAGTTTTCCTCACCACTCCCTTACGTGTTTCACTCGATTTAATGTTCGCTCGTGTATCACTCTAACGGCTTTTACCCTCTAATGATCTCGCCACTAAGCCTTTTACCTCCAAATATTCTCTAATAGGTTCTTTTCGAATTTTCCTAGCAAATTTTCAGTTTTACCAATCAATTCTCAAACAACTTATCACGAACAAATATAGTTATGGTGGATATGAAGTTTCAACAATCACGAGTACGGAATTGAAGATGAAATCTACTAACAAATTGAAATAACTGAAATAAATTTTCTATACTTTTTTTATTCACAAATTTAACAATAAGATAAAGATAAACACTTAGCTAGAAAACGCAGCTTTGATTCTAAATGATAGACTCCATGACACGCTTGCGTGAGGTGGTCGTCGCCCGAATCGTTTCTAGCAAGCAACTTTAATAGAACTCTCTCAATACCTTAACCCAACGTCTATTTTTGAGACGAGAATCTTGATAATTTCGATTAAGCAATTGAATTCGCGTAGTATGGAATACTAACAACATTTAGTCCCTTATTTATGAATAAACGATAACCTTCATACAATTGTATGATGCGGTAGAATAACGCCACATACAACTATGGACTGTTGTATGATAAGTTAATTAAGAATCAGAAAAACTAAGAAAATAGTTTAGAAATTCTTCAAAAAATCAAAAGTAGATAACAACTCTCAAATATGAATAAACTCTCTGAATAATATTGAATTTGAATTGTTATGAATTACATTCATAAAGCTTATCTATAGTAGCTATAAGAACCCTAGAATCCTATAAGGAATAAGTAATTTGAATGGAAATAGAAATCCTAACTAATAAACAATAAGGAAATCAAATCCTATCTAGTAAATATCCTAGTTACAATAGAAATATGTTAATATACTGAAATCCCTAAAATTAAGGAAGAAATCGGCGTCCCAAATTGTCAAAACGCGCCTGCCTCGAAAAACACGCCAACAAAAACTGGCTGATATCGCCGGGGCGAAAAATTTGTACTGAGAAGCTCGTCAGGGCGAAGATGGACAGAGAAGAATGGGTCGGGGCGCCGCATTGGGGCGAACTGGACAGCGAAAAGCTCGTCGAGGCGAGCTCAATGGCCTTGACGAGCTCGCCGGGGCGAGCTCCCTGTTTTCCATCCCGAACAGTTTTCTCCATTTCTGTTGTTGTACAATCCAAAGTCGTCATGCTTGAACATCCATAATGCCGTATGAACTCTAATCCCTCCATGAATTCAAATCTAGCCTTGTCAATGATTAAATGATACAAACGCACACAACGAACATGATCTCGAACGTCTAAATTGAGCTTCATTTTGAACACACTTGAATCGATCTTAGCCCAACCACTGGTAATCAATTGTTGAATCCTTTGAGCTTGAGTTGAGTTGATGTCATAAAGTTTTGATCCGGTCAGTCTGTCATCACCTCCCATGCTACATCTAAGACAATCTGGGACTGATGATCTTTTGTCGTAGTCCCAGGCTAGTCTACAACAGCCTAGGCGGCCCTTTGTCTCATCTCGTACAACCAACCGGCATAGTTCTTCGCAATATGTGCAATAATAGCAGAGTCACCGGCTGGCTAAGAGATGCCCTCCTCATATCTAAAATAAATCTATAAAAAAATGATAATTTATTAGAAAAAATTAGAACAATGCGTAACTATTATTTACGTATATAGTTTAATTTTATATAATTTAACTTACGTGAAACTCGCACAACACAGTCTCTATAAAGGAGGCATCATACTACGCGTACTGCCTAAAACACATGTAACCAGTGGGGAGGTGTGTCGAGCATGTATGGTCACATTAACCACATGGTCCAAAATACTACAATAAAAATAAAATAATACTGTGTTATTTTAATTGTGCCATCAAATAAATTATTTTAGTTTAACATTACGTTCTCTACACTTATTGCGTAGAGTCGACATCTACACGGACTGTGTGTAAAACTATCGACGGACGGCCAAATAAATCAGGGTTAGTCCCTCAGTGATGTCAACGACCAGTATATGTAAGTATAATTGATGACATTGTGTAAATATAAAATTTTCATAAATTATAAAAAAAATAAACAAAACGAAATCGAATTCATGACGACGATAACTTACTAGCTGATGAAGATGACCCGCCATGACTACCGTCGACGGATCCTGTACAACCACCACCGCGGTGACCATTTCCTGATGTGTCTAGCTATAAATATACTACTGAAATAACCAAAATAACGTAATTAATTTGTAGTTAATTTAATTAAATAACCAATATTAATAGTGAATTATTTACAAAACATAAATAAGTTTAGACTTAGGACGTCATCAAACTCGTCTGAATTAACATCATTGTCATCCTCGGATTCTGTCTCTTCCTCTTCATTATCAGTTTCTTTATCGTTATCATCTTCAACGACGACATAATCATTGTCGACCACATCTTCCTTAATTCCTCATCATCGGGTATGTCAGCAACATCATTTAGCAGCACATTGTTATCATTTAGCACTACCTGGTTAGGATTGCTAACATTTTTTTTATAACGGGTCATATGTCCTAGACAGATTAGCACCATCAAATACCCAACTCTTCGTTGTGACAACTGTATACCAAGAGTTTTTACAATTGATGACATTAGGTGTATTGTACACTTGAGTCACTTAACTGGCTAACACGAATACGTCATCAAACTGTAACTTTGACTTTATATCTACTGTGACGATTCTATTATGATCAACTTTAACACATTTTTCAGTATCAAACCAGCAACACTTAAATGTAACTACCTTTTTACCCCTGAGATAATTAAGTCAACCACTTTCTCTAAACGTCCGTAATAATTGGACTCAAAATCTTGCTAACAGCTTCCCAATACGACATCGTCAAAATTGACTGACGTCAGTTCATTCATGTCATCGACCTTGAATCTGTACGCATTGACGATGTAACCAGGAAATGAACTAATAAGTTTTGTAAGGACCTTGGATGATATCTCTAAAATGCTCAGAAGCGTTATCTTCTTCAACCCTTCTCTTAAATCACTATTGAAATTTTTTAGTAGTGAATGCTTCTAATTGTGCTGCATTTAACCCTGGGTTCAAAGCATACGCTTCGTCTTCGAATGAACTAAAATATTAATAACACGGTTTAATTGTTAGTTACACTTTTAAATATTAATTTTTTATAAATAATAATACATACGTTATGTATAGCGATACTTCGGGCATATTTAGAAGCACTTATGTATTTACAATCTTTAAATCTTTGTCGCTTAAGCAAGTCATTGTCTCATGACCAAATGGTTTAGCCGGATAGGTGAATACAACTAACTCGTCACCATGAGATTGGAGTCCAATGACCTCATTCCGACTAAAATAGTTGTGCTTCGTTGAGACAACAAAGTATAAAGAGCAGAAGTTGACAAGCTCTTCCTCCGTATAGCGTTTAGCAATAAAACCCTCTACACAAGCTTTATTTTTTACTTTCAGTTTTAATCGACACATATACTTGAAATAGGATGATTGAACGGAATTAATTAAGAAAATGAGTTATAAATATCATCAAAATGAATATGTAGATGATATTACCTCTCAAAAGGATACATCCATCAATATTGCACCGGTCCTCCAAGCTTGAGTTCATATGTTAGATGAATAGACAAATGTTCCATTGAGTCAAAGAAATTTAGAGAGTATCATTTCGAGCTTGCACATTGTAAGCACTATGTTTTTCTCCATCTGCTCCACATCACTGTACTTTATAACCGTTGAACATAGATCCCGATAGAAATATGAAAGTTCGGTCAAGGCATCTACAACCTTTTTGGGTAACATCTCACGAAATGCAATTGACATCAACTTCTGCATGAATACATGACAATCATGACTTTTGAACCCATTAATTTTCAATTGCTTAACTTTACTGTAACGAGATATGTTAGAAGCATATCCATCTAGGAGTTTCAACATACTTACCAACTTGTAAATGTCTTCAACCTGTTACTTGGTAAGATAAAATGGAGCTTTAGGTTTTGAATTATTAGGTCGGAGCCACAATTCTCGCCTTATGTTTAATGCCTCCAAATCTTTGCGTGCCTTGTCATTGTCTTTTGTTTTGCCACTCGCATCTAGCACGATGTAAAATAAGTTCTCAAATACATTCTTTTTTGTATGCATGAAATCTATACAATGATGGATTGAAAGCGTGACCCAAACCACATGGGCGAGTATGTCCAGTTATGACTCTTCTCATAACCTATTGCTCTCAACTTACTGTGTTTTTTCCCTGGCGGTGGAAATTTCAGATGGTTCAGCCAGCCCAAGACCTCACTGCCCGACAATCAACCAACAACCCCCTTCTTCTTTGTCTTTCTACTGAACTGTGCAGACATCTTTCTATAACTGTGATCAATAGACAAGAATCTACGAGCAGTTCTAAAGAAACTAGTTTTTCGCCCATGTTTCAGTTGTGTGCCTTGAACATCCTTCATACAAATTGGACATGACAGCTTACCGTGAGTCGCCATCCACTATCATCCCAAGTGCCGAAAAGTCGATGATAGTCCACAATAAGGCTGCCTTCGTCACAAAAATTTTCTTGGCCAATTTATCATAAGTCTGGACCCCCGTCTTCCACAACATCTTAAGTTCATCAACTAACGGCTTGAGGTACACGTTTATGTCTTTCATAGGACTCTTATCCCCCGATATAAGTAAAGTCAAGAACAAATACAGATCCCTCATGCACATTGACAGTGGAAGATTGTAAGTTACCATGATCACTGGCCAAACAGAGTAAGGCTGACTAAAATTATTAAATGGGAAAAAGTCATCCGTAGCCATGCCAAGCATAATATTCTTAACTTCCTAAGTAAATTGTGAAAAATTTTCATCAAACTTCTTCCACTCACCTCCATCTACAGGGTGAGTCAGCTGACTAGGCACGACGTCCCTTGTTCTATGCCAACTCATATGCTCAGCAATGTGCAACGACATTAATAGACGTTGAAGCCTCGGCACAAGAGAAAGGTACTATAAGATCTTCTTAGATACATATTTCTCCTTCCCCCCACGTTTTGTCGTCTTATACCGAAGCAAGTTGCAGATATCACACTACACCTTATCTCTGTCCTCCCCATAGTATAACATGTAATCTTGTTCACAAGCATCGATCTTCTCATACCCCAAATTCAACCCCTTTATCATCTTCTTCACTTTATAGTAATTTGAAGGCAGAGTATGATCCTTAGTTAAGAACTCGCTGATAATAGCAAGCAAATCATTGAAATCTCTCTCACTGTAGTTATGCTCATTCTTGAATTGTAAGAGTTTTGTTACTACAGATAGCCTGGTGTGCTTACCATTTCCATCCCGATTCAGATAACATCTTGTAAAAGGCAGCTACTGTGTTATTTGGCTCTTGTTGAGCACTGCTTGACGAATGCTTGTTTGTAGCCCAATCAATATTGTTCAAGCCATAAACATTGACTAACATCTCCACGGCATCATAGTTATCGCCGTAAGAATCCCCGTAAACTGGTTGGTCTACACTATCGATCATTTTCCTCAACTCAGCTGATTCCCCATGATGAATTCATACGGATTATCCATCCACAAACCCACGTGAAAATAAGTCAAATTTAATGTCGTCGGTTTTATTCCAAATCAGGTTTTTACACTTGACACATAGGCATCTCATCTTCCGTTTGGATCATCTGCATGTTCATTTGCAAACTTCAAAAATTTGCACACCTCATCACGATAAGTAACAATTAATCCCCTCCCATCAAACGGTATCCTACGGTACATCCAACTTCAATCGTCTGACATTTTTAATTGAACAAAAGGCACAATCAGACTAGGGTTATTAGCGTAAACGCAGCATGTTCTATCGCTTAAGGCTTCTATCTCGTCCCTAGGTGCGTCTCATCACTAGTGCCAACACCTTAAGCATATTTATTCAGTTTCAACAGAAAATTTTGGCAGCACCTCCCCACGGTCTCCAAGTATACAAAATAGATCATGAAAACTTAGTGTAAGTATGCACTCGGAGAACATGCAGATATACCAGCCGAAAAGTCCTCAAAACAAAAAAAACGTTTTCAAGTCATTGGTACCGACCTAAGTGAGAGACACGACATCTAAGAACAGTCCCAGACTAGGGACTATTCGGCATTTACTCCTAGGGAGTGAATGTCGAACGGGTTTCTAAGCTCCTAAGCAAACTACATGCACATGAAGTCAGTTTATTTTAGTAGCAGGAAACTAAGCAAATGATACTTAATTTACTATTTTAATTTTAATTTTATTTTATTTTATTTAGTAGTGAAAACTAAGTAATTGCTTAGTTTATTTAGTTATATTATAATATCTTATTTTATATTAACTTAATTTAATTTAATGTATTATATTATATTATTATTTAATTTAATTTATTTTATTAATTTAATATTACATTTATCTTATTTATTTTGTTTTATTTGTTTTATTTTTCATATTTTTATTTTATATTATTTTGTTCTTTAATTTTATTTTATTAAATTGGATTATTTTTATTTTATTTATTTTACTTTATTAATTTAATATTACATTTATTTCATTATTTTTATTTATTTTATTTTATTAATTTAATATTACATTTATTTTATTTAGTTTGTTATATTTTATTTTATTTAGTTTATTTATTTATTTTATTTTGTTATTTGATATTATTTTGTTCTTTAATTTAATTTTATTAAATTATATTAGTTTTTTTAATTTCATTTTAGGAGTACCAAACTAAGTAAATGCTACTTAGTTTTTATAATATATTATTTTTTTCTTACATTATATTTATTTATATTATATTTTATTTTAATTTTTTTTATTTTAGTGGTATCCAACTAAGTAAATGATACTTAGTTTGTTGTTTTGGTGACAAACTAAGTCCTAATTGCTTTTTACTAGTTAAGTATTGATTTGTTTATTATCTTTTATAATTCCCACGGAAAATTTCATTGGAAATAATTCTAAATACATTGATACTAGTAAGAAATTACCATTACAACAACAACATAAATTACCACTAACAGAAGCAAATAGATTAAAGCAATAATTATCAGATTTAATGGAGCTAACAGAAGCTATAAGTTCACAAATTAAACTCAAACTGCAGCAATTCTATGCATCACTTAATTTGGATGTGCACAACAATAATATGATGTCCCAAACAAAATGAAGTTCTAATACACAAATATTAATCCCACTGTGCACAACAGAATTTAGGGCAAAACAATTTCCATAACAAAATTCAGGGCAAAATTTATAAGATAAAGTTTCAATTTCAGCAACAATTCAAACAATAATCTCAATTTCAACAACAATTCAAAAAATAATCTCATATGCAAACCCATATTTCCAAGATGCATAACATAATATATATATAGGGTAGAAATTAAATAAAATTTTTAGGACAAAAAATTAACTCGAAATACAAAAATTAACCACTAACCTTAAATTCTAGGTAACAATGTACCTACAGTGAGGCGCCGCCGAAAAAAAACCACGAACAAGGGTACAACAACAACAGCAACGGAGGTGAGGACGTGCTGGAGGTGGGGACGCGCAATGGAGGTGGAGGCGGTTGGAGGTGGCTAACAGGCGGCTGGAGGTGGAGTAAGAGAGATAAGAGATGACATATGACAGATAAGAGAGAGAGATGAGAGAAACAAACCAAAAGCGGCGCTGGGGAAATGATGTTTTTTTAGGTTTTATAAGTTATTTCTGACAGAATATCCGTCCAAAATAAGTCCCTCGGAATTATGTTACTCTCGAAGGACATTCCGTCGAAGATATATAATATTCCGTTGTAAATATGGTTGGCGCTGGTGGAAATGTTAGCGCCAAGGGATGGCTAACATTTTTGATAGAATTCCATCGGTAACATTTACAAGGGAGTTATTTCCGATGGAAGATTACGTCGGAAATACTTTTATTTCAACGGAATGTAGTCCGTCGAAAATAATTCTGTCTGAATTATCCAATTTTCTTGTAGTGATATATATATATATATATATATATATGTGTGTGTGGGGGGGGGGGATTGATTCATAGTCAACGTTGTAAATTTAAGGTAATTTTTACAACAGATCGTGACCGTTCATCCGTTGATCAAACGGTTAAATAGAGCACTCGTCCGCAATTTAATATCTAGTATACCACAGTTTAATACTAGGGATGGGACAAATGTCCAAAATACCCCTTATACGTCCTGAGTTAAGTCCTCTGTCCGCAGAATTAAACTGTGGAGCTTGAAAAATTGTTTAAGCATCTGCACTATTAAACCCCGGAGCCTTAAAAACTAAAAAAAATAAAAAAAAATGGCATCCGCAGTATTAAACTGCAGAGCCTGGCATCCAAAATATTTTCTCCCGTTGAAGTTATCTTCTGCTCTTTTCTGGCATCAATAGTAATTAAAACATAGCAATAAAACCCAAAAGTTAGAACACTGAAATATAAGTGGATTACATTTGATATGCTCTTACAATTACAAATTTTGGGTTTACATTTGATTTCAAAAAAAAACAATTTGAAAAAATGAAAAAGCTTGAAACTTTGCATTTGATTTGCATAAAAACTTCTTTTTGAAAAGATGAAAAGGCTTGAAACTTGATTTTAAGTTTGTTCTATATGCTATTTCAAAATTAAAACAGAAGCCAAAAAGAAAATAGTACATACGTTGTTAGAAGAGAGGAGGACAGGAGAGTCTAAGAGCTCACCAAGGCTTAAACTAGGAGGAATGGAGAAGTAAGAAGAAGGGGAAACAAAAGGTGGGGAGATAAGTAGTAAAGGAAGTGGAATTGACTTGAATTTTGGGACACAGAGCCGGTTCTCTGGGCTATGCGATCACCCAGTCTGCGGCTAACGACGGCGGTTGTCGTGGTGGGGTTAACATCAGAGGTTGCGGAGGAGGAGTTGAGGAGATCGGAGAAAGAGGTGGGCATGAAAAAGGAAAAATTATTGTTGTTGTTATTGGTAGTTGATGATGAGAAAGAGAAGGTGGATGTTGAGTATGAGTTTACTGAAGTGTCTAAGCTCCCTAAAGAAGTCATCAGAGAGAAATTATAGAGAAGGAATATAGGTCGACTCACCTTCCGCATGCCTCTTTGTGAGTGTCGAGAACAGAGCCCTCTATATATTAAATGTGAGAAGCACACCGGAAACATCACTGGGATTGATCTCTCTTGTCGCAGTTTAATATTGCGGATGTCAATTTTTTTTAAGGCTCCGTAGTTTAATATTGCAGATGCCAAAATAATTTTTAAGGCTCCGTAGTTTAATTCTGCGGACGGAGGACTTAATTAAGGACATATGAGGGGTATTTTGGACAATTTTTCGTGTGCATAATTAAACTACGGTATACTAGATATTAAACTGCAAACGAGGGCTCTATTTAAATGTTCGATCAACGGATTGACGGTCACGATCTGTTGTAAGGATAATCTTAAATTTACAACGTTGACAATAAATCAATTCCATATATATACATATATATATACACACACATTACATTAACTGATGGCGATTCCTACACAACCAAATTTGAACTTTTTAAGTAGTAGTAATAGTAATAGTAGTATTTATTTTTTCTCCATGAAAAAGACATCTTATTGATAATAGTACGAAATGAAGCTCATGTGAGTGCTAAACTAACAAGTTTTTATTTTATGAGTGAACTTAGAATAAAAATACAACTTTAATATTTATAAATGTTATAAATGAGACATTTTAGTAAAACTGAGAGAGTATAACTTTCGTGATATATATTATTTCATGTTTATCCTCAGTTACTAAGTGTTTAGTTTAGTAATTACGGTGGAATTGTGACTATATCTTTGAGTATCATTTATAACATTATTAATAAATAAATGAATTAAAAGGGGACTACTTTCCTGAAACATAAAATTTTGACAAATGAAACTCTTTTTGTAAAACTGATGGTTTACGTTACTTCAAAAAACTTGTCAAAAAAACTTTATATATGATATATTAGCAAACCTGATCATGATTAACGAAAGCATTTGGTCTTATTGTTGGAAATAATAACGGATGATGTAAAAAAAAATATTGTTTCTCTCCAAAAAATTTTAGCTAGATGAAGCGCGGATTAGGTTGTTCGGTCTCTTAAAACGATTCACACCTCTCAAAATTGTGATAGGTGCAAAAGGATTTTGACGCGTCGCCTCAAAGATATAATAACCCAGCTCTATTATTGCTTTCGCTAGAAACTACACTAATCAAATGAAGCAAAAGCTTCACATAATATCTTATCAAAGCCCCAAAAATATTATAAAAATATAGAACGAAAAACTTTAAATTAAAACAAACTAGCTAATTCATTTCTTTTTTGTGCTTTATGATTATACTCATATATATATATATATATATATATAGGTTCTCCGACGGACCGGTCCGTTAACGGACTGGCTATAACGACGATTTTTTCTATCGCTATAGGTCTATGGTGACGGCCCACATATGTGAACCGTCGCTATAACCGGTCCATTAACGGACCGGTCCGTCTGAAAACCGGCCTCTATATATATATATCAAACCTTGGTAAGACACTATAATAATATATAGTAAAGTCTCAACAAAAACTAAAAACTCAAACATGTTTCTAACGGCTAAAAAGTAAATCATAATATTAAATTAATAGATATGTAACTCCCTTTTATTTGTAACTCCCTTGATTTAAAAACATAGCATTTATAATTACTAGAAACATCAAAAAATGCTTAACATAGAAAATTGAAATAACACTAATGCATAATCAATACAAAATTAATAGCCCAAAGTTGCTAATTATTTTATTAAAATAACCAACACTTATGATGTTAGGTATTTTGGATTTAATGTGGAAATTCAGCAAAAAAAAAAATGAAGAAATCTTTTAATAGCAAGGTTTATGGAGGCTCATTCCCAAGCTATAAAGTCAATGTTGGTTTTGTAAGTTGGAGTAATATATAAGGGTTCGCATGCGTGGAATTGACTCCTTGGCTTCCATTCCATGTACAAATTTGACTGCCGGACGGCTTGATGAGTATCCAACTAATATGGTCAAACTCCAAATCAAAAATAGAATGAAGAATACAACAAAACGAACGGAAAGTCAGACAAATTAATTAGCTTACTAGTAACTAGCCAACTTGGGTTTGGCCTGCTTTTAAAATTATGATCTACTAGTACCTGTGAAAGCTGTGTTCAAATTATCCTCTATCGGACCACCATAGTCTAATTACTCCTCTTTTATTTCTTTTTTCTTTTACGAAAAAAAGAAATCCAAAGGTAAGTAAAATTATGGAACAATATGACAAAACAAGCTTGATCGTGTACCATGCTAATTAAAAGGATGTGAAAACCAATTCCGATGGGTGATTAAGCGAAAAATGATTCATAAACCATTTTTAATCATTTCTAAAGTCATTTAATATTTCAAAAGAGATTATATAATATCATATTATAATCCATCATCAAAGAACCCTAAAAATGATAAAAGATAATTTATGAGATTAAATAACAGACTAATTATGAGATAAAATAATCTAGAGTGATAATAAATTGTACATATATTCCTATCCCACTTATCATTTTTACAAACAAACATGACCTTAATTTTGATAAACCCGCTAAAGTTTGGAAAAAAAAGGGAAAAATGAATATTGCTGGTTTACACCACCTACAAATGCATGGCACAAACTTCGGTTTTTAATGAAGCGAGGAATATCCTACAGGTTTTATGAACATGGAACTAAATCACCACAAACAGAAACTAGAAATTCAAGCTCCGGTACTAACTAAAACTAAAGATTAAATGAGAGATAAAGGAGACCACAAACAAGCCATAATAATTTTTATAGCAACTCCAAATTGTAATATACACACAAAAATCCTCAGCACACATGAATATTGGTCATGAAAATTCAATCTAAGACAAGACTGCCAGTTCTAGTTTATAAATATGACGTGAATTTACTTTCAAATTGTACACGGTTGAAAGATCACCTCTGGTACCCAGAAGATGGATAACCCTGGGGAGGATACCCAACAGGTGGGTAGCCTTGAGGTTGGGCTTGAGGAGGTGGATAACCATACGGTTGTTGCCCATATGGTTGTGGAGGAGGATATCCAACAGTGGGAGGATATGGCTGATCGAGACGTGACATATGCTGGGCAGGAGGCACTGCCATTGGCTGTGGACCAAACACACCATCTCGCTTGTCCATTTCGATCTTGTGTTGTGTCTGCAAATACACCAAACGATCATAAATTAGCCATGAATTTTTCTAATCAGAAGTAGAAATGCTATGGAAGTCTTTTTATGTATTGAAATAGTCATTTCAATTATTTAAAAGAGTGCAGCATATCCCTTGTTTCGGAAGAGTTTTCCGAGCAGAGCAAGATTGAAATTTTTTGGAAAAAATTGATTGTAAAGCTTTTAGAAATAATCAGGAGAGTCAATGAACCATACCTGCATACATGCGCAAACCCTAGCAAAAAGAGAAATGTAACAAGTAGTTAGTACTCGGTAGTTCTTATTACTGTTGGTGAATGTACTCCGTAAGAACTAAGAAGTGAGGAAGGGATACTTACGTGCAATAGACTATATCGGCCAAACAAGATAGCAACTGAGATGCCTCTGAAATTTCATCACTTCCTGCTATCATTGCAACAATGGAAAATATGCATGCGAGTTGTTGAAGGCAGAACATGAAACCCTACATTTTACAAATAAGCACGTTTACTAAACAAAGAAATGTCTGTGTGCACGAGAGAGAGAGAGAGAGAGAGAGAGAGAGAGAGAGAGAAGTACAATGATGCAATTATCACATCGCGTTGTCTGTATGTTGAACTCGTCTTGCAAAAGAAAGCGAGTTGAGGCTACCGAATTTCCAAAGCAGAGGACAACCTGGAAAATTGAGAAATTAGGATTAATATCATTAACACAAACATTCCATGCGGCTGCGCAACAAAGTAACAACTTGTATGTGTTACCAACATACCAAGGAGACGTCACAATGGAGAAAGAGTAGCTCCAATTCATGCTAGAGCTTTAGCCCTGCTATCTCTCCCCCAAAATAAAACTCACAAACACACAATAAGGGTTTTCTTTCATTTTGAAATAAGTGACTTCATTCAAAAGTCAACAAAACTCGGGGGGTTTAAAATGGGATCCATCATGTAAGTAAAGCACATTGAGCAACTAATTAAGTCCATTATGTAAGTAAAGCACGTTGCGTAACTAGAATGGGACCATTGTGCAAGGAAAGCACTTTTGGTAAACATAAATCTTGTTTTCCTAGATTTGCATGTACGAAACATAAGTGGCGGAGATAGTATTACTTCTTCTTCTTCTTTTTTTCACGTGAGCCCAATTAACAGAGCATAAGGGTTTGTCTTCTTTACTTTTAGATGGAAGAATAAATTTTTATTAAGGATGAGAGAAAGAGGTTTAAATGCAATTGGTGGCAAAGAAGTCCTCCCTAAAGAAACAGAAATCCAAGTCAAATTACACCCCACCTTAACCTTACTTTACAGAGGTTAGCCTGCTATACCACCTGTCTAACACTCAAAATCAATTGGGATAGGATGCATTGTAAAATTCAGAGACTGTGCTTCTACAGGAGCTCGCTTTAGTAAAATTTCTGCTTACATGACAAGGGGATGAGCTAAGGAATGGTATAAGAAGAAAACAGTCTTCTTTAGCTGATACATGATAGTAGATAGCCATTCACCCTTGTGATGCATAAACTAATTAATTATATATGGCTCCCGTCCCGTGCAAGGAATTAAATCAAAGAGTACCAATCATCATGGTAGTTTAAAAATATTTTCTAGACCACAGATCCTGAAACAGCATCACTTTTTCCCTTTTCCTTTCCATCTATTGGTATATACTAAAGGCTAAAGGAAATGTTCTCAATCAGAGGCTTGAGAGATGCTCTAGAGGACACTACTGAAAATAGATTTGAATATATGCGGATATATTATTTGAAAATTAGGGGGAGCTGGGTTCAAGGAGTCAAAGATCTACCATCAAAGAACATGTTCCTTTAGAACGATCCAAAGTTAGGACAGGAAAACACGGAAAGATATTTCCCAAGCAAAAGTTGATAAGAAGGCAATCTAATTACCTCAGTGCAAAGGCAAAACTCAGGGCATCGACTTTCTCCACAGCGACCACTGCATGGCATATAACCAGCACAGCACACATACCTACGGCAAACAAGAAGTAATTTAATTACCAACAGGTCACTCCATAGCAGCATTAATAGGAGTAGAGAAGTTCAGTTACCTCGACATATCATTGTAAAGAGCTCGCTTGCGAAGTAAGTATGATACGCACGGTGCACTGCCATTTGAATTAAAACAGTGTATTTAGATGCAGCATAAAGGAGAGACAAACTTTAATACTTAAATAGTCGTGAAGACAGGTACCGAGATGTAAGAACATCAAAGGTCAATAACTCACAGAATGATAAACAGATGGACTTTACATCTTCAAACATTTCGTACTAATAATACTAGCAAGAGCAGAAGTTTTTTATTTTTTGTTTGCAGGAACAGTAAAGAATTTATAACAGATTCTTATTCCATCCCCCAATATGTTTCACAAATTATACTTATTATTTTATGAAGAAAATGAAAAACACAATCGCCTGCCAGTGGAAGGTTTTCTGTGTTCAGTCAATCGTAAAAATCAATAAAAAGGCCATCATGGACCAAGACCCAAACAGATCAATCTTGTTGGGAGGTACTGCCCAAGGAAAGGAAAAGATTTCGATGGCCTTCTTTCTCCAGTAAAGTCCGAACCTAGTTAAGAGTTAGTCATTCCCAACCCAAAACGTTGATGGATATTTCTAGGCTGAGCTTAAAGCAATATAGTTTGCTCCAAGGGAAAAAATGGTTGAAACCCTTGATCACACTTACAGCTCAGGAAGGTACCATTACTTGAGTTCTAGGAAGAGTACGTGCGCTAGCGTGCCAGCCTCTCGCAAGCTCATATTTCTACAATCTTAGCCTGTATTTACTTGAATGATGCTACAAATATCCATTAAAGTGGTTAATTATTTATTGCTGAACAAAAGCGAGGAGCAAAGGCCGCAATAGAATTCAATATTTTCCAACACAAACTAACATTAGATAATGAAATTCCCCATGTTTCATTAGATAACGATATTATTTTGACGTTTTCTTTCAAATCCAACCGTATAGATGATGAAAACATGAAAAAAAAATAAAAAAATAAGAGACGTTATTGTTTCTAGGAACTTTTCTAATGTAAGACCCTCTTATTTAAAATATAAAAAATATAATAAATCTATACCATTGAAATTACACTAATACATAGATTAATGGGTTTCACTTCGTAGAATTACATAAAAACTGATAGACCCCCTTATTTTTCATGTTTTCATCATCTATACGGTCCGATTTGAAAGACAAAGGTTAAAAAATGGAGTATCATTTTGAGTGCTTTATAGCCAAGTTTGGCTAAGGTATGCCTTATATTCCATTTTCACACACACATACATACATATATATGGGAAGTGATACATTTCTAAAGTTGGATGGAGGCCTATAGCCTTTCAACCCAACTTAGACCGTCTAAAATACATTTGAATGACCTAAGATTAGGCCCATTCGCACAATTGTTTTAAGGACATCAACAAACTATAAATAATAAAATTACAGTAACTACAAGTTTGTTTGTTATATTTAGTTTTACCATTTAGTTATTAACCCTTGTACTTCGATTTAAAATTGAAATTTTTAGTTATTTTTATTTCAAGTTTTAAGAGGAGCTAAATTTTCTAAGTGATGTGGCTAAAACTTATCAAACAAGTTTAATTAGTCAAATCACTTAATACGTCAAATTTTAAGACTCAAGTAAGTTAACAAACAAGCTCTAATTTACCCACACAAGTATATGCAAGTGGGGTCCATTAGTTTCAAAAAGACAGTTTCATTTGTCTACTCGCAAGGGTCGACTATGGGTATAATTGGAACTTGTTTAATAGTCTCTCCTCTACTTTAATTTTTTTTAATTTATGTGACACTGTACTTTCGTCATCCTTTGGGGGCACTGAGGGTGTATCAATTACATTTTTTACAACATTTAATTGTGACTCTAGACACTTAATTTATTGCTTCCACATAGAAGAAGTTTATAAACCAGATTGATCGGCGTGAGATATTTGTCCGATCCTTCACTCACTCAGCCAAACACCCTATGTTATGAATGAAGAAGTAGATTGACTCATAACAACCTATAATATTAATAGAAGGAGACAATGGAGTAGTTCCATGAAACTGATGCGAAACAATAACCAAAGAGATTTTCTTTGGTATGAACAACTCCTCCTCTCACATTACATTTGAAAAAACTTATGTACATGATATAATAACCATTTTTTGTCATATCCACACACCAGTATCTAAATTTTGGATCTTTCTACATCGTGTCCCCATATCTTATCATTTCAAGAATCGACAAGTTTGACACATATACACTACCAACACTCGATTCCCATAATTGAGTCCATGTAAAATAGCTTCATTCTTTCAAAAATTGGCACTGAGTATTATTAATGTATCCAATATTTGGCATATGAACTTGTAATGCTAAATAAGTGGACTGTTACTCCACAAATTAGTTGTTAAGTCGTATCTAGTAAAATTATAGTTATTTTATATAACAAAATTATAGTGGAGAGCACACACTAAGTTTAAAATAAAAAATGCAAACAACATTCCATAAATACCAAAAAAATCAATTCCATTTTGTATTGTAGTGGTAAAAATGTCAAATTCACATGACACAAAGCCAGGAAAACACGGAGGAAGATCTTAATATAGGGCTGCTGCAAATCAACAATAACTTAAAGAATCAAACTCAAGGTTAACATTAAAAATATATATATATCGAATTCATTATCAGTAAATTCATATGAATTACTCTAATCCTATATATAAAAAATTACAATAACAAGTTCTGATAAATAGGCAATAGATCAGTAAACCAAAAGTGAACCCTAGTAACTAACTAACTATTAAGTCCACAATATCAATTTTTCAAAAAGAACTACAGATCTTAAACGATTCAAGGCCAGACAACACAGTTTATGAACTATTCATAATGAAATTTCAAATAATAATAATAATAACAGCAATTAGATCATAGATCTAGATATATTCGAAAGTACTTACCACCACAAGGCCAAGCAACAATCTGCACAATCATTCAGAAAAAAAGCCAATCAATAAATGCTATATAAATACATAAACTAATAACCGATCAATAAAACATATACACAAGTATATATATCTTTATATGTAATTTGAATAGAGAGAAAGTGAATTACAAGGAGTATCAGTCTTCATGGTGGACATGAGATCGGAGTGCCAGAGATTCCGATAATTCTGGCGGAGCTGCATTTTGTCAATGTGAGCCTGCGACGCCATTGTTCTTCCCCTGCCCTCGAGAGAAAAATCCTGTAATTTTCGATGAAGACTGAGCTTTTTCGATCAAAGACTAATTAATCTCAGCTCACAGAGTTTTATAGATCAATTTGAAGAAACAACGCTGAAAATGGAAGTAATAAGTCTATTGGGATTGGGAATCTTTTAGACGAAGGGACGACGCGACTTCATAGAAATTGGACTTTGAATACTCGAAAAACGACGACTTTTGAATTTTTTTTTCTTTTCCTTAATTCCTAATTATATTTTTATTTTTCACCAAATTTCTATTTATTTTTTATTTTTTTAATCTTTTCTATTCTATCATCTGCTCCCTTCGTTTTGTGATAAAAATTCTAATTGATTTTTTGTCTATATTAAAAAAAGCGACAAATGACAAAATTGTGATACTCCATAAATATGCATAGAGAACAAAAATATGATATTTAATACTAGGAGTATTATAAGTAAATTATTGTAAAAAATATATATTATTTAAAGTAAGTAGATATTTTACTTGAGACTACCTAAAATAATAATAAGGACTTTTATCCTAGAACGGAAGAGTACTATATATTAAAAATAGTCTACTGATGATAAATTTTATTTAGGGAATTGATATTTTCACAAATAAAAATATTAGTTCTAAAAGGTCCTCCTTATATAAATAGTAAGTGAGATCTTGTAAAACTAATATTTTTACTTGTGAAAATATTAAAAAAAAATTATTATTTACTTTGCTAGGTCCAGGACTCATAGGTAGGTTCGAGTCTATCTTCTTTATCATAGTCAACAGGCAAGTTTCCCTTATAAGGTTAATATAATATCAAAAACGAATTTAGATATAATTACATGCTTCTAAATTTTAATATAGACAAGGAGTAAATCTTTAAGTACCTCTAATCTACTCACCGCTTACCGAACGCAAGAAATAAAGTCGTTTTGGGTA
The DNA here is from genome assembly GCA_034770075.1 of Aralia elata. Classification (NCBI taxonomy): domain Eukaryota; kingdom Viridiplantae; phylum Streptophyta; class Magnoliopsida; order Apiales; family Araliaceae; genus Aralia; species Aralia elata. The sequence continues at coordinate 31,472,204 of CM068381.1, forward strand.
TTATTATTTTTTAAAATGTTATGCCCCTTTCTCCTTCTCCTACAGTGAACCATTTCTCCTTCTCCTACAGTGACTATTCTTCTCTCTTCTTCTCCTACAGTGAACTCTCTGGCTCACTATTTCCCTCTATTTTCTCCTAGAACCTCGCAGAGAAAGAGGAATCATGCTCTGCTCCATACAATAATTAATCTATGAAGCTCTAATAAGGTAAACCCTTTTTTAAGTAATTTCTACTTTCAATCGATGATATTGTTTCATTTGGGTTTAATTGGGTTTCTTCCACGATTTCTTGTCAATTTGAGTTTATTCTTTATATTTCTTATCTAATTTAGGTTTAATTGGGTTCTTCATAATCTTCATTTTATTACCCAAAAGAAGAAGAGTAAATCATTATGATTGTTGTTAATAATTTGTATTGTTATGTAACATAGATTTCTGATTGGCCTTTAAATACGTAAAATGCAATGCATTGATTCAGTTCATACTGGCTGACTATTTAGTTTTCAGTTCTATAGTTAAGATTTACAAGGTTGCAAAAAGTTTGCAATAAGAAGGAAAAAAAAAAGAATTACATGTTGGATTTTTTTTTTCATTAATCAATGTTCATGTTGTCTGAAACTAACAATTTTTTTTTCTTTTTTCGGTTAGATTGTTTGCTGTTGTGGACATTTTTTGTTGCTTGTTTCAAGGACACATTGAAAATATTGTTGTTTGCAGCTTTTATAGTAGTATGCAAATTCTACCAATGGAATCAGAAATAGATATTAGCTCTATAAATATGGATATTGACGTAGATGATCCGTCTAACAACGAATGGGGTGATGAAGCAGAAGAGAATGGAAAACAAGATAATCAAATAGTGGAAGAGCCCAAATTACATATGATGTTTGACAATGTTGATGAGGTTTATGAATACTATAGGAAATATGGTGCGCAACAAGGATTTGAAGTGACTAAAAGAAGTAGTAGAAAATTGGACGGGGTGGTTAAATATTTCACAGTTGTATGTCACAAATATGGAGAACCAAAGAAGAACTCGAAGATTACTCTAAAACCGCATCCGGTTATTAAAGCAAGTTATAAGGCTAAGATTTGCCAAGTTATTGAATGATGGAAAATGGGGTATAACCATTTTGGAGCTTACGCATAATCATGTTTTAAGTCCAAGTAAGTCTCGCTTTCACATGTGTAATCGGCATATGACCCCTTATATAAAGAGGAGACTTGAGCTAAACAATGATGCTGGGATACCAATGAATAAAAGTTATAATTCACTTAGAATTGAGTATGGAAAAAATAGAATGCCTTGTTTAAAGAAAGACTGTGAAAATTATATGGAAAAAATTAAAAAGCTAAGGCTTGCTGAGGGTGATGCTAGTGTACTTCAAAATTATGTTGCTAAAGTTCAAGTAGTGGATTCTAACTTTTTCTATGTAATAGACCCGGATGAGAAAAATCGGATCAAAAATTTATTTTGGGCGGATTCAAGATCTAGAGTTGCGTATGAGGAGTTTGGTGATGTCATCACATTTGAAACCACCTATTTGACTAATAAATATGATATGTCATTTGCTCCTTTTGTTGGAGTTAACCACCATGGATAATCCATACTACTTGGGTGTGGCTTGATATCGAATGAAGATACTAACACTTTTGTTTGGTTGTTTGATGCGCGACTTTCTTCCATGTCTAGAAAAGCTCCACACGCCATTATTACTGATCAAGACAAAGTGATGAAAAATGCGGTTAAGATAGTTTTTCCCAATGCTCGCCATCGATGGTGTTTGTGGCATATAATGAAGAAAGTTCCTGAAAAATTAAAAGGGTATGAGCATTATGAATCAATTAAATTTACATTACATAACGTTGTGTATGATTCTTTGAGTGTAGATGATTTTGAATATGAATGGAAGGCAATGATACAAAATTATGATCTTGAGAACAATGAGTGGTTGGAAGGATTGTATAATGAAAGGCATCGGTGGGTTCCTTATTTTGTGAAAGATATTTTTTGGGCGGGAATGTCTACGACACAAAGAAGTGAAAGTATGAATACTTTTTTTGATGGATTTGTCAATGCAAAAACTTCCTTGAAAGAATTTGTGGACCAATATGATAATGCGTTAAGGAGTAAAGTGGAAAAAGAAATAGCAGCGGACTCTTATTCTTTGGCTTCACATGTACCTTGTGTTACACATCATGCCATTGAAAAACAATTCCAAGAGGTTTATACCAATTCCAAGTTTATAAAGTTTCTTTTTCGTTATATATATATATATATATATATATATATATATATATATATATATAAATATATATATATAATCAGTATACTACAACTTTTTGCGTTTAATAGTGGCTTATAAAATGAACTTGTATGCTTCTTTTATTTTAGACCTTTGAGCTTGATACGACTATTAATCAAACCACCTACTTTTCATGTGACGCAAGAGAGTCATCATGGAAATATCAACTTGAATGTGAGTAATGTTTTTTTTTCTTTATATTCTTATGGTTATTATTTTAACTTTGTTGGTGAGCATTTTTAAGGGTACATATATGTTGTTTGTAGATTGGTTTAAGTTTTACCTTTCATAGATTATAAATTTCAGATGTATGAACTCAATTAACATCGATGGTTCTTCTTGTAACTTGTAGGAATCCATATAGGGAGATGAACTTCTGAATCTTGGCGCGATGTGGAGTCTATAAGTGAAGGCACTTCTAATGTTGGCTACAGAGATTTTTAAACTTGATTTAGTTGTAGTTTTGATATATTAAAGCGATTTAGATGGCTCAGTGGATGATCATTTGTTTTCATCTTATACCGGCTAATGATCATTTGATATATTCCATATGTACCAAAAGTATTCTAATTCTGATAATTTATTTTTATTTTTAGTTTTCCAAATTTCAATGTTAGTTTTGCTCTCAATTGATGAACACAATAGTTAGAATTCATTTCATAAACACTACAGTCACGATTTACATGTTTACAAGGAGCATATTAAAAAAACGATGATACAATAGCTTAATAGCTCAAACAACTACAAATAAGACAACAACAACAACAATACTGAACTGGACTATAGTTAATCGTCTATAGACTCTACACTAAGAAATCTCTCATAAGTTGTTCATGTGAGTGTTTTGTTAACATCATCCCAGTTTTTAATGTGCTCCCACAATGGTCCTTTGTGTATCTTAACCTGACAACTTGTCAAGTTCATCCGCGGCAATCCTAGAAACTCTTGAACACTGCCAGTTTCTGCATTTTAACATGGAAAGAAATGATAATCGTAAGATAATAAAGCTTCCACTGACATCTAAATAGAATGCGGTGATACAAGATCATTTATGATATTCAAAAAGTAACTTATCATGTTAAAAATCTGGATATTGATCATGAACTATTGAGTGATAGAAGGAAGTTAAGCAAGCTATGACATCAGACTTGGATTTACTTAATCAGAGACTTATGGATAGCAGCAAACCACCTAAACAAAATGTGAATGTAATTTTTCCATCAAAAATAAACTTGATGAAGATATTTTCACAATTTGCGTGAGAATGTTAAGAATTAAAAAGAAGATTGACTCAACTCCATTTGTTTCAAATCCATCATCAATGACTAAGAATTGATAGTTGGCTTGTATCTTGAAAGTATAGCAGCCTATAAGAAGTAACACGAATAGTACTCAAGAACATGTAACTACGCACACATGAAAGGGGAAAAGAGAGGGAGAGAGAGACCTAAACATATGAGTGTACATGAGAATCGTGGGTGCCATTCAATAACTTAGCATACTGATCATACGAATTTGCAAGCACTAAAACCATTCGACGCAGAGTATTTCTTCTGAAAAGAAATATTGCATAAACACCACTGCTATTAAAGGCCAATCAGAAATCTATGTACATAACAATACAAATTATTAACAACCATCATAAAGATTTACTCTTCTTCTTTTGGGTAATAAAATGAAGATTATGAAGAACCCAATTAAACCTAAATTAGACAAGAAACACAAAGAATAAACTCAAATTGATAAGAAATCGTGGAAGAAACCCAATTAAACAATATCATCGACTGAAAGTAGAAATTACTCAAAAAAAGTTTACCTTATTAGAGCTTCATAGATTAATTATTGTATAGAGCGGAGCATGATTCCTTTTTCTCTGCGAGGTTTTAGGAGGAAAGAGAGGAAAAAAGTGAGCCATAGAGTTCACTGTAGGAGAAGAAGAGAGAAGAAAAGTTCACCGTAGGGAGAAGGAGAAATGGTTCACTGTAGGGGAAAGGAAAAAAGTCATAGCATTTTAAAAAATAATAATACCCAAAACGACTTTATTTCTTGTGTTCGGTAAGAGGTGAGTAGATTGGAAGTACCTGAAGGTTTACTCATAGACAAGTAGAAAATAAAAAGTTAGAAAACATAAGTATTTTGTCCGGTTCTCTTTTTAATGAATTTTTGATAAACATAAACATACAATAAAATAATTTGATAAAAAATTTGGTCACTTTACTTGTCAAAATGAATTCTTGAAAAAATAAAAAATAGATTTGGACGAAAAATTAAACAAACATAAACAAGTCTTTTATAATCTTAATTATACAATCTACATTACAAAAATAATAAATTCCTAAAATAAAAATAAAGACTTTTATTCTAGAAACGGAAGAGTACTATCTATTAAAAATAGTCTACTGATAAGGAATTTTATTTAGGGAATTGATATTTTTACAAGTAAAAATTTTAGTTCTATAAAGTTCTCCTCACATGTATAGTAAGTAGGGTCTACTCTTATATGAGAGAGGAACTTGTATAACTAATATTTTCACTTGTGAAAATATTAATTCTTTTTTATTTACTGTGCTAGGTCCAGGACTGATAGCTTTGAGTCTATCTTCTTTATCATAGTCAACACGCAAGTTTCCTTTATAATGTTAATATATTATCAAAACGAATTTAGATATAATTACATGCTTCTAAATTTTAATATAGACAAGTAGAAAATAAAAAATAAAAAGTTAGAAAATATAAGTATTTTGTCCAGTTCTCTTTTTAATGAATTTTTGATAAACATAAACATAAAATAAAATAACTGAATAGAAAATTAGGCCACTTGTCAAAATGTTTTATTGAAAAAATAAAAAATAGATTTCGACAAAAAATTAAACAAACACAAACAAGTCTTTTATAATCTTAATTATACCATCTACATTACAAAAATAATAAATTAATATAAGGGTAAAATAGTAATCGAAATTATACTTAAATTTTCTTTCTTTTTTCTTTACAAACTCAATAATAGCATAAAAGAAAATTTACAAGTTTTCTCATCAAGTTCCATTGTAATCTTAAATAAAGAATTATTCATAGCGTAGGAATAAAACATCCTCAAACCAAATAACATCTTAGGATTACAAAACTAAAGGAAGAGAGAAGAGATAAAATATGTATAGTGTAACTCTTGATCTCCACGCTTAGCCTTCTACTTGCTCTCCTTCGTGCTCCTTGGAAATCTGATAAGAAACCCTAGCTTTGATGAAGTTAGGTTAGATGTATGTTGTTAGCTATGTGATTGATTCCCTGTTGCTGATGATAATACTAATGATAATACCCTCTTTTCCTATCAACAACCCTTTTTAAACTTCATAACTCCGTAGGCTTCTAATGGTAAGTGTCCAATTACCATATAACTATTATTCCAGTAAGCAACCCCTCAAACTCTGCCGCACACGAGCCTAACACGCGTGCGGAACCTCTCGAGCGCCGCAACGTTATAATGGATCGTCGCGGCTCTAGGTTGAGCGCTGCAGCTCTATACTTCGGGCGATGCAGCTCTTAGCTTTCTCTCAATTCTATATTTTTCTTCTTTGCGCGCTCATTTGGTCCATCATACCAACATCTTGCTAAGTTGTTTACTCACAACCAATACTTGACAACGTTATTGCTTAAAGCCACATACTAAAGCTAAATAACCATCATTTAACACTCTTCATACCATCTTTGACTAGATTCTGATTCCTACAGAAATAAATAATAAAATGGTTCAAAATGGACTAAAAATACTTAAGACTTTGCAAAATATTCAAGTCAAGAGTACCGAATTCGTAAGTATGAAACCAACTCATCATTTTCCTATTCATCTGATCTAAAACTATCTAGCTTTTAAATTTTTTTTCTCTCTCAAGCCCTAGCTTTTATAGAAATCTGCAAACTTAGACAAACTTTGTTTTTTTCTAAATTAAATCAACATCGCGAAAGATGTCGACTTACCAAGTCATCTCTGGAAATTAGCTTTGTTTCGATGAATTTGGAGGAGCTGAATCCCATTTCAGAGTTGTGATGAACTTAGTGCAAAAAGCAGGGTCCTATGAAGCGTTGAGCACAAGCTCAAGGATCTTTACCAACAAGGTTGAAGAGTTCTATCTTAATGGTTCCTGTGTTGATAGGGTCATTACAACAAGGGTGAAGGAAGTCAAGCTCACATATGGAATGATGGATATGAACCACCTCATTGGGTTCGTCAATGAAAGAGTAACTACCTTCGAAGAAGTAGATGTAAAAACTGAGGTAGAGCTTATGGGGTACAAGAAGAACTCAAAGCTCAAGGGGATGAAGAACAAGAAGTTCCCCCAGAACTACGAGTTCCTTGTCGATATTGTCGGAAAATGCATTCTCTGTAAGGACTCAGCCCACGACTCTATCAGCGAGCTCCAGTTGAAGATTATGACTACAATTGTGATGGAGAAGCAGATAAATTTTGGAGCTGTGCTGATGGACTGAATATCCAAATGGTTCAGTGATGCTGAGAAAAAGAAGAAAGAGGAAAAGCCTCTTTCCAAGATGTTCTACGGAAGGCTTATCAGCATCCTCCTAAAGAAGAGACTAAAGAATCACCTTGAGGACCAGGAGGGAGATGTTTTGAATGTGAATAAGAAGATAACGAAGAAACTTTTCGACAACTAGAAGAGAAACCCAGTTGAGATCTTACGGTCGAGGCAGTCTGAGGAGAATGAGAAGAACCTCAGTGAAGTCTAGAAGCCTGTAAAGGCTAAAGCGAAGAGAAAGATCGCTAAGATAGAGGAAGAAACCTCTAGGGGTTCTGCAACCCCTGAAGTTCTTGAGGCATTGGCTTCAATAACTGAGAAGCCTCCTCAGAAGAAAATGAAGAAGAAAGAAGGAAAAAAAGAAATTCCTAATGACTTTCAGGATGAATCAAATATTCTTGAGACGAGGGATGTAAATAAAGAGAAATCAAAAGAAAAGGTAGATGATTATGTCTCTCTCTTAGTTAGTCAAGCAAAATGGTGGAAAAGTAAAAGATCAAGAAAGGCTACTGTTTAACATTCTTCCAAAACCACTCGAGTACAAGCAGAAGATTTCATTGAAGAGATTAACAGAAGACACTCTAAAGGAGCGGCAAAAGAAGGCCCAACTCTGGGTGAATGGGAAAGGCAACAGGTCAGAAAAGGTAGATATGCTAAGATGGCTAAGTCAGGCAAGCTCATAGCAGTTGAAGATTCAATTTCTGTCTAGACAATCGTAGAGTCACCTAGCTTTCCAATCGTAGAGCCTAAAGAAGTAGCAAATGATGATGAGATGACTGGGAAGGCTTCTGAGCTCGAGCCAATAAATGTTGAAAAGATAGTTGGGATGGTTGATATGCTGGAGTCACAAAAAGAGAAACAAGAAACGACTGTGAATGTTTCTGAACTTGAGCCAAAGAAAAAAAGATTAATAAAGAAATATGAGAAGAAGATGAAGAATGCTGAGGAGAAAAAGAAGAAGAAAAAGAAAAGAACCCCAAAACTAGTCAAATTAGTTGAAGCTACTTAGGCCAATCCCAAGCTCTTCCGATGATTCCTTGGAGATAACAAGGATCTTTGAATTAGTCGTAGAGAACATCGGAAGAGAGCCAAACCAACCTGATTCTGATCTTGACAATGTTACAACTCAAAGGGAAAAATTTGAGGCTGAATCTGAAGATCTCTCACTCCCTGAAGGAAGAGAAACAAAACCAATCAATTTAGAATTCTTGGGCCCTAGAGACAGTGCTGATCTTGAAGGCCTAAATAGAAGTTCTATTTACTTCCAACGTAATAATAACTTACTGTTCTGTTTCTTTCTAATAATGCATTGGCTGAAGGCTCTCGTGCTAAGGGATCTGAGCTACATCACTTGGACACTCTCGTCATATCCAAATGTCCAAGTGTTGTCTCAGAATTTTCTCAGAGTCATCAAATTTGCCAGAGGAACTATCTCTGATGGCACAACTTCCTCTCATTCAGGTATATACAATAAATTTACATTCATTTCTCCTTCTTTATTCTTTAAAACCCAACCCCCTTCTCGCAATGAAACACTCATAGAGTTCATAACTACGAGCGCTGAGTAATTGTCGAGTTAACACACTAACTCCCCGATCATAGAGTCCTAACACCCTACGATCGATGTATAAAGTCCTAACTCCCCAATCGTAGAGTCCCAAAACCTTATGATCGAAACACAAAATACTCCCTCTCATATACATATATCTTATTCACCTAACATCTTTCCTACACATATACACTCAACCTCACCATCTCCTCCATCCTCTTCGATCGTAGAGTCTCAAAACCTTACGATCAAAACCCAAATTGACCTTCCTGTAAATACTCACAACACTAACTATACAGATATAACTTCTACATCTTATACTCATACAGATATACCCTCATCCTCCAATACTTTTAGCTCAGAATTAGTTTTCTCTCAACTAAACTGGGGTAATAAGGAAGGAGTTGAAACTCTTATGGAACAGATCCTAGAACGAGTTTCAGTAGTACCGTCCAAGATCTAGCTCGAAAGAATGTTAGATATCATTACCGATGAATGCAATGAAGGGATCCAAGACACGACTACAGGAATTCAAAAAAGTCTAGCTCATATTGCTGAGACAGCTTCAAAAGTCCTTGGGGGGATGTCTAAGGAATTTGGAAAGAGAATAAAAAAGCTAATAAATATTATCCTTGAGAATCTATAGAAGCGAGAGATTGCCAATCATAAAGCAGTTGTGCTCTTTCTCCAATTTATAAATGCTGAATCTATCAAGTTTCTCTTAGACAAGGTTTTCTCGTTGAGCTCCTCGTTACTGGAATTTAAAATTTTGGTGATGTATTCAATGGAACGCACTGATAATGCAATGTCACTTGTTCATCATAAAAAACAACAAGCTGGAGCCAGATATCAAGAATCCAGAGACAACATTACACTTTCCAGGAGCTAAATGCAAGAACTTATTAATACTATTAAGCAACTCTTTGAGGAAGTTAACGCTCTACGAAGTGACAGAGATGCTGACAAAAAGGGGGAGATGAGATGTCCTCAGCAAACATCAATTGTTCCACATCATCCTCCCTCTCAAGATACTTTTGCACCTCAAGCTAGAGACTCTATAGAAGAAGAAGAGAAGTTGAAGGGAGAAAAAGCTTCATAAGAAGGCGAGAAGCAAAGCAAAGAGATTTGCCAGGGAGTTATAAGGCTAGAATGTAAGACCCCGACTTTTATGAAATAAAAGTTTATTATTTTTCTTAATGATTATTATTCTAAACAGTAAAGTGCTTAAATGATATAATGTTATAGTTAAAGGTGATATATGCAAATTATCAGATAAACAATATGTCGGGGGATATTCTTTCTATCGGAAAATATTATATTCGGTAAAGTACGACAACGCCGAAATAACAAATCATTGGTGGGCCCCATAACGACTAAAATTCTCGAATACGAAAAATGACAGTATTAATATTTTTATACAAATTATCAACGGTACTATCACCTATAACTGTTGAAATACCCGGTAATAAAAGAATAGTAGAACGCCTTATTCCACAGTAGTACGTGGTATTCCACAGTAGCACATGATATTGCACAATATTTCATATTATTGATTCAATAATTGATATAGCTAGTAGCAGTTGCATAGTATTTTGATTCAATAATTGTTACAGGAACATCTGCATAGTATTTTATATTATTTGTCACGACACTGTAACACATATTATTTGATATGATATTATTAGACCAACTAACATTATTGATAATGTCTAGAAATTCTGTCAAAGAAAAGGGTTATTTAATTGCGCGTCGTTTCTACGGAAAGCCCCCTCTTTCCTGAGAATGATTTGGTTATCAATATTATCAATATAGTAGTTATTTGTTCATTTTTTGTGATTTATCATAAAGCGTTTGTCGTAAGTTTGGCTTATTATTCCGTGGACCCCCCACTTGCCAATTCGTCAAACTGTCAGCAAAAATTTTTAGAAATATTTTCTATATAAAATAGAAAACTTTTATATTATATATAAAATTATTTGTTTTATTAGAATATAATTAGAATATATTATATTATATATAAAGTTATTTATTTTATTAGAATATTTTATTGCACAATAAAAATCAAACGAACCGTCCGTGAACTTCAATTGTTTCATCCGTGATTTTTTTAAAACAGTGTGCTGTCATTCTCCTATAAATAAGTTGCTTAGCTGACGTATGAAACTCACACCAGAATCAGAGAATTCTTCTTCTATAATTTTGAGCATATTTCTTTTGAGTCTAAGGATACTTTGAGCATAGCTAATACTGCAAGATTTTCTCAAGATAATCTCCTTTATACCAGTTAGATCTAGTCTCCTATTAAGGTAAGGGATGTCATTTTCTTCATAACTCGTAAGTGGTATCATTTTTTTTGTACTCATAAGCAATATCATTTCTTTCATAATCATAAAGGATGTCATTTTCTTTCATATTTCTCCATTTACGGTAAGAAATTATTATTCGTTTCCATAACCTTATTATTCTTATTCTTGATCTCATTGTTTTGTTTCTATTTATCTTTTATATCATTGCTATAATCCTCAGACTTAAATTGTGGTGAAAAGTTCTCTTTAGCCCGTAGTGTAAAGATGAACTGGCGATGGGCATAATTATAACCAGGAACTATGTATTGGTAATCCTGACCCTTGGTGTTACAAACAAATGCTTGTGGTGAAAGTTCTTTTTGGCCCGTAGTGCAAAGTTGGACTGGTATTTGGTATGATCATAACCAAAAGCTGTTATGAGGTATGATCATGACCATTGGTGTTACTAATGAATATCTTTGGCTCGTAGTGCAAAGATAAACTGTTGATTTGGATGAGCATAAACAGGAACTGTTGATTGGTGTTACAAGGATAAAATATTGATGGTGAACTTTTAAATTGTAGAAGATAGTAGACAGTATAGTCTACCTGACTCTTCTAATGGATTGTTTGTTCCGCTGCAATCATCATTGAAAACTTGTATTATCTTTAAATCTCTGATTTATCACTGTTGAAGACTAAAGATAATTTTATTTTTTATTATCTTAGTCATGATATTCTTTATTGGGCTAGTTGTGCTCACCCTTTTCCTTTTTGTTCCATTATTCTCCTCAGGAAATGAGAGTGTAGCTGGGACTAGCCCGAGAATGGAGTGATGGTCCGAGGCTGTAGAAGTATCTCAATACATTATAAAATAGTGTGACAATAATTGTATTGAGAACTTAAGTTTGGTGTACATATTGTTGTACTAGATACAATGTAATATTTGTATTGAGACTTACAGTATGTGTGTTGCCGTATTTTGCATGACAATTTATTAGTTGTAAATTGGAAAATTTATATTTGTATTTGGATTTTATAGTTTGTATTTTGGCGACTCAAAATGGGTTGTGTGGACCTATTTTAGGGGCGTCACAGTTGATATTAGAGCTTAGAGATATGATCTCTGGTAGAGATCTGAGATTAGAACTAGGAGGAGAAAGACGAGTAAAATCTTTCGCCTACCTAAGCTATTTTGTTATTTAATTAGTTGGTTTGGTTGTAGGGACAAGATGTGGCATGTCAATTTCTTTAACTAATCTTCGTTTTGTGATCGCATTTCAGAATAACATTTGAAAATCAAGAGATAAACTATGAGACAATTGTGGCTGAGAATTAGGAAGCTACAAATAATACTATTGCGAACTTAGAAAATCATGATGCTAATAACATAATGAATGATGATTTTTTTTAGAACTTCATACAATTCTTGCAGAACCAAGAGAGAGAAACTACTGCAAATAATACTAGGAGAAATGCGAGTAACTCATGAATGGTCACTGCCAAGCAGTTTAAGGAGTTGGGACCACCTGAATTTCTCGGAAAGCTAGACCCACTCAAGGCAGAGGCGTGGCTCAAACAATTGACAAAGATATTTGATATACTGCGTTGCGTTGACGAATAAAAGGTTCCTTTTGCTACCTTTATGCTACGGGAGCAGCGGATCATTGGTGGGAATCTGTAAAACGTACCCGTCACTCGGCACTCGAGATGTCTTGGGTCGAGTTCGAAGAATTATTTAACGAAAAGTATTTTCCGGAGAGTATTCGCTATATGAAGGAGGTGGAATTCATCAAACTGGAGCAGAACAACATGACCGTATCGCAGTACGAAGCCAAGTTTATCGAGTTGTCTCGATTTACGTCCCATTTGGTGGACACTGAGGAACAGATGATGCGAATGTTTTTAGGAGGTTTGAAACCTAAAATTCGTTAATATCTTATTTCTCATAAAATTTGTCTTTCGGATATCGTGGATAGGGCTCAATGAATGGAACGAGAGAAATAAATACTACAACCGGGAGACAACACCCAACAACGAGAGAGAAATTACGATAACTATCGTAACAGTGGCAACAATTGTCGGAATAATGAGAACCAAAAAGGAGGAAATCATCATGCCAGAAATGATAACCACTTTGGTGGTAATCTTAGCCCAGATAATAGAAGGAGTGAGTTAAGTGGAAATAATTTCAAGAAGAGAAGATTCAAAAATGACCATGGAAAGGCACCAACACCAGTTTCAAAAGGAGGAGAAAGACCACCAGTAAGATGTTACAAGTGTGGAAATGAGGAACACATCAGTCCAAACTGTACACAACCATCCCAGGTGTGTTATAGTTATGGAAAGGAAGACCACATAGCTCAATTTTGTCTTGTAACAAAATCAAGTCCAGTTGTAATGATGACACCAAAGGCTGTCATTAACAAGTCAAAGTCTGTGGTTCAGGAGAAAGCTTTTGTCGTGACATCCCAAAAAGTGCAGAACCTGAACGAAGTTAACACGGGTAAACTACTTATTAACTCTTGTGAAGTCTATGACTTATTAGATATTGGTTCTACCCACTCTTTTATTTCACCTATATGTGCTCAACGTCTGAACTTGAATCTTGAGAAATTAGATTTTGACTTATCTGTTGAAACACCATTAGGACAAACATTCGTTACATCTATGGTTTATAAATCTTGTTTTGTTCAAATTGGCACCCTTATATTACCCGTTGATCTTATCTCCTTGGATATGCATGAATTTGATGTGATTTTAGGAATTGATTGGTTAACTACTCATCATGCTAAAATTGATTGCTTTCGTAAGGTCATTAATTTTCATATCCCTAATCAACCTGTTATGCGAATTCAAGCACCCAAACCGTTGAAATCAATAACTGTCATTACTAACCACAAAGTTATTCGTTTATTGCAAAACGGATGTCAAGCTTTCTTAGCCTATGTAACCGATTTAACGTCAGATTTGAATGATATTTCTGTTGTTAATAAGTTCCCTGACGTATTTCTCGAAGAACTTCCTAGCTTACCCCCAGACCGTGAAATCGAATTTTGTATTGATCTTGAACATGGTACAAAACCCATTTCCAAGACCCTATATCGTATGACTCCTATTAAACTTCAGGAGTTAAAAGTCTAACTATAGGAGTTATTAAACATCAGTTTCATACGTCCGAGTACATCGCCTTGGGGTGCTCCTGTTTTATTCGTAAAGAAGAAAAATGGGAGTATGAGACTCTGAATTGACTATTGGGAGTTGAACTATGTCACCATCAAAAATAGGTACCCGTTACCTCGCATTGATTACCCGTTTGACCAGTTACAAGGTGCTCAATTCTTTTCAAAGATCGATCTCTGTTTTGGACATCATCAGTTAAAAAATAAAGCTAATGACATTTTCAAGACTGCCTTCAGAACTCGATACAGAAATTACGAATTTCTAGTCATGTCTTTCAGATTAACTAATGCTCCTGTTGCCTTCATAGATATGATGAACCGAATATTCAAGGAATATTTGGATCATTTTGTGGTTGTCTTTATTGATGACATTCTCATATACTCCAAAAGTTATGAAGATCATAAGTGACACTTGAGGCTGATACTTCAAAAGCTTCGTGAAAATAAGCTATATGCCAAGTTGAAGAAATGCGAGTTCTAGCTTGAAGAGGTAGCATTCCTTGGACAAGCGATTTCTAAACAAGGAATATCGGTTGACCTGACGAAGATCGAAGCGGTATTAAATTGGGAACAACCTAAGTCAGTAACCGAAGTACGAAGCTTTCTAGGCCTAGCTGGTTATTATCGGAGGTTTGTATAAGGATTCTCTAGAATTATTATTCCATTAACTCAGCTGACTCAGAAAAGCACAAAATTCGAATGGAGTGAAGAATTGATGAGTAGGTTTTAACCTACGAGTTAGATACGTTTTAGCGAGATTCTTTTCAGTCTTTCAGTGTTTTAGTACCTTTTTATTTGTGTTTATATTTCTTTTGTAGGTTACGGCTGGCTGAGGATCAAAGAAAGCAAAACTAGCTAGGTGCAGGGCATTCTCGCCGGGGCGAGAAGTCCAGGTATAATTTCCTCGCCGGGGCGAGACTTTTGTGAAGGGTTTTCTCGCCGGGGCGAGGTTGCGTCTGGTGAAAAAAATATAGAAGTTGGCAATCGGGTACTTGGAAAAGTTTGAAGCTAGGAAGGATTCAATTGCTATTCTGATAAGGAGTCTTGAGAAGGTTATTGAGGATATAAATAGGAGAATATAACATGGATTGACGAAGATATACATACCTCTACTCACACGAAGATTGAAGATTGAGAGCTGAGCAAGGAGATAGAGAACCAAGCTAAGCTTCGTGAAGAATTCAGATTGGAGGATGAAGGATTATATTGAGTTTTCTTTTAATCTTTTTATCCTTAATTTGTAATTATTTATGATGATTTATTTTGAATTTCTAGTTTCTATTGTCAGTATGAACTAAACCTTTACATTAAGGCTGCAATTGAACCAGTTATATTAATGATTTAATTTTCTATTTAAATTTCAGTTATTCATTCAAGTTGAGTTGTCTATCATATTCCATGCTTAATGTTTAAATTGTTTGGCCAACAATTAGCGGAATACCTTAGGTGAATTTGGGAGATGCAATCTAGGGTTAGAACTGAATAAGATAGCGTGTATTCTAAATTATTTGCAAGTGTTGAATAATTGGATTTGTAAAGTGAATAGGAATATCTCTTTACTGCACGTAACAATTGGGAATTGATGCTTAATGAGTTTAATCCTATTATTCTGCATAGGAATATCGTAGAGTTAATTGGATTAGATAGATTTATTTGATCACTTGGAAAAGGGCTTATAGATACAATTGAATTCCTGTTAACAACTCTAATGAAGTGAATAACTGAATGACGTAGACATATTGATTTATGATATATAATTGGGGAAATTGTAGTCTTAATCTTTTAAATCTGAATTTCAACCTTTGTGATACTTATCAGTTTTCGTATTATTTAAATTAGTTTAAATCAAACAACCAATTGGCGATTGCTTACTAGAATAGTCATAGTTTAGATTGATAGTAGAGATTTAAATCGTAATAATTCCTGTGGGTTCGACACTCTTTCTTATCACTTTATTACTTGTTGATCGTTGTCGACGCCGGTAGGAATCGCTTAACGCGGGGGTTGTAACCCTTTCCAATTTTAGCCTTTTCATTAGATGATTTTTTTGGAAAAGGTCGGCATTAATGTCGACGGGGTTTTTTAAGATTGTTTTTATGATGAGCCAATTTAACCAGAGTCGCCAGTTGGTATATTTGAAATGGATGTACCAACTCATCCGAGTTTTCGTTTTTATAAATCGCTGGCTCATATGTGACTCCGAATTAATTGGTCTGCGAATCGAGATTCATAGAGTTCGGGGGCTTGCTTAAGTGAGGGGAAGGTGTTAGGCACCCCTCGACTTCCGTGAAGCACGGTTACCGCAATCTTGATGCTCTCCTATCCTTTAATTCATGAAATGTGTGTGTGCGCGTGTGCGTGTGTGTGTGCCTATGTAAATGTTGTGATGAGTTTGCATAAAAGAATCATTTGGATTTTTTAGGGAAAATTGTGTTTTTCTTTTGAGAATGCCTTAGAATGTCCATCGGCTTAAACGAGAAAGCTTTATGAAAAAGGATTGATTTTATTTGGCAAAAACTATGAGATTTTCCTTAGGTGTCGTTTTGGCAAAACAAGAGTTTTAAACCTTCGTAAAAATAGGAATCGAAATCTATACGTTGCTTTCATAAAATGATGGGCAACTTCTAGGATATCTTTCACCCTACGCACCAAGATTTAATAAAACGTTGTTTTATTTTATAAAACCATTTTTGTGACATTTGAAAACGACTTTCTTTAGCCTTCTCGTTTAATAGAAATCGACATTCATTAACACCTCCAATTATTAGCTACGTGATGCTAACCTCCTAGTTTGCTTGATTTTAAGGAAAAAACCTTCATCGTTTAATCTTTGAAATCCTTTTTCGTGTCACAAAATCCAATCAAGCATAAACACGCGTTGGGGATATTCATGGGCATGTAAGCCATCAAAATAACCCCAAACGCCCACAATCACAAGTTTCACTATTTCGGGGCCTTAAACGCGATTATCGCCTTGGCGTCGTTTTAAGGCCCGACGATTACATATTTACAATAACGGATACATCCACCCGATTACATACATTCAAAAATGTCCATCATCGGATTTGGACCACGGGGTCGCATTCCTAGGCTCACATCCGAACTTATTGCACAACCACCAAATGGATATAACGAAAATAATCAACAACGGGATGCCTAACACTCTAGGACATCTTACAATGACGATTGAAATACATTACGAATGATACATTACCATAATAGTTAAAATTTGCACCAAACGGATATCATAGGGCTATTAGGGGGAATTTCATTCCGATGAGACCCTCACTAATAGTCCCTAACCCATGGCATCACAATAATATGTAAGAAAAAAAAACTACATTTAAGGTAATTTGGATGACCAAAAGCTCAACAAAATAGCATAACAAAATGCTAAGAACAAAGGGTTTTTTACCTTGCAATTAATCCCCACAATATGTATGAATTTGTGTATTGAGTAGAGTAGAAAATATGAGATATAATCTCACAAAATAGGTACAATTTTCTTACTATTTCTCACTCTTGACTTTCTTAATTTTTGCTGTTTTCTTCCTATTTTTCTTCCTCTCCCCGAACTGCTGCTGCTGCTGCTGAATTCTTCTCTCCTTTCTCTTTTTTTTCTTCCTGTATGCGAACTGGCCTAATAAAGCACTGCCAAGGGCAGCCGCAGATCTATCTGCGGCTGGCCGCAGATATATCTGCGGCTGGCCCTTGGTTCTCCCCCCAGCCGCGCTCGAGTCCCGTGCGCTTCGAGTCCCGTGCTGCCTCGAGTTCCGTCCTTGGCCGCGAATTAATCTGCGGCTAACCGTGCTGATTTTCTCGTTTTCCGTGCCTCATCTCGATTTTTGTATCGTACCGTTGGTTTCCGCTGACGGGTTTGCGTTTGGCAGTCCGGAACCCGTCGGGAAACGTGCCACGTCATCCGGGCAAGCACAGTGATCAGTAACTGACTCACGACATTCGCTTGTTGTCGTGTCGGCTTCAATATCATCCCGTCGTGGTGGTTTTGAGGGTTCGTCTTTATGTCCACCCTTTATTCTCGTGTGCCGGGTCAATTGACGATTTTGCCCTCCTGTCAGGGTTAGTATAGGAAATGCAAAAATCGGGTGTCTACAGCTGCCCCTCTTTATCATGTTTATGAAATGATAAATGGAATGAACAGGATAAAGAATAGACACTCGATGCATGAATGACAGTGCACAAGAATGACAATACATACGTGATTTGCTTGGATCTCAGCCCTTCCCAGGGTTGTTGTTGGTTTGGATCTTAGCCCTTCCCAGGGTTGTGGTTTGTTTGGATCTTAGCCCTTCCCAGGGTGTTAGTTTGGATCTCAGCCCTTCCCAGGGTGTTAGTTTGGATCTCAGCCCTTCCCAGGGTTTTTGTTTTGGTTGGATGCCTTCCCAGGTTTGCTCACCACTCTGTCGCGGTTTGCTTGGATCTCAGCCCTTCCCAGGGTTTGTTGTTTTTTTTGTCTTTTTTCTTTTGTGGATATCAGCCCTTCCCAGGGTTGCTCACCATCTTGTTGTGGTTCGCGTGGATCTCAGCCCTTCCCAGGGTTTGCTCACCACTCTGTCGCGGTTTGCTTGGATGCCTTCCCAGGTTTGCTCACCACTCTGTCGCGGTTTGCTTGGATCTCAGCCCTTCCCAGGGTTTGTTGTTTTTTGTCTTTTTTTCTTCTTGTGGATATCAGCCCTTCCCAGGGTTGCTCACCATCTTGTTGTGGTTCGCGTGGATCTCCACAGCCCTTCCCAGGGTTTGCTCACCACTCTGTCGCGGTTTGCTTGGATGCCTTCCCAGGTTTGCTCACCACTCTGTCGCGGTTTGCTTGGATCTCAGCCCTTCCCAGGGTTTGTTGTTTTTTGTCTTTTTTTCTTTTTGTGGATATCAGCCCTTCCCAGGGTTGCTCACCATCTTGTTGTGGTTCGCGTGGATCTCAGCCCTTCCCAGGGTTTGCTCACCACTCTGTCGCGGTTTGCTTGGATGCCTTCCCAGGTTTGCTCACCACTCTGTCGCGGTTCTCTTGGATCTCAGCCCTTCCCAGGGTTTGTTGTTTTTTGTCTTTTTTTCTTTTTGTGGATATCAGCCCTTCCCAGGGTTGCTCACCATCTTGTTGTGGTTCGCGTGGATCTCAGCCCTTCCCAGGGTTTGCTCACCACTCTGTCGCGGTTTGCTTGGATGCCTTCCCAGGTTTGCTCACCACTCTGTCGCGGTTTGCTTGGATCTCAGCCCTTCCCAGGGTTTGTTGTTTTTTGTCTTTTTTTCTTTTTGTGGATATCAGCCCTTCCCAGGGTTGCTCACCATCTTGTTGTGGTTCGCGTGGATCTCAGCCCTTCCCAGGGTTTGCTCACCACTCTGTCGCGGTTTGCTTGGATGCCTTCCCAGGTTTGCTCACCACTCTGTCGCGGTTTGCTTGGATCTCAGCCCTTCCCAGGGTTTGTTGTTTTTTGTCTTTTTTTCTTTTTGTGGATATCAGCCCTTCCCAGGGTTGCTCACCATCTTGTTGTGGTTCGCGTGGATCTCAGCCCTTCCCAGGGTTTGCTCACCACTCTGTCGCGGTTTGCTTGGATGCCTTCCCAGGTTTCTGTCGGGTCTTGCCTTGATTCGTCGTGTTCGACGTCCGACTTATTCAGAATTTTGTATTTTATTTTCACATAATGAGTCACGTATGATGCATGCTTTTTATTCATAGATAGAGAATGACCCCTGTACAGTCTTTTTGATACTATTTTCCACAGGTGTCGTCGCCAGATGCCGTGGTATGCTTGGATCTCGATCCTCCCACAGGATTGGTCGGTGGCTTCTCCGCTGATTGGACGGTTTGTCGCCGGTGACAGAGATATGGCAGATGATCTTCCGGAACGTTCCTGATCCTTATTATTCTTTCCGGTGTCGGCGGGCTTTGCGGAGGGTATTCTGAGCCATTAGGTCCCTGTCCGTCCGGTGCTCACCCATCTCGATTACTACCGAGGCTGAGAGGTATGCTGCTCTTGTTGAGAGAGATGCTGCTATCCTGGCCAGGGATGTTGTTCATGCTGATAGAGACGCCATTGTATTGCAGACTAAGGCAATTATAGATGCTCACTCTGAGACCGTTAGCCGAGCCACTGCTTATTGGATCGCGTCGACATGATGGGGCAACAGATTGCAGGGAATGCCGATGCCTCAGATCTATCCACCACTTAATCCATCCTGCTTTGATTAGTTTCAGATTGGTAGATCATTTTATTTCCTGCATAGACTATGTCAGTTTCATCGGTTATCAAAAAGAGAAACCTTGTAACAAAATGACCTATTTATATAGACAAGTATTTAGATTTAGTCTTTTTCCCCTTTTGTCGTATCGTTGCCTTTCATTGGACCCTCATTTTATCCAGCTAACCATGATTTTGATATTTCGCCTTCTTTCTCTTCTCAAGTCTTGATGGGGACTTGTCAGATATTGCCGCATATCCTGTCGATTTCATCGGCTAAGTCTTAGATTCGGGCTAACTGCTTGGTTGGGTTAGGGTTAGGTTATTTGAGATGAAACTGATCAGGTGGCTGGTTTCGGGAGAGTTTCGAGGGTGTAGGAAGGTTTTCTGGCTGTTGGGAATCGGTTTTAATAGAAGAAAGGGTTATTTGTAAGGAATGGGACCGTGCCACAATGGCTGCCTACGTACCCCCACAAGTCGGGAGATCAGGTCCTACGTAGTTCGTTCCTTCAAAGAACGAGGAGAAAATGATGAGGGATATTTTTTTTTTTTTTTTTTTTTTTTTTTTTTATGCATAGAACCGTTTCACCGAGTCGGAATTGAGGGGTTGTGGAAACACCTCCCCATCCATCTCTTGCAATATAAGGGCTCCTCTAGACAGCACTTTCTTAATCACGAATGGTCCTTCCCAATTCGGGGCAAACTTCCCTTTGGCTTCGTCTTGACAAGGCATGACTCTCTTTAACACTAGGTCATTTTCTTTGAATTTTCGAGGTCTTATCTTCTTGTCGTATGATCGGGAGATCCTTTGCTGATATAACTGACCGTGCAACACAGCGGCCACCCTCCTTTCATCAATTAGGGCCAATTGGTCGTACCGACTTTGCATCCAATCCTCCTCGTTTATCTGAGCATCAATCAAGATTCTGAGGGACGCCATCTCAACCTCAACTGGCAGAACCGCTTCCATTCCGTATACCAGAGCGTACGGGGTTGCCCCTGTAGAAGTACGTACCGACGTTCTGTACGCCAGCAAGGTGAGAGGTAGCAGATCCGGCCATCCTCGATGATTAGCGGGACATTTTTCGCCATGATCTTCTTGATATTCTTATTTGCAGCTTCCACTGCCCCATTCATCTTAGGACGGTAAATGACAGAATTGAGGTGTTTGATCTTAAACTGGTCGCATAATCCCTTCATGAGGGTATTGTTCAAATTCTTGGCATTGTCAGAGACTAAAACCTCAGGTTGCCCGTATCGGCAAATGACATTATTCCTGATGAAACCGACGATGATCTCCTGAGTTACTTTGGGGAAAGAAGCTGCTTCTACCCATTTAGTGAAGTAATCGATCATGACGAATATAAATCGGTGGCCGTTGCTTGCTTTGGGCTCTATTGGTCCGATCACATCCATACCCCACATTGAGAATGGCCAAGGGGAGGTCATACAGTGCAGTTCATTGGGGGGCGCATGGATAACATTACCGTGCGCCTGGCATTGGTAACACCGTTTGACGTGATCATCACAGTCGGCTTTCAGCGTCAACCAGTAATGCCCCGTTCTCAAGATCTTCTTGGCCAGCATCGGCCCACTCATGTGTGGCCCACACACTCCACCATGTATTTCGTCCATAATCTTTTGGGCCTGCATTTCATTTACACATCGTAGCAATCCCAAATTGGCATCCCTCTTGTACAGTGAATCTCCGCTCAGATAAAATTTCATTGCCATCTTTTGAATTCTCAACCTCTCCGCTCGGCTGGCTTGGTCGGGAATGGATCTATCCCTCAGATATTCCCTTATGTCGTGATACCAAGGCTGCTTTGGCAGAACCCCCTCGTCCGATAATACCGCCACGTGCTCCTCGTATGCCGGGGCGTTCTGCACTGCTATTTCTATCTGTGGAACGTTCCTGCTCTTGATTGTGTGGACTAGAGAAGCTAAAGTCGCCAATGCATCGGCGAAATCATTCCGTCCCCGGGGGATGTGTCGGAAAGCGATATCTTCGAACTCTTGCATCAGTTGGATAACACAACGGTGGTATGGAAGCAACCGGAGCTCTTTAGTGCTGTACACCCCGATCGCTTGTCTGATTACCAGCTCCGAATCCCCGAACACTGCTAACCTTTTCACCCCCATATCGCGAGCCAAACGGAGTCCCAATATACATCCCTCATACTCAGCTGTGTTGTTTGAGTTACTGAACTGTAATTTAGTGGCTACGGGGTATTGCTCTCCTGTGATAGAGACCAGGACTGCTCCGGCTCCTGCCCCCTCCGCATTCATGGCACCATCAAAATACAATTTCCAGAACTGCCCCTCGTCATCCTCTCTCGCGCGCAAGATCTAGAATACGTCTTCGCCCGGCAAAGGAGTGTCTAAAGGCTCCATTCCCCCTGATGGCGCTTCTGCCAATTGATCTGCAATTCCCTGCCCCTTCATGGCTTTCTGAGTTACGTATACAATGTCGAACTGCTGTAAGATTAACTGCCATCTTGAAAGTCGACAGTTCAGCATGGGCCGTTCAAAGATATATTTCAGGGGATCCATCCTTGATATCAGATACGTGGTGTGCCCGTGGAGATAATGCTGTAATCTCATTGCAGCCCAAGCCAAAGCACAACAGGTCCTTTCGATAGGGGTGTAATTCTGTTCACATCGGCTAAATCTCTTGCTGAGGTAATAAATGGCCTGCTCTTTGCCTGATTCATTCTTCTGCCCCAGCATACAGCCCATCGCAATGTCATTGACTGATATATACATGAATAGAGGGATCTCATCCTTCGGGGGTACCAGCACGGGTGATTCCGTCAGCTGCTTCTTAATGATCTGAAAGGCTTCCTGGCATTGCTCATTCCATTCTTGGGAGACATCTTTTCTTAACAGCTTGAAAATTGGCTCGCACGTGGTTGTCAAATGGACTATGAAGCGGCTGATGAAATTTATTCTTCCCAGAAATCCTCTTATTTCCTTTTCAGTGCGGGGTGCCGGCATAATCCACAATGGCCTTAATCTTGGCCGGATCCAACTCGATGCCACGATCACTAACCAGGAATCCCAAGAGTTTGCCCGATTGTACTCCGAAAGCACACTTTGCCGGATTGAGCCTTAAATTATATTTTCTGAGCCGGTCAAATAGCTTTTGGAGATGGGTCACATGATCAGATTCTATCTTTGACTTCACGATAATGTCATCCACGTAGACCTCTATCTCCTTGTGCATCATATCGTGGAACAGGGCCATCATAGCTCTTTGGATAAGTAGCCCCTGCATTTGTGAGACCGAAAGCCAACCGTCTATAGCAGAAAGTGCCCCAAGGGGTGATGAAGGCTGTTTTCTCCCGGTCCTCCTCTGCCACCATTATCTGATGATACCCCGCAAAGCAATCAACGAAAGAGTACATCTCGTATTGGGCTGTGTTATCCACCAATATGTGTATAAAAGGTACTGGGAAATTATCCTTGAGACTGGCCTTGTTCAGATCTCTATAGTCAACACATACCCTCACCTTTCCTCCAGGCTTAGCCACTGGGACCTACATTGGACAACCATTCTGGGTAGGTGGACACCATGATGATTCCAGCCCTGAACTGTTTGATGATCTCCTCCTTTACCTTCAAGCTCCATTCCGGTTTTAGCTTTCTTAGTTTTTTGCTTGACGGGCTTGAAACCTTCCTTGATGGGCAGCTGGTGTACCACAACGTCGGTGGATAATCCGATTCATGTCCTCATGAGACCAGGCGAACACATCCTCATACTGGCGTAGCAATTTGGTCATTTCTACTTTCTGGTTAGGGGTCAGGTCTGTCCCGATCTTGAGCTCTTTGGGTTGGTCAGGGGTTCCGATATTTATGGTGATGGTTTGGTCTAAGTTGGGTTTGGGTTTATCCTCGACCCACCCTTTGATCTCGTCAGGCGCGTCGTCGTAATCTGTCTCGTCCTGCTCAATACCCATTAAATCGAAATCCAGCTCGATATCAAAATCATAGTCATCATTCAAATTTGAGGGATCGCTTGTTAAGCAAGGAATACTCAAATTGGTACACCTGACATTGAAACAAAATACTGTCATATATATAATTCATCTTTCCACAATGGTTGCTCTTAAAATAACATGACAAACTAACATAGTTATGCAAAATATAAAATAAAGAACCAAAACTGGTAGACATTCATCCCCCCCTCTCCGGGGTCTACCACCCCGACACCGTGCTTTACCCTTGTCTGGATATTATTGGCTCCACCATCCAGTTATCGGTGGTCAGATCAGTCGGGATGCGACATATGACAGGCGGCTGCGCACCAGAGACTTCCTTGACGACTACCGCCACATCGTATCGGTCTTCCCTCATAGCATTGTTAGGGATAACTAACCCTGCCCAATCGATGACAGGCACACTCTGTTGGGCCCCCGACGTTGTGTCCGTATCCTTCCCCTCTCTAATGTTCATTGATGGCCCAGAGATATAGCATTTGGTTTCGAACTGCTGCATGATCTCCCGCAGGAAACTCTTCCTTTTGACTGCCTCATCATCCGCGGGAGTCAAATCTTTATCTTCTAATTCGGATACGGGCTTGTCCGTTCCTTGTTCATTATGGTCCCTCGGCATTAGGATTCCAGTCGATCGAAATGGGGCTTCCCTTTGAGAGTGGTTCCGCTCTATGCCTCCATGATATCCCAACCCTGCCCTGCCTGTCTGGTTGGGCAGTTGAATAGGCGTGGAAATTCCTTGGTTGTCTTTTCCCAAACCCTGCCCAGGTTGAAACTTCATCTTCATCATTTCTCTAGCAACGAAGGTGAGCTCAGGGGAGGCTTTCGATTTTATGGCTGGAGCTCCCAGACCTCTATAGTGGGGAGAGCTGATTTCCAGTGCTTGAAAACTGGCAGGCGCCGCGGATTCGTCCACATTGATTACTGGCAGACCATTCTTGGACGGGAAAGGGTCATTACGCTCTGCGGAGATTGTTACCAGATTCCCGCTGACGATGAACTTGATTTGTTGGTGTAGTGTAGAGGGAACTGCCCCAGCCATATGTATCCATGGTCTTCCCAATAACATGTTATAACTGGCGGAGATATCCAGGACCTGAAAGGAAATATCAAAAGTACACGGCCCTATCTCCACGGGCAACTCTATTTCTCCCAATGTATCCTTCCGGGATCCATCGAAGGCTCGCACCACCACGTGACTGGCCCGCAAGCGCTTGGGATTAATGTTCATTTTCCTCAGTGTACTGAGGGGACAAATATTCAGTGCTGATCCCCCATCAATCAACACCCCATTCATGACATACCCTGATGAGATCACTGCGATGTGCAGCGGTCTCCGATGCCCCCTTCCCTCTTTCGGGATATCATCATCTGTGAATGATAGCACATTGTTCTCTAGCAGATGGTCCACTAGGCGGCCGAAACTTTCTTGGCTAATTGTCTTGGGAAATGTGAGCCTCCCCCAGGATTTTGGCCAAGATTCTGCAGTGGTCGCTGGACGATAACACCAAATCCATGATCGACGTTAGAGTCGATTCCTCGCTCACCGTCCTGATCCCCCTTACTTCCGGATGGTCCATCTTTTCCAAGAACTCCACGGCTTTTTCCTCGGATATCCTCTCGTTCTCTTTTCTCTTACTCTTGAGGACTCTTCCTGGAAGGTACAAGGGATTCCCCTTTGATGTTACGGAAGCACAACTGGCCGCCTCCTCTAATACACCCCCGTAGTTCCACGGTACTGTTTTTAGATTGCAAACAGGGATCTGTGGTCTTGCTGCGATGATGAGAGGTTTTGGAGCTGCTAACTTGATAGGCCCCCCTGTGACACTCCGGCTTGCACCCGTCAACCTAATCGGTGCCCCTTGCATATTCTCCTGACTACCCGTCATGCCAACCATCTCATGAATCCCTATCATATAATTTCGCCTTGGCGGTCCTTCGGTTTCGATGGCTTCCACCATATTGACCCCTCCCCCATCATGCTTCGGTAGGGGATTGATTTTAACATTTGGCGGCTCGGGCTGCTCCACCACGATTTCCCCGCTATCAATCAGGTTTTGAATTATGTGTTTCAGCGTCCAACATTCCTGAGTGTCATGACCCGGGGAACCCGAATGATATGCACACTTTTTACTGGGGTCAAATTTTCTTCCCTTCGGGTCACATGGAGGTGCCAAATCGACAATCTTCCTCTGTGATATCAATATTGCCAAAATCTGCTCAAGAGGATCCCCAAGCGGGGTGAATACCCGCCTCTGTGTGGTCTCAAACCTCCTTCGTCCGTCCGTTCTGGGATTATCAAAATTAGGTTGCCGGGGCGGCACAAATCTCTGTATTTGTACAGGAGGGCTATTCTCCCACTTTCCTGGATGATCCCTGCAGCACGAGAGAGACATCTTCCTCTTTTCGCTTTTGGGGCCTGCGGGAAGTATTGCCATAATTCCCACTTTGGATTTGTTCCGCAGCCGTTTCAAGAGCTGTGAAGTCCCGGATTTTACCCGATTTCAACCCCATGTCCACCATTTCACCGTGTTTTATCATCTCGGCGAAAGGTCTTCCAACCCCTGATATGACCCGCTCATAATAAGGTGCTTCTTGTATATCCACAAAGGTCATCACCATCTCTGACTCACTCATTGGAGGATTCACTTGTGCGGCCATACCCCTCCATCGTTGGGCATAGTCCCTGAAGGTTTCCCTTGGTTGCTTCTTGATTTTTGTCATTTGATATCTATCCGGGGCCATCTGTGCCTGAAAGCTATATTGTGTCAGAAAGGTATGGGCCAGCTCCTCCCAATTATGAATCCGGGCATTATCGAGACGGGCATACCAGATCCTCGCCTCCCCCGTCAAGCTTTTCTGGAATAATTGCATCCTTAATCCTTCGTCTTCCGCATAGGACCCTAGTTCTCCAATATATATTTTCAGGTGAGTGTAAGGATCCCCTTTCCCATTGTATTTCTTGAATTCGGGGATCTTAAATTTCTCTGGATATCTGGCTCCGGGGAAGACACACAAATCCGCATAATTAACCCTACCCAGGGAGCCTATGCCTTTTAGAGATTGGATGGTCTCCTCCATCTGCTTCATTTTTCTGCGAAGGTCATCAGTATCTCCCTCCTCTGGAATCGTGATTACTGTTTTGTTGAGGGCAGGAATGACCTTTGGGAGGACCGGCTCGTCCTTAAGCTGATGTTGGTTATTTTTAAATGGGATTGCATCATCCTTAGGAGGATTCTGGGTCACCCCACCCCCGGCGGTGGTACATTATGCGGTCCCTGGTTTGACGAATCCTGTCTGATTAGGAACTGTTCTTTTAGCATGGTGGCCATTTCCATCATCTGCTTTTTAAAATCATCAAACTCTTCCCGAGAGATGGAACTATGATTGGGAAGATCCGCCATTTCAGAGTTAGAGACCTGGGCTTTCTTAGACTGCGAACGAGTTTGAGGAGCAATCCTGCAGGCAAACGGTTCGAAGTTTCAGTCTTGGGCAATGAAAGGATGCGGATGCATGCTAAAGCTGTAAATTTTGTGTTTTGGGTTTTTTTTTTAATCTTTCCCTGCAAAAGAGAAAGTTAGTAGTCTTTTAGTGCAATAACAAATGCTAAACATGACTTTATTATGCTTCCCCAGCTGTTTCCTGCAAAACATGGAGGTCAGTATTCTCTTTTGACAACAGGGGAGGTAAATGATATTGCATTGGATCATGACATTTAATACGCGTAAACGTAAAAGGGCATGAAGAGACTTTTCCTGCGTTGGGTTAATCTGAGGCTGACCTATCCTAAGGTTACTCTCACGGGCTTTTCGGCATGAAGGTCCCCAAATCTTCGCAATCTACTCGTCTGAAACCTTTCGATTGGAGCGGATTTGGGTGGTGCGTTTCCTGAGCCATCTCCGGGGAGCAGCCCCTTCGAGTCCAGTAATAAGCAACCGACAGGTTCGCCTCAGGAGGAGGTACTCTCTCAACATACATTCACATTCATCGTCCTCACCGTATGCAAATGATTACTTTAAAGTAGATCAACTCCATTCAATCATTCATTCATCAGATAACAACACACATTCGCACAACAATAATCAAAACACGTCAAAAATATCGCACGTATACACACATTCTTAAATTCTTAAAGGATAGGGAAGCATCAAGATTTTAATGCGGCTTAAGCCCTCTAATGTCCCCAGCAGAGTCGCCAGCTGTCGACGCCGGTAGGAATCGCTTAACGCGGGGGTTGTAACCCTTTCCAATTTTAGCCTTTTCATTAGATGATTTTTTTGGAAAAGGTCGGCATTAATGTCGACGGGGTTTTTTAAGATTGTTTTTATGATGAGCCAATTTAACCAGAGTCGCCAGTTGGTATATTTGAAATGGATGTACCAACTCATCCGAGTTTTCGTTTTTATAAATCGCTGGCTCATATGTGACTCCGAATTAATTGGTCTGCGAATCGAGATTCATAGAGTTCGGGGGCTTGCTTAAGTGAGGGGAAGGTGTTAGGCACCCCTCGACTTCCGTGAAGCACGGTTACCGCAATCTTGATGCTCTCCTATCCTTTAATTCATAAAATGTGTGTGTGCGCGTGTGCGTGTGTGTGTGCCTATGTAAATGTTGTGATGAGTTTGCATAAAAGAATCATTTGGATTATTAGGGAAAATTGTGTTTTTTTTTCTTTTGAAAATGCCTTAGGATGTCTATCGATTTAAACGAGAAAGCCTTGCGAGAAAGGGTTGATTTTAGTTGGCAAAACTATGAGATTTTCCTTAGGTGTCGTTTTGGCAAAACAAGAGTTTTAAACCTTCGTAAAAATAGGAATCGAAATCTATACATTGCCTTCATAAAATGATGGGCAACTTCTAGGATATCTTTCACCCTACGCACCAAGATTTAATAAAACGGTGTTTTATTTTATAAAACCATTTTTTGTGACATTTGAAAACGACTTTCTTTAGCCTTCCCGTTTAATAGAAATCGACATTCATTAACCCCTCCAAATTTTTAGCTACGTGATGCTAACCTCTTAGTTTGCTTGATTTTAAGGAAAAAACCTTCATCGTTTAATCTTTGAAATCCTTTTTCGTGTCACAAAATCCAATCAAGCATAAACACGCGTTGGGGATATTCATGGGCATGTAAGCCATCAAAATAACCCCAAACGCCCACAATCACAAGTTTCACTATTTCGGGGCCTTAAACGCGATTATCGCCTTGGCGTCGTTTTAAGGCCCGACGATTACATATTTACAATAACGGATACATCCACCCGATTACATACATTCAAAAATGTCCATCATCGGATTTGGACCACGGGGTCGCATTCCTAGGCTCACATCCGAACTTATTGCACAACCACCAAATGGATATAACGAAAATAATCAACAACGGGATGCCTAACACTCTAGGACATCTTACAATGACGATTGAAATACATTACGAATGATACATTACCATAATAGTTAAAATTTGCACCAAACGGATATCATAGGGCTATTAGGGGGAATTTCATTCCGATGAGACCCTCACTAATAGTCCCTAACCCATGGCATCACAATAATATGTAAGAAAAAAAACTACATTTAAGGTAATTTGGATGACCAAAAGCTCAACAAAATAGCATAACAAAATGCTAAGAACAAAGGGTTTTTTACCTTGCAATTAATCCCCACAATATGTATGAATTTGTGTATTGAGTAGAGTAGAAAATATGAGATATAATCTCACAAAATAGGTACAATTTCTTACTATTTCTCACTCTTTTCTCTCTTAATTTTTGCTGTTTTCTTCCTATTTTTCTTCCTCTCCCCGAACTGCTGCTGCTGCTGAATTCTTCTCTCCTTTCTCTTTTTTTTCTTCCTGTATGCGAACTGGCCTAATAAAGCACTGCCAAGGGCAGCCGCAGATCTATCTGCGGCTGGCCGCAGATATATCTGCGGCTGGCCCTTGGTTCTCCCCCCAGCCGCGCTCGAGTC
This sequence comes from Aralia elata, assembly GCA_034770075.1. NCBI lineage: Eukaryota > Viridiplantae > Streptophyta > Magnoliopsida > Apiales > Araliaceae > Aralia > Aralia elata. The sequence continues at coordinate 31,502,213 of CM068381.1, forward strand.
CCGTGCTGCCTCGAGTTCCGTCCTTGGCCGCGAATTAATCTGCGGCTAACCGTGCTGATTTTCTCGTTTTCCGTGCCTCATCTCGATTTTCGTGTCGTACCGTTGGTTTCCGCTGACGGGTTTGCGTTTGGCAGTCCGGAACCCGTCGGGAAACGTGCCACGTCATCCGGGCAAGCACAGTGATCAGTAACTGACTCACGACATTCGCTTGTTGTCGTGTCGGCTTCAATATCATCCCGTCGTGGTGGTTTTGAGGGTTCGTCTTTATGTCCACCCTTTATTCTCGTGTGCCGGGTCAATTGACGATTTTGCCCTCCTGTCAGGGTTAGTATAGGAAATGCAAAAATCGGGTGTCTACAATCGTGTACACTTGCACATAATTGTCGTTATCTAAATCGGACAACAAGTTTTTGGCGCCGTTGTCGGGGATTATTTGTGTTTATAATTTTCAATATCAGTTTAGTTAAGTTTGTTCTAGTTAAGCAAACTTATTTTTCTTTTGTTTCATGTTCAGGTGACTTTTGATTCGTTTATGCAAACGCGATCAAAACAACCGGAACTTGTGTAGTGTGAGGATAATCTTGAGAACAAGCTTCGTCAGTTGAGAAAATTCTGTCAGGAGACACTTGAGAAAGAAAAAATGGCTAACGAAGAACAAAAATCATTGAGGGAATATGCTACGAGATCAAATCGAGCATCACGAGACCAGTCATCACCGCTAATTCCTTCGAAATCAAGCCAGGAACAATTCATATGCTTCAGAATGCGGTACAGTTTGGGGGTTTAGCCAATGATGATCCAAACGAACACTTGGTTAGTTTCCTGGAGATTTGTGATACCTTCAAATATCCTAATGTGACAGATGATGCAGTGAGATTACGTCTATTTCCGTTCACACTGAGAGATAAAGCAAAGAGCTGGTTGCACTCACTTCCGCCAGGGTCCATCACAACGTGGGATGATCTAGCTCAGAAATTCCTAGCGAAATTTTTCCCGCCAGCTAAGTCGGCTAAGTTGAGAAACGAGATTTCTACATTTTGGCAACAGCATGGAGAGTCACTATACAAGGCTTGGGAAAGGTTCAAGGAGTTATTGAGAAAATGTCCACATCATGGGCTACCCAAATGGTTACAAGTGCAGACATTCTATAATGGGCTGAATAATGACACTCGAATATGCATTGATGCAGCTGCAGGAGGAGCTCTTATGGATAAAAAGTTTGATGAAGCTTACACCTTGTTAGAGACTATGGCTGCAAATAATTATCAATGGCCGACTTCCAGAATGAATCAACAAAAGGTAGCTGGAGTTTTGGAAGTAGATGCGGTCACGACACTAACAGCTCAGATGACAGCCATGTCTAAGAAGATTGAAGCTTTGGCAGAATCGAAAGTACAGCAAGTAGCATATGTGTGTGAGCTTTGTGCAGGTGCGCATCTGACGGAGTATTGTGCCATTAATCCGGAATCGGTACAGTTCGTGGGGAGTTATAACAGACAGCAACAGCCATACCAGAATGCATATAATCCGGGTGGAAGAATCATCCGGGTTTCTAATGGAGCAATAACACTCAGGTTCAAAACCCAGCTCCTAGAACTCAGAATCCCCCAGGTTTTCAGAACCAAGCTCCACAACATACAGAATAGAAGCCGAATTTAGAAGAATCGTTAGCAAGGTTTATCACAGCATCTGAGAAAAGAATGAATGATCAAGATAAGTTGCTAACTCAGGTAGATTTGAATGTGAAGAGCCAGGCAGTGTCAATTAGGAACTTGGAAAATCAGCTGGGATAGTTGGCTCAAGTCTTGAATGCTCGACCATAAGGAGCACTTCCAAGCGATACAGAGGTTAACCCAAGAACGGAAGGAAAGAAACATTGCAAGGCTGTCACCTTAAGAAGTGGTAAAGAGCTGCCTGATGCTGTTAAAGGAAACTCTAAATCAAAAACAGTTGTGAAGAATGAAGATGAGGAAGCCCTGGTGAAAAGTAAGGTGAATGAATCAGAAAAGGTGAAGGATACAGGTTCAGAGGTAAAGTTAAAGGAACTCAAGCCAGATAGTGTAGTGCCTCCCGTACCATTCCCTCAGAGATTGCAGAAAGCCAAGCTAGACAAGCAATTTTCCAGATTTTTGGATGTTTTCAAGAAACTACACATTAATATACCGTTTGCAGAAGCCCTGGAACAGATGCCCAGTTACGCAAAGTTTATGAAGGATGTTTTGTCAAAGAAAAGGAAATTGGGTGAATTCGAAATGGTGGCACTTACCGAGGAGTGCAGCGCAATTTTGCAAAACAAGCTGCCACCTAAACTAAAGGATCCAGGAAGCTTCACTATCCCTTGTGTAATTGGTAACCAGTTCTCTGGAATGGCATTGTGTGACTTAGGAACTAGTATCAATTTAATGTCGTTATCAGTTTACACTCAGCTCGGGCTAAAGGCACCAAAACCGACAAACATCAGCTTGCAGTTGGCAGACAGATCAGTGACATATCCGAGGGGTATTGTGGAAGATATTTTTGTTAAAGTCGATAAATTCATCTTCCCGACTGATTTCATTATTTTGGATTACGAAGAGGATAAGGAGATTCCCATCATTCTAGGTCGTCCATTCTTAGCAACAGGGAGAACGTTGATAGATGTTCAGAAAGGTGAATTGACAATGAGAGTTCAGGATCAGGAAGTCACCTTTAATGTGTTTAAATCGATGAAATTCCCTAAGGAGGGCGAGGAATGCTTACGGATAGACCTGCTTGATGAAATTGTGAATGAACAAACCATGGCAATTATTGTTGAAGATCCTTTGGAAGCTGCTCTGGTTAGGATAGATACTTTTGAGGATCCAGATGAGTGGGAGTATGTCAAGATTCTAGACTCAGTACCTATTCCTCGGAAATTCAGCAGGCAATTTGATGTACTTGACCGGCCGAACGAAGGAGAAAAGAGGTCCAAACCGTCAGTGGAAGAGCCACCTGTGCTTGAACTCAAACCTCTTTCATCTCATCTACGGTATGCTTACTTGGGAGACTCGGACACACTACCAGTAATAGTTTCTGCGCATTTGAATGAATCTCAAGAAGAAAAACCATTAAGGGTTTTGCGTGAGTATAAAACAGCAATTGGGTGGATAATAGCAGACATCAAGGAATCAGTCCGTCGTTTTGCATGCATAAAATTCTGCTTGAAGAAGGAGCAAAATCGGTCATTGAGCAACAAAGAAGATTGAATCCGATTATGAAAGACGTGGTGAAGAAGGAAATTATTAAGTGGTTAGACGCCGGTATTATCTATCCAATTTCAGATAGTGCTTGGGTAAGTCCCGTACAATGTGTGCCTAAAAAGGGAGGAATGACAGTGGTTGAGAACGAAAACAATGAACTCATTCCTACAAGAACGGTTACAGGTTGGAGAGTGTGTATGGATTACTGCAAGTTGAACAAAGCTACGCGCAAGGATCACTTTCCTTTGCCATTTATCGATCAGATGTTGGATAGGTTGTCCGGTCATCAGTTCTATTACCTTCTCGATGGATACTCAGGATATAACCAGATAGTGATAGCTCCGGAGGATCAAGAGAAAATAACTTTTACATGTCCTTATGGAACGTTTGTATTTCGGAGAATGTCTTTCGGGTTATGTAATGCACCGGCTACATTTCAGCGATGCATGATGGCTATCTTCTCGGATATGGTTGAGCATAATTTGGAAGTATTTATGGATGACTTCTCTATATTCGGTGATAGTTTTGACTTGTGTCTTAATAATCTCATCTTAGTACTGAAGCGTTGTGTGGAAACGAATCTGGTGCTTAATTGGGAAAAGTGCCACTTTATGGTGCGAGAAGGGATTATTCTGGGGCACAAAGTATCCGACGCAGGTCTAGAGGTGGATAGGGCAAAGATCGAAACCATTGAAAAGCTACCTCCACCGACATCTGTAAAAGGCATTAGAAGTTTTCTCGGACATGCTGGATTATACCGTCGATTCATCAAGGACTTCTCAAAAATTTCAAAACCATTGTGTTTACTCCTTGAGAAAGATGTTCCCTTCAAGATGGATCAAGCTTGCATCGAAGCCTTTGAAGTGCTGAAACAGAAATTACTCACAAACCCAATCATAATTGCTCTAGATTGGACGTTACCTTTTGAATTGATGTGTGACGCAAGTGATTATGCAGTGGGAGCTGTGTTGGGTCAGCGAAGGGACAAGATTTTTCACACCATTTATTACTCAAGTAAGACGCTCACTGATGCTCAATTGAATTACACCACTACAGAAAAAGAGTTACTTGTAGTAATATTTGCGTTTGATAAATTCCGAGCATATTTGATTGGAACCAAGGTGATAGTCTACACTGATCATTCAGCCATTAAATACTTGATTGCAAAGAAGGATGCCAAACCACGGTTAATTCGATGGGTCCTCCTGTTGCAAGAGTTTGATTTAGAGATTCGAGATAGAAAAGGTACGAAGAATCAGGTGGCTGATCATCTTTCAAGATTAGAGAATGCTGACATTCAGGAAAAGGATGAGGTGGTAATTAATGAGTCATTTCCGGACGAGCAACTATTTCGTATCAACACCGAAGTGCCTTGGTATGCTGATTACGTGAACTTCCTAGTCAGTAATGTTCTTCCGCAAGATTTTACTTCTCAGCAAAGAAAGAAATTTCTTCATGATGTCAAGCAGTACTTCTGGGATGAGCCATTCCTCTTCAAAACTTGTGCGGATCAGATGATACGACGTTGTGTGCCACAGAAAGAGATGGAGAGCATATTGAGTCAATGTCATTCATCAGAGTATGGGGGACATTATGGGGGAGAAAGAACGCCCACCTTTTTGTTTTAAAGTGCGATAGATGTCAAAGGGTTGGCAATATTTCGAAACGGCACGAAATGCCTCTCAACACTATCCTTGAAGTTGAACTCTTCGACGTTGGGGGTATTGACTTTATGGGGCCTTTTTCGTGGTCATTCAATAATCAATACATACTTTTGGCTGTGGATTATGTATCAAAATGGGTTGAAGCAACTGCACTACACACGAATGATGCCAAAGTGGTTCTACGGTTCTTGCAGAAAAACATTTTTACTCGATTCGGTACACCGAGAGCCATAATTAGTGACGAAGGTTCCCATTTTCGCAATAAGCAATTCACCAAGCTGTTAGCTAAATATGGAGTCAAACACAGGATTGCTACAGCTTATCATCCCCAAACGAATGGCCAAGCAGAGGTGTCGAATCGTGAGGTCAAGAAAATTCTGGAGAAAGTGGTGAATCCATCTCGTAAGGATTGGGCAATGAAATTGGATGATGCTCTATGGGCATATCGAACGGCCTACAAGAACCCAATTGGAATGTCGCCGTATCGCATGGTTTATGGAAAAGCGTGTCATTTGCCAGTCGAGCTTGAACACAATGCATATTGGACAATTCAGAAGTTGAACTTTGATCTTCAAGCATCAGGCGAGAAAAGGTTGCTTCAATTGAATGAGATGGAGGAATTTCGACACCAAGCCTATGAAAACGCTAAGCTGTACAAAGAAAAAGTCAAGAGATAGCACGACAAACGGATAGTTGATCGGAAATTCGAACCGGGACAGGCAGTATTGTTTTTCAACTCCAGATTGCGATTATTTTCGGGAAAGTTAAAGTCAAGATGGTCAGGTCCGTTCATTGTCACTGCTGTAGCACCCCACGGGGCAATTGACGTTGAAGAACCAAACTCAAAGCGTACATTCAAGGTTAATGGTCAGAGACTCAAACATTACTGGGGAGGTGATGTGGATCGTCAAGTATCAGTGATCTACCTCTCTTCGCTCGATCAAGCTGATGACTAAAACCGCAGAGAAAGTCGGGCTGACGACTATAAACCAAACGCTTGATGGGAGGTAACCTAATCATGTTATTTTATTGCTTTAATTGATTTCGCATAGTTAGTAGAGTTAGTTGTTTAAATTGTTCTTGCTTTGAAATAAATCTTTAATCGTTCGTATTGAGACTAATTCATGTTGTTAACCTTTGGATCATGGACAAAGAGTTGGGAGAATGAATTAGAGAAGAGAAAAGCTATTGGGATGGGCCAAATGAGCAAAAGGGAGAAAAACTTCTCCCAACTACACAGTATAAACTTCTCGCCCCGGCGAGAATCGCGGTTTTCAGTTTTAAAAATTCGATTCCAGTTCATTTTTGCCCATTCCTAAACCAAACCAACTTCTCCCAACTACGCCTCTTCCTCTCGTAAACCGACTCAAAACCTTCTTCTTTCCAATTTCTTTCCCAAATTTGATTCCTACTCCTACCCACATTTGAACTCTATCACATTCCCATCAATTTTCTCTCTCCAAAAGCAAACCCTAACCTAGTTCTTTCCAAACCTCGCGTGGATTAGAAGTGCTCTGTTTTCTATCAAATACAGAGAGACAAAGTATTCCATACATACACATAATCTAGGACTCTTCCTCTGCGATTCACCCATTCCATAACTATAAAGTACCCTTCATTGTTCATTGAGAGTGGCTATTGCTTGAGTTTGGGGGAGAATTACTCTGTTTCATTCACAATTTCCATAAGCTTTATTGTTACATGGACAATTTCTAGGGTTGCACCAAATTGAAGAAGCAAGTTACTTAGTTCAACCATTTGGCATCACTAACTCTGCTCCACTGCACCAAGCCTCTGTCAAGTATCCTACATTGGGTTACTCTGTTATTTTGTTTGGATCAGATTCTTTTGAAATTGGTATTGGGTAGTGATGTACATGCTTTACTCTTGAGTTTTACTTTCCATTGGGATTTGGTTGGATTGTCTGGATTACAATTTGTGTTAGTATCTTCAATTGTGCAAAGTTTAGTTGGAAATTCGTAGAGTTGGAGTTTGGGGGGATTGTTTAATTGTTGTTCCTAGTGTGCGGAGTTGTGTTTATTTGTTTGTTCCGGATACAGTTCAGTGATGGCTCCAAAAAGGCATAGAGGGGAAGGTTCATCGTCAACGCTAACTCGGCAATATGATAGAAGGAAATTTGTTAGTGTGGAAGCCGCTGATAGGTATGATTCGTACGCATCGGGTAAAGCTCTAACTCCCGAGCGCGATCTCACGCCCGAGTTAGTTGATGGTGAGATGTTGATGCAAATACAGGAGCCGGAGTGGGGGACATTTACTGCTCACCCAAAACTCGCTTGCATAGCCGTTGTTAAAGAATTCTATGCCAACGCCGAAGACACGGCTCAATGCGAGGTGACAGTCAAGGGAAGGACAGTGTCATTCAGTGCTCAGTCGATCAACGAATACTACAATTTGGATACTGATTTAGACTGTGAATACACTCGATTCCTTGTGGGAGCGCCGAATTTGGAAAAGGTGATTGCGGATTTGTGCAAACCAGGAATAATGTGGATATCCAAAGGGCCACGCGCAACAATTTCATTCAATAGTAAGGATTTGAGTCGTTATGGCAAAGTGTGGTATGCCTTCCTGTCCGCCAAATTGATGTCATCACAGCATGTAAGTGACGTTCTCAAGGAGAAGGCTTTGCTATTATATGCCATTATCATGGGATTTGCTATTGATGTGGGAGATGTGACTGAGGCATCGATTCGCCGGACGATTCGGAACTTGCATAGTCAAGGTGGTTTGCCACATCCTTCGTTGATATGTGGACTGTGTTCTCAAGCGGGAGTTCATTGGGGTGCTGAGGAGGCTGTGCAGCAGCCATTGCTGGTTTTGGACCACCGTCTGATTGTACGCTATAAGGAATGGGATGGCGGTCAGTCACACCCTCGGGGTATGGGGTATATCCTTCCGTCTGCTTCTGAAGGTGAGGAGCAAGAATCTGATGGTGAGAAGAGGGACTCTAACGAGGGATCGGGTCCGTCGGAGGGCCAAAAATCAAAGTTCACCCTTCAATTTCGTGAGTTGCAGTGCCTAATTAATTCTCAGCATCAAACCATTTTGAGGCAGAATCAGTGTTTGGCGGAGCGACAACAGTGTATTTATGATTATCAAGTGGGGTGTTCGAACACGATTGCTGACATGTTCAACAAGATGCAACCGTTGGGGGATCATGTTAATTTTTCAGTGCCTCAGCCGTTGCCGGTTTTTCCTCCACCAGACTCAGATGATAGGAACACGGTCGAGCCCGACACTTGACCGGTCAGGGAAGTCCTCTGTTCTTTCTTGTTTTTATTTTTCGCACAATGAGGACATTGTATTGATTAAGTTTGGGGGGGTTGATTGTTAGATTTGTTTATATAATTGCATGTTAGGTTGTTGCATTTTATTAGTTTTATTAGTTTCATTTTAGATTACATTCGTCATTTAAAAAAAAAATCAAAAATTCGAAAAACCCAAAAATTTAGTAGTGTAGGATCATATAGGATTGCATTTAGTAGAATCGTATTTAAGCAGGGTATTAATGGAAGTCGTTTAGGAATGGCCGATGATGAAAGTTGATCAGTTTTATTACAGTTAAATGGGATGGATAATGATTGCTAAATCTGAAATTTGACTGTTATTGGTTGTGATTATTTGAGACCCTTGGTTTTTAATTGCTCACAATTGTGTATTGAACTAATTAGGGGTTGGTTTTACTTGGTGTATCATATGCTCGTATGAAGATATTGACTGTTAATTCTTGTTGGATCGGGAAAAAAAATGAAAAAAAATGATGATGAAAAAAAAATAAAAAATTGTGGAATAAATTTTGCTTCGATGTTTGTCTAAGTGCAAGAAAAAGTAGTATTAATGAATATAGAAAGATAAGAGCAGGTCTTGACTAAGTTTGTCTTTGTGGCCGGTGTCATTCGAGTGAGTATGCCCTTAGGAGTTGTCTTTACACTCAGCACCCTAAAATCGTCTGGTTTGGGAGTCGTTGGTTGAAAATTCGTTACATTGGTGACATTGAATAGCCTAATAAAGATGAACATTGGATTAGTCAAGATAATATGACGAGATGGAGCGTAAAACGCACTCGTCGAATGGAAAAAAAAATGTGAAAACAAGTGATTAGCGGTTTGAGCTTAATTTGAATATCGGTGATCTTATCCTTATTTGAGTGTTGTGATACTAAGAGTTGAATTTTATCTCTGATTGGTTTGATATATGTTGCACACACACACATGTAAGGGTTGAAAGTAGAGCTTAATTGATGACAGTTAGTTTGTGGATGGTGCGAGAGTTTGAAATTCTATTGACTTGTTATTTCTGATTTCTGAGGCCGGATTTGTATGATGACTGTTGATTATCTGCTTGAGTATGGTTAGTCGTGCATATGCATTCATGTTGGTAGTTAGCTAGGTATTCATATGTTATGTTTTGTGTTTTTTTGCTTGAGGACAAGCAAGGTTTCGAGTTTGGGGGTATTTGATGAGTAGGTTTTAACCTACGAGTTAGATACGTTTTAGCGAGATTCTTTTCAGTCTTTCACTGTTTTAGTACCTTTTTATTTGCGTTTATATTTCTTTTGTAGGTTACGGCTGGCTGAGGATCAAAGAAAGTAAAACTGGCTGGGTGCAGGGCATTCTCGTCGGGGCGAGAAGTCCAAGTATAATTTCCTCGCCGGGGCGAGACTTTTGTGAAGGATTTTCTCGCCGGGGCGAGGTTGCGTCTGGTGAAAAAAATATAGAAGTTGGCAATCGGGTACCTGGAAAAGTTTGAAGCTAGGAAGGATTCAATTGCTATTCTGATAAGGAGTCTTGAGAAGGTTATTGAGGATATAAATAGGAGAATATAACATGGATTGACGAAGATATACATACATCTACTCACACAAAGATTGAAGATTGAGAGCTGAGCAAGGAGATAGAGAACCAAGCTAAGCTTCGTGAAGAATTCAGATTGGAGGACGAAGGATTATATTGAGTTTTCTTTTAATCTTTTTATCCTTAATTTGTAATTATTTATGATGACTTATTTTGAATTTCTAGTTTCTATTGTCAGTATGAACTAAACCTTTACATTAAGGCTGCAATTGAACCAGTTATATTGATGAATTAATTTTCTATTTAAATTTCAGTTATTCATTCAAGTTGAGTTGTCTATCATATTCCATGCGTAATGTTTAAATTGTTTGGCCAACAATTAGCGGAATACCTTAGGTGAATTTGGGAGATGCAATCTAGGGTTAGAACTGAATAAGATAGCGTGTATTTTAAATTATTTGCAAGTGTTGAATAATTGGATTTGTAAAGTGAATAGGAATATCTCTTTACTGCACGTAACAATTGGGAATTGATGCTTAATGAGTTTAATCCTGTTATTCTGCATAGGAATATCGTAGAGTTAATTGGATTAGATAGATTTATTTGATCACTTGGAAAAGGGCTTATAGATACAATTGAATTCCTGTTAACAACTCTAATGAAGTGAATAACTGAATGACGTAGACATATTGATTTATGATATATAATTGGGGAAATTGTAGTCTTAATCTTTTTAAATCTGAATTTCAACCTTTGTGATACTTATCAGTTTTCCGTATTATTTAAATTAGTTTAAATCAAACAACCAATTGGCGATTGCTTACTAGAATAGTCATAGTTTAGATTGATAGTGGAGATTTAAATCGTAATAATTCCTGTGGGTTCGACACTCTTTCTTATCACTTTATTACTTGTTGATCGTGTACACTTGCACGTAATTGTCGTTATCTAAATCGGACAACAAGAATGCGAGAAGAGTTTTCAAGAACTTAAGAGAAGACTCATTTCAGCACCTGTTGTGATAATACCATCAGGATCAGAAGGATTCGTCATCTACAACGACGCTTTAGGCAGAAGTCTAGGTTACGTTCTTATGTAACATGAGAAAGTTATAGCTTATGTTTTTTGAAAACTCAAGGAATATGAGAGGAATTATCCTACTCATGATCTAGAGTTGGCAGCGGTCGTTTTCGCGTTGAAGATTTGGAGACACTACTTATATGGGGATAAGATAGAGATCTATACAAACCATAAAAGCCTTAGATATTTCTTCACACAGAAGGAACTCAACCTGCGACAACGACGTTAGCTTGAACTATTGAAGGATTACGACCATACCATCCAATACCATCTTGGAAAGGCGAATGTGGTAGCTGACGCATTGAGTAGAAGAACGTATGTAAGTATGAGTGCGATATTGACAACACAAAGGCCCATTTTGTGTGACTTACAAAGAATGGAGATAGAGTTAAAAACTCCAGGAACTTACATGAAGATTGCACATGTACGAATAGAACCGACTTTAATCAACAAAGTTAAAGCTGCTCAAGTTACAGACCCAGAGCTAATGAATATAAAGAAGAAAGTATAAGAAGGTGTTATTTCAGAAGTAAGAATCGAGGAAGAAGGGATACTTCGAGTCAACACTAGATTTTGTGTTCCTAACGACCCTGATTTGAAATATAAAATCATGATGGAGGCACACAACACATCGTTTGCAATCCACCCTGGAAGTACTAAAATGTATCGTGATCTTCGATATACATTTTGGTGGAATAATATGAAGAGAAAGATTGCAGAGTTTTATCTCAAGGTGTTTAACTTATCAAGGTGTCAAGGCAGAGCATCAAGTACCAAGGGGCTATTACAACCACTTGAGATTCTAGAATAGAAGTGGGAACACATCAACATGGATTTCGTGGCGGGTCTTCCCAAGGTTTCTCGAGGCTTAGACGCAATTTGGGTCATTATAGATAGATTGACCAAATCTGCTCATTTCTTGCCTATACGAGAAAACTATTCACTTGAGCATCTTGGTGTGCTGTCGCAAGCAACCAAAAATAAAACCTTACTGCGAAAGATAATAATGTAGTAGTGCAAGTAAGAGTCGATCCCACAGAAAGTGATTAGTCTAAATTTATGCTTTGTTTACCAAAAAGGGGGGGGGGTTTATAATTTGATTCCACTAATTATCAAGAACAAAATTTAAAGTGATAAGAATAACCAATTAATTAAAGATTTCAGTTCTCCCGGTTCAGTATCACCTTTTTACAACAATAGAATAATTAAGTAAAGCAATATTTATCCTTCAATGAAATTAATAGCCCTAGGTAGCAACAAGTTCTACTACCCGAAACTCCCCTTAGATTATCACTTAATGAAATAAGCTCTTCACAAGATTCTAACCATTATACAACCTAGAACAAGCTCTCTAGATTTAATATAATAGCAGCATTAAGAACTAGGGAATTAGACTAGTCCAAGCAACAATCACACAAGTTCGGATTATTTAACTTGTCTTCCGATAATCATAGCAATACTCAAAAGCTTGACCACAATCATGTATCACTAATTGCTACTTGTGATTAGGAACAATATCAATTACACGTAATACTATCCCTTAATCTAGCAGATGAAATTAATCAAATTGACTTAATCGATCACATTAAACCAATTAGAATAAATATCATTCAACAATTAAAATAGATTATCAAGAATGAACTTCATGTAAGAAGGAATAAATAGCTTATACTTAATCAAACCATTACTTGTAAACAAGGTTCAACATCCCCTTCGAACTGAGTAAAGGAACTAGCCTAACATATTAAGTCCAATTAATATTTTCTTGAATTATTAAAGGGGTGAGGACAACAACCTCACTATGGAGGTGATCCTCTTTCCCTACTAATTTATAAAAGGGGTGAGGACAACAACCTCACTATGGAGGTGATCCTCTTTCCCTACTAATTACACTAGAATTTGGAGAAGATGAAGAAGATGAAGAAGATGGTGTCTATTAGTTTGTGAATTAGCAAAATACAAGCCTAGCTTCACTTGCTATTTATAGGCACTCAAGTGTACAAGATTTCAAGATCCAACAACTAATTTGGGTCATGTGAATCAGTCATCTAATGCAATCAAAAACCCAAAAACGTGCTCCTCATAAGAAGTCAAAATCTGACACCAAAACTGATCAGCACTTTGCAAGCTAATTTTGAATTAGTAGACCGCCGATTTTGGACTTGAGCAAAGAAGAAAAGTTTTAGCCCTGGAGTTTCTAATGAATGTGGGCTTTTGAATCACCTAATTTGGAGTTGACAAGCTCAAGTTATAGCCCAAATACTCCAACTGGTCCGAACAGGAATCCAGTCCATGCGGGATTCGGATCAGCTGTCTAAAAAGCAATGTTTGGAGGCCCAAATGAACTCGGAGTTTTGCTCACCATACCATTCTAGAAAGCTTGAGAAGTCTACTAAAAACTTCAAGAAGACCACATTTTCATTTGGGAACTTTAACACAATTCAAATTTCAAACGAAGCCCCAAAGGTCAATCTGTCCAAAAGTTTAATTTCCTGAAATTTTCAACTTTGACGTATGTGGGTAAAATGGTCATAACTCTCTCATCCGAGCTTCGATTTAGGCGTTCCAAGATGATCCGGAAAGCTAAGAAATATATCTACAATTTTCCTTCTTTGAGATTTGAGAGAATAAGGCCTGATCAAGTGTTAATTTGAGCCTCAAGCGGACAGACGGATTTCAAAATAATCCAAAAGTGCGAAAATAACATAGTTTTCATTTAATGGCTTCATTTGCAACCTAAATCAAAATATAAGAATAGTGAGTACATTTAGGTGCCAAATAAGTATAAAAGACTAGATATTAAGAGATAAAAACATAACAAATTTTATACTTATCAAATTCCCCCACACTTATCTTTTGCACGTCCTCGGGCAAAACAAAAATAAACTATAACAAAAAAAATTCAACTAATCAAACTTGACAACCTTGAGCCATAAATTAAAATGAACTTCAACATTGACCTCAAAGATTCAAAACAGTAACTCTTGAAAAACTTCAAAACACTGCTTCATCTAAAATTCAAGCTTACTTATCAATCTTACTCTACTCTTAACCCTTCATGTGTGTGTGTGAATCCACATGTATCAAACCAATTAAAACTCAGAAAAATTTACAAAATCAAAGCCTTTAAGGAGAAAGAAAAACTCTAAACACCTATTTTCACACTACTCTCAGTTAACATAAGCAAATAATAACAGAGGATCAATAGGTTTTTTTTTCCTTCGGTAAGTGCATTTTATGCTCCGTCTTACCAACGAGTGCGTTTTACGCTCCATCTCGCATATCACATGTTTATGAATGAGTGCGTTTTATGCTCCATCTCAATTCACCACATGAATCATAATTTTTTTTATTTTTTTTTTGTTAAATCAAACATCTAACTTTTGCCTAAATCATTTCTCCTTTTTTAAATAAAACCTCATGTTTACTTCAAGTTATGATCAAACAAATGATAGAGTTCAAGAATTTCTCCCCTCGACATTCAATCGAAATAAATAAATAAATAAAATCCTTTCCAAGTTAAAACTAGGCCGACCAATGGGATAAGTGCAAAGAAATTGAAGGGTCTCAATTAAAGTAAAAATCAACAAAGAAAACTAAATTCAAACTACACAATGTCTATCAATTTTCCAAAATGTTATCAACGAGAATCAAGATTTTGTCATTGGTCAAAAATCAAAATCCAAATTAACTCATTGCTCAAGTAACTTATTTTAAAAATTACCCCATTTTCATAGGAAACACGATTGTACTTAGCATGTACAACAAGCCTTTAAACCCCAAGGTTACCCCAAGTGGACGAGTTTTGTCTCGTGAGGGTTTGCAGAGAATATACCCACAAAATTCAAAATTCAAACTAACAAAAACAAATTTTTTTTTTAACACCCTAAATCCTTCCCCCACACTTAAAACTTACATTGTCCCTAATGTAAAGTAAAATTCAAAGAAAAGAAAAACAACATAACCGAAATATAAATGCGAAAATAAAAAGAAATGAACTCCCCTTGGGTTGCCTCCCAAGCAGCGCCTTTGTTTATTGTCATTGGCTTGACATTAAACCTCTTAATCTTCATAAACTGGATCCACCAAATCCAGCAGCTCAATATTCTCCATTTGATATCCTTCATAGAAGGGTTTGAGCCTGTGACCATTCACTTTAAAAATCTTCCCTGTGCTTGGACTTTGAATTTCCACTGCACCATGATTAAAAATGTCAGTAATAATAAAAGGCCCGACCCAACGGGAGCGCAACTTACCTGGAAATAATTTTAGCCTTGAATGATAAAGGAGAACTTTCTGCCCAACAACAAAGTTCTTTCTAGTAATCTTCTTGTCATGAAAGGCTTTTGTTTTCTCTTTGTAAATTTTAGAGCTCTCGTATGCATCATTCCTTAATTCCTCTAGCTCTTGCAACTGCAACTTCCTATGGACTCCGGCTGAATCTAAGGTCATATTACATTGTCTAACTGCCCAAAAAGCCTTGTGTTCTAACTCCACTGGTAGATGACATGGTTTTCCAAACACTAACCTATAAGGTGACATACCTATTGGAGTTTTGTAAGCTGTTCTATAGGCCCAAAGTGCATCTTCTAACCTCAGACTCCAATCTTTTCTACTCGGTTTGACTACTTTTTCCAAAATAGACTTGACCTCCCGGTTGGATATCTCAGCTTGCCCATTGCTCTGTGGATGGTAGGATGTAGAAACTTTATGCATCACATTGTATTTCTTGAATAGTGTCGCTAGCATCCTATTGCAGAAGTGGGTTCCCTTATCATTGATTATGGCCCTTGGCGTTCCAAACCTGACAAATATGTTAGACTTGATAAAATCTGCAACAACTTTAGAGTCATCAGTCCTGGTGGCTTTAGCTTCCACCCATTTAGAAACATAATCAACAGCCAAAAGAATGTAAACATTACCATAAGAAGCAGGAAATGGTCCCATAAAATCAATACCCCAAACATCAAAAATTTCAACAATTAAAATAGGTGTTTGTGGCATTTAATTCCTACTTGATATATTTCCTGTCTTTTGACAACTTTCACATGACTTACAGAACTGATAAGAGTCCTTAAAAATAGTCGGCCAAAAGAAACCACATTCCAAAACCTTATGAGCTGTTCTTTTAGGTCCAAAATGGCCTCCACAAGCATAAGAGTGACAAAAAGTTAGAATAGATAAAAACTCACTTTTAGGCACACACCTTCTAACTATCTGGTCAACACAAAATTTCCATAAGTATGGATCATCCCATATATAATATTTGGCATCACTCTTAAGCTTTTCTTTTTTGGAATTTAGAGAACTCACTAGGAACATAGGCACTCACTAAGTAATTTACGATATGGGCATACCAAGGTATAGCCTCATCAATGGAAAATAAATGCTCATCTGGAAAAGAATCATGCAATGGTAGCGCCTCTTCATTCTTAATCAGCCTGCTCAAGTGATCCGCCACCAAGTTGTCCGCTCCTTTCTTATCCTTGATCTCCAAGTCAAATTCTTGTAGCAATAGAATCCATCTAATGATTCTTGGTTTGGATTCCTTCTTGGTTAGCAAATACCTGAGAGCAGCATGGTCAGAATAAACTACAACTTTAGTACCAAGCAAATATGATCTAAACTTGTCTAAAGCAAATACAACAGATAAGAGTTCTTTTTCAGTTGTAGTGTAATTAATCTGAGCAGCATTTAGAGTCCTAGAAGCATAGTAAATGGCATGGACAACTTTGTCAACCCTTTGGCCTAAGACAGCTCCTACTGCATAGTTGCTTGCATCACACATGATCTCAAATGGAAACTTCCAATTTGGTGGTTGTATCACTGGTGCCGAGGTCAATAGCTTCTTTAATTTGTCAAACGCCTCCTTGCACTCGTCATCAAATTGGAATTCCACATCCTTTTGTAGCAACTTACACAATGGCAAAGCTATTTTTGAGAAGTCCTTGATAAATCTACGATAGAAACCTGCATGACCAAGGAAAGAATGAATCTCCCGCACACTGACGGGGTAAGGCAGAGCAGTAACAATTTCTATCTTAGCTTTATCCACTTCTAATCCTTTAGCTGAAACCACATGGCCAAGTACTATACCTTGTTCCACCATAAAGTGACACTTTTCCCAATTAAGAACAAGATTAGTTTCTAAGCATCTATCTAGCACACGAGTCAGATTATTGAGGCATACATCTAAAGAATCACCATGTATTGTGAAGTCATCCATAAATACTTCAATGCAGTTTTCAAGAAAATCAGAAAAGATGCTTACCATACATCGTTGGAAGGTACCTGGTGCATTACACAGTCCAAAGGACATTCTACGATACGCAAATGTACCAAAAGGACATGTGAATGTGGTCTTTTCTTGGTCTTCGGGTGCAATCATAATTTGGTTATAACCTGAAAAACCATCTAGAAAACAGTAATAAGCATGCCCAGCTAATCTTTCCAACATTTGATCAATAAAAGGAAGAGGAAAGTGATCCTTTCTAGTTACAGCATTTAACTTCCTGTAATCAATACAAACTCTCCATCCTGTCTGCATACGTGTAGGCACCAACTCATTATCATCGTTTTTGATGACTGTGATTCCAGATTTCTTTGGTACTACCTGTACTGGACTTACCCATTGACTGTCTGAGATGGGATAAATTATACCTGCATCAAGTAATTTCAGCACCTCCTTCTTCACTACCTCCATCATGGGTGGATTAAGTCTTCTTTGTGCATCTCTAGTGGGCTTGGCTCCATCCTCTAAAAGGATTCTATGCATGCACGTAGCAGGACTGATACCTTTGATATCTGCTATAGTCCAACCAAAGACTGTTATATGGTCCCTTAGGACTCTGAGCAGTTTTTCCTCTTGTACTTGGGTTAGATTATTAGCAATAATCACTGGTAACGTCTCATTCTTCCCTAAAAATGCATACTTCAAGTGTGCAGGTAATGGTTTCAGTTCTAAGGTTGGGGCCTGCACAACAGATGGTAATAACTTTTGATGAGAACTAGCCAATTGAATAGAATAAACTGCATATTTAGCTGAGGTTTTAGGTAAAGAATGTAATGCAGCTACAGTCTCTTTCAAGTCCTGATTCTGCTCAATCTCTTCTTCTTTATCTAATTCCAGACTGTTGGTGATAACGACCTCCAAACTTTCCCTTTGTGTTTGTTCAAAAGACTTCTGCACTAAAGAGTCAAGTACATCAATAGCAAAAACAGGGTGAATATCACTAGGATACCTCATGGCCTCATATATGTTGAATTGTATCTTTTCACCATCAAACTCCATGGTTAAGGTTCCATTGTGCACATCAATCATAGTCCTTGCTGTTTTCAAAAATGGCCTCCCTAAAAGTATATGTGCGGGATTTGGGGATTTATCATCATCCATATCCACTATGTAAAAATCTGCAGGAAAGATTAGTTCATTCACCTGCACCAAGACATCTTCAATTACCCCTTGGGGGTAAGTGTTAGTACGATCAGCCAATTGAATAATAACACCAGTTTGTTTCAAAGGACCGAGATTTAAAGAAGCAAAAATAGATAATGGCATGACATTAATTGAAGCTCCTAAATCTAGCATAGCTTTCTCAAATCTGGTATTACCTATTCTACATGGAATTGTAAACATGCCTGGATCTTTACATTTATGGGGCATTTTTCTTTGAAGGACTGCTGATACATTCTCACCAACAATGACTCTTTCATCATTTTTTAATTTTCTTTTGTTAGTGCATAATTCTTTCAAAAATTTTGCATACCTGGGTACTTGCTTAATTGCATCTAGTAAAGGAATATTCACCTCTACCTTCCTGAAAGTTTCTAGAATTTCTTTTTCTTGCTCATCCTTTTTTGAAGTTTTAGGATTCCTGGGAGGAAAAGGTAAAGGATTAGTCTTTAGTTGAACAGGAGTGTTAGGTTTTACCTTTGATATCTCTGCATCCTCTTTAGCCTTATCTTCCTCAAATTCACAAGTAACTTTTGGTGCTTCCAATTGTTTTCCACTCCTCAAAGTTATGGCACATGCATTCTCTCTCGGATTGACAATAGTTTGAGAAGGTAGCTTCCCTGAACTTTGAGAGTCCAATCGACCAACTGTCGTAGCAAGTTGACTCATCTGATTTTCTAGATTGTGGATGGAAGTCCTTGTATCTTGCTGAAATTGTTGTGTTTGATTCATGAATGCCTTGAACATATCCTCAAGAGATGTTCCAGAATTAACAGGAGCAGCTTGTCTAGGTTGGTACTGTGGTTGAGCTGGTTGAAAACTTTGCTGCCCATTTGGGAAAACACCTTGCACTGGTGGCCTAGTACCTCCATAGCTCAAATTGGGATGATCCCTCCATCCGGAATTGTAAGTGTTAGAGTAAGGATCATATTTTCTCTGAGGTTGTCCTTGATAATTCCCCACTACATTTGCCTGTTGCATATTATCATCCTCTTGCAGTGTTGGGCATGCATCTGTATTGTGATTTGTTAACAAACAAATACCACAAGCTTTTGCTGCTGGCATGTTTCCTGTAGCCATTTGACGAACAAGAGAAGTTAGACTTGCAATTTGTTGTTCAATAGCAGAAACTTTTACCTCATTCACATTCCTAGGTGAGAAATCAAGTCGACTGCCAAATTGTTGAGAATTAGCTGCCATATTTGCAATGAGATTTCTTGCAGCCTCAGGAGTTTTGTCCACCAGAGCTCCTCCACTAGCAGCATCAATCATGCTCCTATCTGTAGATAAAAGACCTTCATAGTAGTATTGGATGAGGAGTTGATCACTAATTTGATGATGGGGGCAACTTGCACATAGTTTCTTAAAACGTTCCCAATACTCGTATAGGGTTTCTCCATTATTCTGCCTCACCCCACAAATTTCTTTTCGAATGTTGGCTGCTCTTGAAGCGGGAAAATATTTTTCTAAGAATAATCTTTTCATCTCTTCCCATTTTGTGATACTTCCGGAGGGTAAATAGTAAAGCCAATCCTTAGCCAAATCTTTTAGAGAAAATGGAAAGGCTCTTAACTTGATTTGTTCTTCGGTTACTCCGGTAGGCTTCATACTTGTGCATACCACATGAAATTCCTTCAAATGTTTGTGAGGGTCTTCACCTGCCAAACCATGAAAAGTAGGTAAAAGATGTATTAGTCCAGATTTTAATTCAAAATGAGTATTAGCATCTAGATTAGGGAAGGTTATGCATAAAGGTTGTTGATTCAAAGCAGGGGCCGCAAGCTCCTTCAAAGTTCGGGTTTCTTCCATGGTGTCCTTCTCTTCACAATTATTCCGAGCTACCCTCCTTAATCTACGAATGGTTCTCTCTATTTCTGGATCACACTTTAAATCACCTTGATTAGTAGATCGAGTTTTGGACATAAACAATCAAAGGAAATTCAAATTACCTGAGTACAAAAAAAAAATAAAAAATAAATAAAGATAAAAATAATGATAACAAAGAAAAATAAACTAAAATCACTCCCCGGCAACGGCGCCAAAATTTGGTGTGCTGTCGCAAGCAACCAAAAATAAAACCTTACTGCGAAAGATAATAATGTAGTAGTGCAAGTAAGAGTCGATCCCACAGAAAGTGATTAGTCTAAATTTATGCTTTGTTTACCAAAAAGGGGGGGGTTATAATTTGATTCCACTAATTATCAAGAACAAAATTTAAAGTGATAAGAATAACCAATTAATTAAAGATTTCAGTTCTCCCGGTTCAGTATCACCTTTTTACAACAATAGAATAATTAAGTAAAGCAATATTTATCCTTCAATGAAATTAATAGCCCTAGGTAGCAACAAGTTCTACTACCCGAAACTCCCCTTAGATTATCACTTAATGAAATAAGCTCTTCACAAGATTCTAACCATTATACAACCTAGAACAAGCTCTCTAGATTTAATATAATAGCAGCATTAAGAACTAGGGAATTAGACTAGTCCAAGCAACAATCACACAAGTTCGGATTATTTAACTTGTCTTCCGATAATCATAGCAATACTCAAAAGCTTGACCACAATCATGTATCACTAATTGCTACTTGTGATTAGGAACAATATCAATTACACGTAATACTATCCCTTAATCTAGCAGATGAAATTAATCAAATTGACTTAATCGATCACATTAAACCAATTAGAATAAATATCATTCAACAATTAAAATAGATTATCAAGAATGAACTTCATGTAAGAAGGAATAAATAGCTTATACTTAATCAAACCATTACCTGTAAACAAGGTTCAACATCCCCTTCGAACTGAGTAAAGGAACTAGCCTAACATATTAAGTCCAATTAATATTTTCTTGAATTATTAAAGGGGTGAGGACAACAACCTCACTATGGAGGTGATCCTCTTTCCCTACTAATTTATAAAAGGGGTGAGGACAACAACCTCACTATGGAGGTGATCCTCTTTCCCTACTAATTACACTAGAATTTGGAGAAGATGAAGAAGATGAAGAAGATGGTGTCTATTAGTTTGTGAATTAGCAAAATACAAGCCTAGCCTCACTTGCTATTTATAGGCACTCAAGTGTACAAGATTTCAAGATCCAACAACTAATTTGGGTCATGTGAATCAGTCATCTAATGCAATCAAAAACCCAAAAACGTGCTCCTCATAAGAAGTCAAAATCTGACACCAAAACTGATCAGCAGCTTGCAAGTTGATTTTGAATTAGTAGACTGCCGAATTTGGACTTGAGCAAAGAAGAAAAGTTGTAGCCCTGGAGTTTCTAATGAATTTGGGCTTTTGAATCACCTGATTTGGAGTTGGGAAGCTCAAGTTATGGCCCAAATACTCCAACTGGTCCGAACAGGAATCCAGTCCATGCGGGATTCGGATCAGCTGTCTAAAAAGCAATGTTTGGAGGCCCAAATGAACTCGGAGTTTTGCTCACCATACCATTCTAGAAAGCTTGAGAAGTCTACTAAAAACTTCAAGAAGACCACATTTTCATTTGGGAACTTTAACATAATTCAAATTTCAAACGAAGCCCCAAAGGTCAATCTGTCCAAAAGCTTAATTTCCTGAAATTTTCAACTTTGACGTATGTGGGTAAAATGGTCATAACTCTCTCATCCGATCTTCGATTTAGGCGTTCCAAGATGATCCGGAAAGCTAAGAAATAGATCTACAATTTTCCTTCTTTGAGATTTGAGAGAATAAGGCCTGATCAAGTGTTAATTTGAGCCTCAAGCGGACAGACGGATTTCAAAATAATCCAAAAGTGCGAAAATAACATAGTTTTCATTTAATGGCTTCATTTGCAACCTAAATCAAAATATAAAAATAGTGAGTACATTTAGGTGCCAAATAAGTATAAAAGACTAGATATTAAGAGATAAAAACATAACATATTTTATACTTATCACATCTTGCTAAGATGTATATAAGCGAGATTGTAAGATTGCATGGTATGCTAGTATCCATAGTTTCTGATAGAGACCCTAGATTTACTTCACGATTTTGGGTCAGCTTGCAGAAAGTTATGGGCACTGAATTACGATTCAGTTCTGCGTATCATCCCCAAACGAACAGGAAATCAAAAAGGACCATTTAAACTCTCGAAGATCTGTTGAGACTCTGCGTACAAGACTTCAAAGGAAGTTGGGACAAATACTTATCATTAGTGGAATTCTCCTACAACAATAGTTATCAAGTAAGTACAGACATGGCTCCCTTCGAGGCGTTGTATGGACGAATGTGTCGTTCTCCAGCATGTTGGGATGAAGTAGGCGAGACAAAATTGTTGGGACCAGAGTTGGTACCTATGACTGCAGAAAATATTCAAATAATCCGGCAACGTATACAAACAACACAAGATCGATAAAAGAGTTATGCTGATCTTCATCGAAGGGACGAGAAATTTAATGTCGGAGACCATGTATTTCTACGTGTTGCTCTGTGGAAAGAAGTTATGAGATTTGGAAAAAAAGAAAGCTCAACCCTCGATTTATTGGTCCATTTGAAATCCTCGACTGAGTAGGAACTGTGGCCAATCGATTCCCCCCACCGCCAAGCATGTCTCTTGTTCATAAAGTTTTCATATATCCATGCTACGTAAATATGTGAAAGACCTAAACCACATCATTGAATTAGAACCAGAAGAGATAGCTGATGATTTAACGTATGTGGAGGTACCTGTCAAGATCTTAGATAAGAAGGAACAGATTCTACGCTCAAAGGTTATACCTCAACTCAAAGTTTTATAGAAAAATCATGATACAGAGGAAATGACCTGGGAGTTAGAATCTGAAACGAGAGCAAGGTATCCTCACCTTTTCGATATGCTAGGTACGTACGTCAATTTCGAGGACGAAATTTTATAAGGAGGGGAGATTGTAAGACCCCGACTTTTATGAAATAAAAGTTTATTATTTTTCTTAATGATTATTATTCTAAACAGTAAAGTGCTTAAATGATATAATGTTATAGTTAAGGGTAATATATGCAAATTATCAGATAAACAGTATATCGAGGAATATTCTTTTTGTTGAGGAATATTCTTTCTGTCGGGGAATATTATATTCGGCAAAGTACGACATCGCCGAAAAAACAAATCAAACGACTAAAATTGTCATATACGAAAAATGACAGTATTAATATTTTTATACAAATTGTCAACGGTACTATCATCTGTAACTGTTGAAATACCCGGTAATAAAAGAATAGTAGAACGCCTTATTCCATAGTAGAACGCATTATTCCACAGTAGTACGCGGTATTCTATAGTAGGACATGATATTGCACAATATTTCATATTATTAATTCAATAATTGATATATCTAGTAGTAGTTGCACAGTATTTTGATTCAATAATTGTTACAGTAACATCTGCATAGTATTTTATATTATTTGTCACGACACTGTAACTCATATTATTTGATATGATATTATTAGACCAGTTAACATTATTGATAATGTCTACAAATTCTGTAAAAGAAAAGGGTTATTTAATTGTGCGTCGTTTCTACGGAAAGCCCCCTCTTTCCTGGGAATGATTTGGTTGTCAATATTATCAATATAGTAGTTATTTGTTCATTTTTTGTGATTTGTCATGAAACGTTTGTCGTAAGTTTGGCTTATTATTCCGTGGACCCCCCACTTGCTAATTCGTCAAACTGTTAGCAAAAATTTTTAGAAACATAAAATTATTTGTTTTCTTATAATATAATTAGAATATATTATATTATATATAAAGTTATTTGTTTTATTAGAATATTTTATTGCACAGTAAAAATCAGACGAACCGTCCATGCACTTCAATTTTTTCATCCGTGATTTTTTTTAAACAGTGTGCTGCCATTCTCCTATAAATAAGTTGCTTAGCTAACGTATGAAACTCACACCAGAATCAGAGAATTCTTCTTCTATAATTTTGAGCGTATTTCTTTTGAGTCTAAGGATACTTTGAGCATAGCTAATAATGCAAGATTTTCTCAAGATAATCTCCTTTATACCAGTTAGATCTAGTCTCCTATTAAGGTAAGTGATGTCATTTTCTTTCATATTTCTTCATTTACGGTAAAGAATTATTATTCGTTTTCATAACCTTATTATTAAATGTTGAAAATTCCTGAAATTAGTAGAATATCCTTAATAGTTTGTGCTTTACTAATATTTTTACCTTAATCTTTCTATTGAAATTGTTATCTTTGAAATATGAATCTTGAATATCATTCTTAAATTTGACCCCATATTTTGGTCATCATGTTGACAATTTGGATTCTTGGTCTCTAGATAAATTAAATTACAATCTCTAATATTTATTCTTATTCTTGATCTCATTGTTTTGTTTCTATTTATCCTTTATATCATTTCTATAATCCTCAGACTTAAATTGTGGTGAAAAGTTCTCTTTAGCCCGTAGTGCAAAGATGAACTGGGGATGGGCATAATTATAACCAGGAACTATGTATTGGTATAATCCTGACCTTTGGTATTACAGACAAATGATTATGGTGAAAGTTCTCTTTGGCCCGTAGTGCAAAGATGGACTGGTGTTTGGTATGATCATAACAAAAAGCTGTTATGAGGTATGATCATGACCATTGGTGTTACTAATGAATATCTTTGGCCCGTAGTGCAAAGATAAACTGTTGATTTAGATGAGCATAAACAGGAACTCTTGATTGGTGTTACAAGGATAAAATATTGACGATGAACTTTCAAATTGTAGAAGATAGTAGACAGTATAGTCTACCTAACTCTTCCAATAGATTGTTTGTTCCGCTGCAATCATCGTTGAAAACTAGTATTATCTTTAAATCTCTGATTTATCACTGTTGAAGGCTAAAAATAATTTTATTTTTCATTATCTTAGTCATGATATTCTTTATTGGGCTATTTGTGCTCACCCTTTTTCTTTTTGTTCCATTATTCTCTTCAGAAAATAAGAGTGTAGCTAGGACTAGCCGGAGAATGGAGTGATGGTCCAAGACTGTAGAAGTATCTCAATATATTATAAAATAGTGTGACAATAATTGTATTGAGAACTTAAGTTGGGTGTACATATTGTTGTACTAGATACAATATAATATTTGTATTGAGACTTACAGTATGTGTGTTGTCGTATTTTGCACGACAGTTTATTAGTTGTAAATTGGAAAATTTGTATTTGTATTTGGATTTTATAATTTGTATTTTGGCAACTCAAAATGGGTTGTGTGGACCTATTTTGGGGGCGTCACAGAGAAGGTAAATAAATAGATAAATATCTATGTTGTAAAATGTTTATTAAATTTTTATACTCTGTAAAATTCTTTCATTCATCCATAAATTCATTCTTTCTTTTTAGAAGTATAGTTACTCACTATATATAAGTTATATTTAAATTCAAAGTGTTATATTATCTGCATCTTAGAATTGATGATTGTTTGAAACTACTGGTTTTGTCATCATCAAATAGGGGAAGATTGTTAGGACAAATGCATATTTGATTTGATGATGATATAATGTATATTTGTAAACAGTAGCTTTTGTGAACTCCTTATATTGAAATTACTATAAAAGGACTTAGAATAGGGATCAAACTTATTAGGTCGATCCAACACTCAACGTTCGTAGAGTGAGTACTTAGTATAGAATTATGTCAGGAAACGATCATAGAGCAAGACAGTGAAGCAGTCTAAAATCATAGAGCTAACAGCTCAAAAGTTGGAGTTCGTAAAGCAACAACAGTGAATACTTGTTTGCCTAAAATCTATACTAGCAAAATACGCAAGTATACATAGTACACAAGTAATATAATGATAAGAGAGTGTCGAACCCATAGAGAATTATTTAATAATAATTATCAAATACTAACTTATAATTAAATTAATTTTATTTAAACAATTCAATTAAGATTGTGAATTTTTGATAATAAATAACTAATAAAAATAATACTAACTACCACAAGATTGAAATCAGATAATGAAGACTTAAGATTACAATTTCACTTATTGCTTCACTTAGATTAATATACTTCCTATTAAGTTATGCTACCTATTCTGGATTGTTAATCCAGAATTCATCAATATTTATGACCATCTCTCGATGTATCATCAACGAATCAACTTAAATCCACAGATAATAGAATTAAGATGAATACCTTAGTTAACTAATTCACTATATCTCTATGTGAATTACAATTAAAGAGGATTTAAAGTACAGGTTCCCTATCAGATTACATGCGACATATATGTATATCTCTATCCTAGACACAAATCATGAATTCCATCATATGCAGAAAACACAATCACATGTTATTATTATCATGTCTAAATCTATAATTCATCTCTCGAGTTCATATAGATTACCACGATAATTGTTGATCAGGTAATTAAGCAATTAATCACAAATCATAATAGACAATCCGATAATAGTCAACAATAATTAACAAGGAAGCATATTAATAAAAGATACACAATGAGTTCCATTGTAATCTTGAAATATAATTAGTTCATAACTGAATTAAAATCCATAATCCACAAGTAAACCATCATCCAAGAATTATAAAATAAAAAGATAAAAGAAGAAAGGAAAAACTCTTTTGAAGCAATCCTTAATATCCTCTTTAGCCTCCTATCTTGATCTTCCTTCGTGATAATCTCTTGCTTCAAGCCTCCAATCCTTCTTCAATTCTAGGGTTAGCAAAAAGTAGCAAGATCTCCTTATTCTATGCCTCACATCATGTATTTATAGGTTATAAGTCAAATCCCAAACTTAGGAGGAAACCCAATCCAATTTAGAGTAAACAATATGCAAAAACGCGTCAAATTTTAATTTGGCCGCGACCCCTCTCAAGTGTTGGGCGCGACCGCGCCCAAAATGAACTGGCGAATGGCGCGGCCGCGCCAGGCAATTTTCTGTTGCGACATCCTTTGGTAAAATGGCCATAACTTTTTATCCAGGAAGAGTTATGAGGTATTCCACCTATCAAATCGAAGCTCTCAACGAGATCTACAATAAAATCTAAAGCCTCAAGACAAAAAAATTTCAAACTTGGTGTTAAAAGCCCTCCAATCTTTCCTTCTTGTATTTGCTTGCATATTGTACTTGAAAAGATATCCGAAGTGCATTTCCTTCCTTCTTCCTACAAAATAATATAAAAACACTATAAATACCTAGTACTAACTTAAAGTACTTAAGAACTCACAAATTATCAAGTCAAACATACTCAATTCATAGGTATAAAGCCCACTCATCAATACTCAAATATCGTAGAGCTGATTGATGATCGTAGAACTGTAGCAACAAGCATAGTGAAGATCGCAAAGTCTGCCAAAGATTTTAGAGTTTTCCAAGAGATCGTAAAGCATATTGAAGATCGTAGAGCAATCTGCTAAGAGATTGTAAAGCATAGTGAAAATCACAGTCTGCCAAAGATCGTACAGTTGTCTACTCTGAGATCGTAAAGCATATTGAAAATTGTAGAGTCTACTAAAGATCTAAGAGATGTCTACTCTGATATCGTAAAACAAGTTGAACATCGTAGAGTCTGCTAGAGATCGTAGAGTTGTCTACTCTGAGATCGTAGAACTCATTGAAGACCGTAGAGTCTGAAAGAGATCATAAAGCTCATTGAATGTCGTAGGGTCTGAAAAATATCGTGGAGCTCATTGAAGATCATAAAGCTTGTGGAGTTCGTAGAGCAACAACAGTGAATACTCAAAGATCGTAGAGTTGATTGATGATCGTAGAACTATAGCAACAAGCATAGTGAAGATCACAGAGTTTGCCAAAGATCGTAAAGTCTGGCAAGATATCATAAAGCATATTGAAAAATCGTAGAACATTCTACTAAGAGATGGTAAAACATAGTAAAAATTATAGAGTTTGCCAAAGATCGTAGAGTTGTCTACTCTGAGATCATAAAGCATGTTGAAGATCGCAGAGTCTACTAAAGATCAAAGAGCTGTCTACTCTAATATCGTAAAGCAAGTTGAATATCACAGAGTCTACCAGAGATCGTAGAGCAATCTACTCTGAGATCATAGAGTTCATTGAAGACCGTAGAGTCTGAAAGAGATCGTAGAGCTCATTGAAGATCGTAGAGCTTGTGGATCGTAGAGTTTGCCAATCATAGAGTCGCTTAACTAGATACTCTACGACCACTATGAAACTATATAATTAGAAAAATCGTAGACTACATCAGCTCTGATAATGGACTGACACTGTCAAGACTCGAAGAGTGAAGATCCCAAGATAATTGTTGAACATCTAGTTTGAAAAGAAAATCAGATCAAAGTGTGTCTAAACAGCTAGTTCGGTAAAGTGACAATGACCCACGTGCAGGTTATTACAATAGTCTGATGTGACATGTCACAGTCAAAAGCAAGCTGACATATACTCACCCAAAAGTCAACAATCAGAGATCTTTTAAGATCGGAGCATTAAATGAGAAACGAAAACTTTTAAACAAGACAATCTCGAGGACGTCTATAAGAGCCACGCAGATTCAATCCAACAGAACAAGAACAAATCATACAAGTTAAACTGTTGCCAAACTATCAAGGCTCTACTCTATGATCTTAAAGATCTTGAAGATCTAGAATATCTTGTTCTGCTGCTAAGTCATTCTATGTTGATTTTAAAGTAACTTAGCAGCACCCTAAAACACCTTATTTATTTTGTGATTATTCAAGTCTTAGTGACCTTTGTATCTAAGTCTAAGTGACTTGAAGGGTTCTGAGTGAATCGGTCTTAGTGACTTGGTCTTAGTGACTTGTTCCATATCTAAGCGACTTGAAGGAATATTTATGATTCAATTGTTGTAATTGTTTTTTGTGAACAGATATTAGTGATCACTCTATCCTTAGTGGATTTCCTACTCAAGGAGTAGAAGAGTGGACTAGGAGATATTTGTTCTCCGGACCACTTAAAATATCTTGTCTTATTTACTTTCAGCATTTACTTTCCTGTTCATTACTTTTTAGTACTTTACGATTTAGTCTGTGACTTAGTTCCACATTTGATTACTAAATTAATAGCTGTGAGTTTTCAAAATCTTTGAAAGGAGATTTTCAAATTATAATTTTACTGTGCATAATTAAATTAATCTGCTTAATTTATAAGTTGGTAATATTCTGTTAAAAAGAAAGTTTTTAAAAGGATTTATTCAACCCCTCTTCTAGATCTCCAAGTGCCTTTGGAAAACAACAGTCTCTTCATCTTTATTTAAAACAAAAAAATTTAATATTAATTCTAAAAAAATGGTCACTTTAACTATAAAAGGCAATTTTTTGTCGTGTGCGCGTACTAGCTAGTTAGTTAGTTCAACTTCTCGAATGAACTATTAGATGAACATGGAACATCTTATAATTTGCTGAATGATTGAACTATACGACTCCAAATAAAGATTTTAGGGCATGTTCATTGCTTCAGTTTAATTTAACATTCATATTTTACAATAGTTGAACACACGACTATTTTAATTAAAAGAGTAACATCTACTTGACATATTAGATAATTTATCGAGAGAACAAAATTTTATTTAGTTAATGATATATATGTAAAATAATGTTCGAGCTCAATATTTTGTACTACTCTCCCCCATGTCTCTCCCTTCCCCCCGGGCTCCAAGTCCCAACAAAAATTTAATCTTAGTTTCTCTTATCATATACTTATTCTATTCCATAATAATAGTTATTTTAATTAATTATATATATATATATAAATTAAGAAAGTCATTTAATACTATCATGTAATAATTAAAATTTTGTAAAATTTCATTACTATCCCTTTTATGGAGAGTTGAAAACTACTAATACAAGAGAGAATTTCTTGAGACAATAAGAAAAGTTGAGGTGATATTGAAAAGTAAATAATTAATTTATTTTATCAAGTAGAAAGTTGTAAACGAAAAATAAATTAGAACAATTTTTTTTCTAAAATGTTTATTATTATAAAATGGAAGGAGTATATCTTTTCTCGATTACTTTCTCTAGACCATCATAGATATGTTTGGAGAACAAACTACATATCTATTATTTGGTGTTACAAGAGCTACTTACTAGAAGTTAGGTCTCATAATTTGTTCATAATATTAAATAATTATACTAAACAGAAAAGTAAATAGACACAAAAATATACGCGAAAAAAATAAATTGAAAATTTCACGGCAAAAGCTCTAAAACATCCATTATGCAAAAGATAAAAGATTACAAGTTTGCCTTTTAAATTTCGTGTTAGAAATAAAGTATTGGAATATGAAAAGGTTGGGAAATGAAAAGGTTGAGAAATGAAAAGGTTATATTTCTCTGTGCACATGCTTATATATACTCCCAGCAATCCTCCCGGCAGAAAGATATAGAAGAATAGAAGAAGTGGAAATAGAGAGTGATACATCCGAAAGCGTAAAGGAATAATGTGATACACCCATCCGAGAGATTGTGAGAGATATCAAAAAAATTATGGATGACCACTTAAATACAAGAGTTTATCAATATACATTTTTGTTGATATACATTTTGTTATATCTATCATTTCATAACACGTTATCAGCACGATTTTCTACCCAATTTTGAAAGGAAGTTGTCTCAACTCATTGTAAGTATTGTTTCATTACAATTAAATTTGATCATGTATATGTAGT
This sequence comes from Aralia elata, assembly GCA_034770075.1. NCBI lineage: Eukaryota > Viridiplantae > Streptophyta > Magnoliopsida > Apiales > Araliaceae > Aralia > Aralia elata. The sequence goes on from CM068381.1 coordinate 31,533,073, forward strand.
ATTGTTTCATTAAAATTATATATGATAATATATATATATATATATATATACACACACACACGTACAAGATATATGACAACAGGTAAATGGTTGAGGAAATTAGTTAAGTTCTTTGGAATCACTTGATATTTATTTATATAAGCCATAGAAAAAACAAATAATAAAAATTCCTGGTTGGATGAAGCATGATCAAGATGAGAAATAAAGTGGTATATAATTTTTCTTTTGAAACACTAACCAGTGCACCATTTGGTCACTGCCAAGAAACATGCTGCTTAAAATACAAATTATTATTTTATCAACCACTTATATATATATATATATATATATATATATATATATGACATCTATTGCACGACCAATAAATAAATGGTCAAAGGAAGAAAAAAAAGGTTTGCATATGAATGTGTGCATCAAATGAGTGAAAATCATGCATGTTAGATATCATTAAGTGGGCTTATTAATATCAATGAATCAACTCCATTTATGTCGTAGTAACCTACAGTATCTATAGAAGTTATTTGTCTTGTTTGGCCTGATACATAAAAAGAAAAATGTCAACTTCATACCAGGAAAAAGTGTTTCATTTATTAAAAACAGTCGTTATGCTTATACATGGTCTCTGTGTGGCCATGGTTTAATTATTTGGTAATGACAGATAAAAGCACTTGTCGTTTCCAACTTTTATATATATGTTGAACCTTACAAAATTTGAACTTGTTGCCCTCGATATTTCGAGCAAGAATTATTTGTCATGGATTTTTGATGTTGAAATTCATCTAGAGGCAAAGAACCTTGGAGATACAATTAAGGTTGACAATCATGCATCCCTGTAAGATCATGCAAAATCAATGATTTTTATTCCCCATCATCTCACTTGTGAAGACATATTAGAGAAAATACTGAATACATTTCATACCTCAAATATGCTCCTGCAGTAGCAATATCGAGAGCATAAGTTCACAAAATATTCTCTGAAGCGATAGAGAAAACTATGTTCTCTGAAGTGATATCGTGTTTTCTAGTGGCTGAACAAAATAATGAGTTTTTGCTGAAAAATATCTAATCTCGCCCGGCCAATTCTACTCAATTCCCTGAAGCGATTGGAACCTCATTTGATAAACATAAAAGAAATTATGGTCGTGGTCGTAGGTGTGAAATGGAAGGTTATTGGTCACGTACCTGTCGTACTCCTAAACATTTGGTAGATTTGTATCAAGCCTTCATAAAAGAAAAGGGAAAGAGAATTGAAACAAATTTTGTTAACTATAATATTTTTGAAGATCCCATGAATTATCTTGACTTTCCAAATATAAATGGCCATATCAATTAATTATGGCATTATAATAAGTATTTTTATTTTAATATATTTTATTTATGTTTCAAGTAATAAAATTTAATTTATGTTTTACATATATGAAGATGCATGGGTCCTACTGGTAATTGAAGGCTCTTGAAGAGCGATTACCATATAGAATAATTTTTAAAAATTATGCAAAGCCAATGTCAATACCATATCAGGTTCATTGAACTTAATTGAAACATCTGGAAGAGCAATTATTCATCAAACTTAATCAAGGCTCTAGAAGAGCGATTATAATTGAAGACTTTGGAAGAGCGATTATAATGTTGCTAAAAGGCGCACAAAATTTTGTATTGATAACGCTTTGTATTTTTCTGAGGTAAGCAGAAATTTACTCAGCTTTAAGGATATACATTATAATGGTTATCATGTTGAAACCAACAACGAAGGCAGTGAAGAATTTCTTTATATTACTTCAATAATATCGGGCCCGAAGTTCATAAAGAAAAACTGTCTATTTTCTCTTCTGGTTATATTATACTACAATGAGAACAGTTGAAACAAATGCAATACACCAGAAGTGTTCAAAACCAAAGGTTTTTATGCTTTGACATGATCGTCTTGGTCATCCGGGATCAGTAATGATGCGTCGAATTATTGAAAACTCTTATAGATATCACTTAAAGAACCAAAAGATTCTTTTGCCTACTAATTATCCATGTAGTGTATGTTCTCAAGGTAAATTAATTACCAAACCATTACATTTAAAGATTGTTATTGAATGTCCATCTTTCTTAGAAGGAATTTAGGGTGATATATGTGAACTAATACACCCACCTTGTGATCCATTTAAGTATTTTATGGTTTTACTTGATGCATCAATCAGATTGTCACATGTATGTTTACTTTCTACTAGAAATGTTGCATTTACTAGGCTTCTTGCTCAAATAATTAGGTTGCGAGCACAATTTCCTGATTAAGGAAAATTTACTTAGATAATGCTAGTATATTCATATCACAAGTTTTTGATGACTATTGCATGTTAATTGGAATTAATGTTGAACATTTTGTTGCACATACACATACTCAAAATGGTTTAGCTGAATCTTTTATCAAGAGACTTCAAATTATTGCTCGAACTTTGCTTATGAAATCAAAATTACCAGTTTATGCTTGGGGTCATTTTACATGCTGCATCATAACCTCAACAAATAATGTTTTTAAAACACGTTTTGAGGATTGTCATTTTAATGAAATAGTCTTCCCACCATTAGGGGTAGAAAAGTCGTTGCTTGAAGTAAGATGTTTGCCTGAAGCACGACGAGAGATTATATGGAATATTTCGACGTTATCTCATCTTGATCCTCATACAAATCAATGTGAACTGGAAGTTCAAAGGATTATTCAGTTGCAAGGAATTGCAAATCAATTACCGGAAGTATTCAGCGATAATAAGAAAATAGTGAAATCTCACATTCTAGCTTCTAATCCTCCAACACGGATTGAAGTCCCCGTAGGACAATCAGTTAATACAACATCAAATGAATCAAAACCACACCTGAAGCATGGAAGACTGATCGATGTTAAAGATAAAATTTTCAGGAAGAGAAAAGTACAAGAAAAATAAGTTGCAGCCTATAAAGAGGCTATACCCATGAAACAGGTCATAGAAATAATTGATTTATCCAAAACTTATGATCAAACATCTCCTGAAAATAAAACTCTTGAAGAGTTATCCCTTGAAGATGATCAGGTGTCTGAAAATAACGAGATCTCGATACATTATGTACATACAGGAGAAGTATTGGATAGAAATAAAATTGTTGTCGGCAACATATTTTTATATAAAGTTGCTCTTGACATTACCAGAAGTAATAATAATGAATATGAACCACAAATCGTTGATGAATGTCAACGTAGAAATTATTGGCCAATGTGGAATGAGGCGATTCTAGTAGAATTAAATTCACTAAATAAATGTGAAGGTTTTGGACCTGTAATCCGAACACCTGAAGGTATAATGCCTATTGAATATAAATGAGTATTTGTACATAAATGAAATGAGAAAAATAAAATTATAAGGTACAAAGCGCGACTTGTAGCACAAGGTTTCTTCTAGAAACCTGACATTGATTATGAAGAAACACATGCTCCTGTAATGGACACAATTACATTCAGATTTTTAATTAGCTTGATAGCAAAAGAAAATTTGGATATGCGATTAATAGATTTTCTTACAGCATATCTGTATGGATCATTAGATAATGATATCTACATGAAAATCCCTGAAGGATATAAAATGTCTGTTGCATATAATTCTACATCTCGAAGTATGTATTTTATCAAGCTACAAAGATCCTTATATGGATTAAAGCAATCCGGACGCATGTGGTATAATTGCCTCAGTGAATATCTTTTGAAAGAAGGATTTGAGACTAATCCAATTTGTCCGTGTATTTTTATAAAAAAAAAATCAAAATCTAGATTTGCTATTGTTGCAGTATATGTTGATGATTTTAATCTTGTAGGGACTCCAAAAGAGTTAATAAAAACAACAAATTATTTAAAGAATGAATTTGAGATGAAAGATCTTGGCAAGACAAATTTTGTCTTGGCCTACAAATTGAACATCTTCCAAATGGAATTCTTGTTCATTAATCAACATACACAGAAAAGTCCTGAAGAACTTTTACATGGATAAAGCTCATCCTTTGAGCACTCGAATGATGGGCCGGTCACTTGATATTAAGAAAGACCCGTTTCGACCACAAGAAAATGATGAAGAAACTCTTGGTCCTGAAGTACCATATCTTAGTGCAATTGGTGCTTTGATGTATCTTGCAAATTTCACACGACCTGATATAGTATTTGCAGTTAACTTACTAGCAAGGTACAGTTCTACACCAACTCAAAGACACTGGAATGGAATTAAGCATAGTTTGCGATATCTTCGTGGGACTACTGATTGGAATTATTTTATCCAAATGGATCAAAACCACAGTTAGTTGGATATGCTGATACAAGTTATCTTTCTGATACACACAAAGGCCGATCACAAACAAAATATTTATTTACTTATGGAAATACTGCATACTGCTACTTCCTCAAATCATGCAGAGATTATCGCAATTCATAAAACGAGTCTTGAATGTATTTGGTTGAGATCGGTAATTCAACACATCCGTGAGAACTGTAGATTATCATCAATCATAAATAGTCCAACGATATTATACGAAGATAATGCTGCTTGTATCACTCAAATTAGGGGAGGCTATATCAAGGGTGATAGAACCAAGCATATTGTACCAAAATTCTTTTATACACATGAGCTCTAGAAGAGTGGCGATATTGATGTCAAGCAGATACGATCATGTGATAATTTGGCTGATATATTCACTAAGCCATTAAGACTGCAACTTTTAAGAAGATGGTGAACAACATTGGCATGCGTTGAATTAAAGATATTTTTACCATGAACAGTGGTACTCGTGAGGGGGAGTAAATTTTCTAAAGGATATGTGCTGATTGTACTCTTTTTCCTTCGCTAAAGTTTTTTCCCACTGGGTTTTCCTTTGCAAGGTTTTAATGAGGCATACCTAAGGCACTAGAAGATATACAAGAATATTGTACTCTTTTCCTTAGCCAAAATATTTTTTCGCAGGGTTTTTATTTGGTAAAGTTTTTAACGAGGCATATTCTTAGAAAGTGGTCATCCAAGGGTGAGTGTTAGAAATAAAGTATTGGAATATGAAAAGGTTGGGAAATGAAAAGGTTGAGAAATGAAAATGTTATGTTTCTCTTTCTGCACATGCTTATATATACTCTCAGCAATCCTCCTAGCAGAAAGATATAGAAGAATAGAAGAAGTGGAAATGGAGAGTGATACATCCGAAAGCGTAAAGGAATAATGTGATACACCCATCCGAGAGATTGTGAGAGATATCAAAAGAATTGTGGATGACCACTTAAATATAAGAATTTATCAATATACATTTTTGTTGATATACATTTTGTTATATCTATCATTTCACAACAATTCTAACATTTTCATAAGACATACATTTATTGTATCTCTAGGTAGGCACGTACAAATGGGCTGCGTGACCTAGTCATCCAGTCCAGGCTTGTCAAGTTTTGATCGTTGATCAAGTCGAGTTAAGCCCAAGCTTAAATCAAAAGAGGTCAGGTTAGGTCAAGTTTATCAGTTTAAAATGAGACATGTTATAACCTGAAGCAGGGGCGGATTTAGAAATATTGTTCAGCTATGACAATATTTATTTATTTAAAAAAATAAAGGATTATCATTTTTATATATATATATATATATATATATATATATTATATATATATATATATATATATGCGCGCGCCTTTCAACTTTACTTATTACATAATATTTAAGTATAATATAAGATAATAATCCATTTTTCAACATATAAAAGCTATTTTGACCTTTTGAAATTATACGAAACATTTTTAAATTCAAAACAATATGAATTCATTTAATTTAATTTAACTACTACAGTTCATCAAATTAATTTAAGTTGCACAATATGTATTTTGAACCTATTTTTATTGATGCCTTAGTTTTTAAAAATAAAAAATGTATGAAGCTTAAACTAATTCTACTTTATAATTTTATATTTTAATTATCTTTTTGGGTTTGGGACACAAAAAACAAAAATAAAAAAAAAGAAGTAACGAATAAAAATCTTACAATTATCAAGTTAATTCTAATGATAGAGTCAAGAATGTAACTTATTAATAGAAATCTACTTTAAACATTCTGTATTTATACTAGTGTGGACGTATAGATTACAAGGAGGTAAATTTATTTGATAAGTCCTAAATATACATTATTTGATTGGGTTATTGAAGTTATTTTAATCTATTGAATATAAATAGAGAAAAAGAGAGGAGATGGGATTTATTATCATGTATTAAATCAATAAAAATATTATAGTGAAATAATAAAATGACATAAATACTCTTAATGAATGAGTTATTTTTAGAGTCAATGTGCGTACTATGTCCCTCACATCCTTAATTCCAATAAAAGATCTTCATATGTATATATAATATATAAAAAAAAATTCAAAATCCAACTATGGGAAATTCCAATAAAAGATATTCATATGTATATGTAATATAAAAAATTTCTTCAAAATCCAACTATGACAATTGCCATAGCGGGCTATAGTCTATATCTGCCCCCAACCTGAAGGCTGGGCCTAAGCGGTCTGGGCTCCCCCTCCCTTTTTTTTAGCTTTTAGTTTATAAATATTAAATATTAAAAATATAAAATTAAAAACTACTCTTATCATTTCTACAAGAATGAACAAAATATATTTTTCACATATATTAAAAAAAGTAAAGTAAATAATATAGAGTAAGAAAAAATTCTAAATTTATCCTTAATGGTCCCACAAGATTACTTTATGTTAATAGACCTCACTTAGAGGCCGTTTGTTTATTTTTAAATGGGTCTAAATAAATTTGAATCTGACCGAATAAGTCATTCAAACCGTTTGTTTAACAATTTTTAAAATATGAATGTGTCTGAACGATTCATCTAAAAATTTGTGGCTGAATGAGTAAGAAGTAGTGTTGAATGATATTTTTATTTATATTCTCTCATAAAGAATTAAAATTTACATTCAATATCCATCTTGTTTATTATTACAAACAAATTTTGTTATGTACAAATTATTTTTGATTTTTGTTTAACAAATTGGATAACCAATTTAATAAATATTGTTGTAGTTTTTTGTTTTGATTTTATGTATTATAGAATGTTATTAATATTTTTAGTGTTTTATTCTTAAAATTATATTTTTAACAATATACTTCATTAAAGATTGTTTAAAAGTTTATATTTAATTTTTCTTAGATATAAGATAACATTGTTTATTTATAATTATATAATAAATTTATTCGTAACAACTCAGAAAGGTTAAAATAAAATAATATACGTATTCAAATATTTTAGACAAACAATTATCAAACAATTTATTTCATTCTGTATTTAGATCTTTTACTCTATTCAATTTATTCAGATTTTTTTATACATTCAAAATTTTTTATTTAGTTTTATCAAACAACCCCTAAATGACATACATATCCTTACCTTATGTACCTTAGCGCATCCTTTTCAGGACAAAAATTGTTTTAACCTTTAGTTATCATTTTCATAACAGAAGAAAGTATAAAATATAAAATTATTAGTTTTCCAATTTTTCAAAGCCATCAAATTTATGTTTGTTATAATTTTTTAGGCTTGAAGCAAAAATCAATTCACAAACTTCATATATGCCAATTGATAAAGAGAGAAAAAAGAAAAAGATGGTACAATTAATTTAGTGTACGTGATATTAATTAGTAATTACTTTATGATCTCGGTCATAAATAGAAGTGGCCTTTAAACATTTACTAGTACTGGTTGAGATTTATTTATGATTAAGATGCGAACTGAAATGCCGGCAATCCATATATTAAAATGATTAAAGTTGGTTAAGGGCACTTGGGTTTGTTTGTATTTTTTTGTTTTGTATTTTTTTTTGTTGGGGGTAATTACATATTTTAGTACATTTTTAGAAATAATTACAATAATGGTGCATAAATAAAATAATTACAAAAATAATACACTTTTTATTTTTATTTACAATATTAGTGCAATTAAAATTCCTTAATTTAGGGGATGATATGGCAAATCTGGTTGGGTTTTTTTTTAAACGCGTGAACCTTCTTTTTCTCCCAACTCCCATAACTTTTGTACTGGTATTTCTCTCTCTAAAATCTTCTTCTTCTTCATGGTTAATGAATATTGATCTCCTTCAGGCTCTTGGGGGGTGCAACTGGTTTGCATAGTCTAAAAGTCCTTTATTTTTTTGATTGTTTTTTAATTTACTTTTGTTGCACTTGTTGATTCACAGGTTGTTCAAGTTAGTGAGAAGAAGGTTTTGGATCAAAAAGCATACATGTTGTTCTATTATCGAGATAATAGAAATTTTGCTTCAAACAAGCCTCTTGATGTTGCTAGGAAAGAGATCATGGCGAAAAATGCCATGGGAAGAAATAAACCTTATTTAAATTTCAATCAAGAATTAAAAGGATTGTGTTTCGTACTTTGATTTTTGTTGGATATCCATAACCATTTGTTATGGTTAGTGAGTATGTAATGTTTATTGGAATTTATGTAAAAAGGATTACATATTTGATTATATTACCAATGATTTGACATTGTTTGTTGGTTTGTATTTGTTACTTCTAAATTGTGTCTGATACATTGTTTGAAAGGTACAGTTGGTAACCAAACATGCATAGAAGGGTAACCATTTTATTTTTTGGTAGTAACCACATAGTTACAAGCTTGTATCAGGACATATATCAAGTGTTAAATGTACATGTGAAAGTATACATGGGTCTAAACTGGGTTGGATATACAGGTTGTTTCTGTTTTGGTTACCATTAAAACCTGTTCTGGTTACTTTCATATAACTATTTAGTTACTTCTTTATTATGCTTTGGTTACTGTTATCTTATGGTTTGGCTACTATTATTGTACCCTTAATGTGGGATTTTGGTTACTTTTATTTTTTATTCTGGTTAATATGTAATTGTTTAGTATACATGGATTGCCTAAACTAGGTTTCATTACATGATGTTTCTGTTTTGGTTACCATTAAAACCTGTTCTGGTTACTATCATATAATTATGTGGTTACTGTTTTATTATGTTACATTATAGTTAATGTTATTAGTAACGAGATAGTTACAAGCTTGTATCAGGACAAACACTAAGTGTGAAATGTACATGTGAGAGTGTTCTATTTGTATAGTTAATGTATACTTATAAATTACATACTCATAAAAATTATCTAGAAATTATACAATTGGTATTTAAATCTGCATATAGAGGTAACCGTTTTATTTTTTGTGAGTAACCAAATTTACATAAAATTGATTCAGAACAGTATCCATCAGATATTTCAGTTAAAATGTTAGGTTGGTATCCAAACCTTCATATATGGTAACCATTTTTATTTTTATTAGTAACTAGATAATTATAAGTTTGTATCAGGACTGTTATAAAGTGTTAAATGTATATGTTTGTTTTTATTTATACCATGTCATCATGATAGAATAACAAACTCAAATTAAGCTAGAGTTCCCATTTATATATATGATGGTCACTTATAGATCTCATATTAAAATAAAAATAGTTTGAGAGATGAAGTTGGTATCCAAACCTGCATATAAGGGTAACCATTTTAGTTGTTGTTAGTAACCAAATAATTAAAAACTTATATTAGAACAATTATCAAGTGCTTAATATACAAGTGAGGGTTCCCATTTATCTAGCTGATGGATACTTTTAAATTACATAGTTATAAAAGTTATTTAGAAATGGTCCAGTTGGTAATTAAATATGAATATAGATGTAACCATTTTATTTTAGATGGGTAACCAAATTTACGTAAAAATGTTTCAGAACAGTTACCAATTGTTCAATGTATATGTTTACTTTACATTGACAACTCGTGATGGAATCAAAAATTAAAATATTAATCAATAACAATTTTAGTTACTGTACACCATCAAAAGTGTTACCAACCATGTGATTAATGGTTACTAACAGTAAACAATTATATATTCATGTATTTACACTCTTTTTGTTTATGTTCCGTTGAAGTAAAGCACAACTGGAATTATCTCCATTGTCTAACAACTGAATAAACATTGTAAAGTAACCAAATCAATATTAGACAGTAACCAAACTACATGATCTTAGTAACTAGAACATAAACAAAAATTTTACATGCAATTTTGAAGGCCTAAATGATGGAATTTGACCAAAAAACCATGCAGTTCGCGAGAAAAAGCTGGTGACTTTTGATCGTTGACCTGTTTTCAATGAAATTAGGCTCCGAAAACGCTAAAATCTGAAAATCCAAACTTGACAGAAATTACCAAATTGTCACTGGATCAAATCTTTCCATAATCTATCAAATCTTTCCATAAACTGAATCAAATCTTTCCATAAACTGAAACGCCTGCTCTTCAACTGCACCAATTTGTTACCAACTAAAGACTAACAGTTGTATGAAGTTAACCAATGTAGTCAATAAGTAATCACCAATATAAAACAAACCAGTATAAAAACACACTAATATTATACAGTAATCAAAACAGCATTATACAGTAACCAAATTTAGATTAGACAGGTATCAACATATATCTATTTAGTAACCAGAACATAAACACATTTTTCATTGCATTTTACAATAAAAAATCAACCAGTATAATGTGTTTGTTACCAACTAAAGACTAACAGTTGTATGAAGGCAACCAATGTAGCTAATAAGTAACCATGAATATAAAAAAACATCAGTATAAGTGTACATTAATATTATTCAGCAACCAAATAAACATTATACAGTAACTAATTAAATAGTATACAGCAACCAATATATATAATCAGATCTATTAACAGTTGTATGAAGGTAAACAATGTAGTCAATACGTAACTACCAATATAAAAGAAATAATTATAAAACACAATAACATTATACAGTAACCAAATAAACACCTTACAATATCTAAATACATATTAGACAGTAACCAAGATTATAAAAAATATTTTTACATTCATTTTTACAACCAAAATAATCAGTAATGATTTTGTTACAAATTAAAGACTAGCAGATGTATAAGGGTAACCAATGTAGTTAATCAGTAACCATCAGTATAGAAAAATCAATATAAAACACAGTAATATAATGCAGTAACCATGGTAATATTACACAGTAACCAAGTCAGCATTATATACTAACCAAATTCAAATTAGACAGTAACCAACATATATTTACTTAGTATCCATAACATAAAACATATTTTTTCATGCATTTTACAGCAAAAACAAATAATATAAAAAATATCAATATAAAAAACATCAATATGTACTTAAAGATCCAACATTTGCAAGAAGGTAACCAATGTATTTAATAAGTAACCATCAATATAAAAAATATCAGTAGAATATACATTGAAAGTATACAACAAGCAAATAAACATTATACAGTAACCAAATAAATAATAAACAGTAACCAATTTATATGTACTTAGTAACCAGAATATAAAACATATTTTTACATGCATTTTGCAATCAAAACAGTCAGTATACTGACTTTGTGACCAATTAAAGAGCGAAAAACTTAAGAAAGGTAACCAATATACAAGTATATAGTAACCACGGGGTAACTATATGCATATAAACTTTAAACTCAAATACCTCAGTATACAAATCTGTAACGAATCAATCAACAATCAAAGTTGTTACAGAGGCTGGTTACTGATCTTGAAGTTGCTGTTGATATTGAAGTTGTTGATCTTGAAGTTGCTGTTGATCTTCTCCTATATTATCCGATCTCAGAGTTGCATCTCGTCTTCTCCGATATGTCGCTGCTATGTTTTTTCTGACCTCAAAGTTGCCTGTTTTCTTCATTAGTGTGAATTTAGGACCAGTTAGAAATAGGGAGTCAATGTTCCGTAACTTTAGCAACATATTATTGTGTTATTTTTGTAATTATTTTGTGAATGTTTTATTTTTGTAAATACTTTAGAATTGTTGTATATTAGTGTTAAGGACCCTGTTTTGTTTCGGCCTTGACTGAGGTTGGACTTGGTTAACTAGGCCGGTCCCAGGCCTTTACAGGCCAGGCTTGGAGGAAAAAATTATGGCTTTTTGAAGGCCTTCAAGCTAGATTTTGACCAGATTAGGCCTTTTCAGGCCAGGCCCAGACCAAATAAGGTCGAGCATCTTGGTTGCAGGCTTTTTGTTTATGCTTGTCCCTAGGGATACAAAATAGAATTGCCCTTAAAAGGCTTCTTTAAAACTCGGGCCACAGGTCTATGCTCTTTAGCCCCAAACAAGGGGACTCTCGCCCTGATCGACTCTAAATGCATTGTGACGAGCAAAACCATCAATATTTGGACTCCAAGCTTAGTACTTACGGGATCACATTTTGCAAATCATAGAAATATAATACATTTTTAAAAAATTAGGTAATAAAATTTGAGAATGGATTTTTCAACAAGTAAAAATAATTGTTGTATAAAAACCATTTCACATGAATAGTAAATAAACCTCATGTTCGTGTGAGAGAGATATTATGAAAATATTAAAATTTACTTGTGAAATTATTAATTCTCTACAATTTTCAAGTTTGTGGTAAGTTTACGGTATTGGACATTTGGACCTCATTGGGGGAACACTCCAAAAATAAAGTAAAGCGCGGGGGTGTCCAAGCAAACTTTGCTCTTTTTATAGTAGAAGTGGACAAGTCTCCAGTTGTTTGAGTTGTTTGAGCATTTGAAGAAAAGAGGCCAATTTTAACTTGGCTTCTTAATACAGAGTAAGAGAGAGGAGAAACATGGTTTTGGTGTCATCCTCCTCTATTTTCAGGTGTTGTGATTAAACAAACTAGCCAGCCAAGTGTCTTCTCTTTTGTTTTTGTCTTTCTTCATAACCCATGACATATAATCTATATGTATTCTTCACACAAACACAAAAGAGCTAAATAAAAAAAAAATAATATCAGAATTATTCATATTTAGTTTTCAATGTCTTCTGATCTCTTTGTATTTGATGGGTCTTTCTTTTCTGATCCATTTTCTCCTTTCAATGACTCCTCTGTTCCCATTGATAATATTCTCCAGTCAATTCCAGACAATTTCAGCCATGAAAATGAAATAGAACAAATTGCATCTTCCTTTTTTTCCTCTTCCCCTCCAAGTCACCAAATGGAAAATCTTTCACTTTGCCAAAATACCCATTTGGAAACTGCATCAAATTCTCCAAATGGGTATGAAAATTTCTCTGTTCTTGAGGTGAAAACAGAGGAATCTCAAATTCCCATTTGCTCTGCTTTTGCTTATAGCAATTCATTTGTTCCTAGTTATGGTGGGTGTGAAAATGCAGTGAAGATGATGCAGAGGAGTTTTAGCAGCAACAGTTTTGATGGGAAGCCCAGTTTCTTGTTCCAACCTCGGCTTGATAGTCTTATGGAGTCTCCTAATTTCCATACCCAAGTCTTGAGCTCACCTGAAAATAGCTCCTCTTCTGGCCAAATGAGAAGGGTTTGCAGTACCGGAGATTTACAAGTCGGTTCTTTTTCCAAAATTCTAACTTTATTTACGTTGATTGTACATGCACTATTTTCTCTTTATTAATTTTGGTAAATTTTAAATAGTACTCATTCCATTTTAATTACAGTTTAATTTTTAAAACAACCGACTACAACGTAAATTATATTTTTCCAAGCATTTCCCTAACTTTATTTATGCAATTTGTACAAGCATTATATTTTTTATTTATTACTTTTCGTCAAATCTAAACAATAATCTATTAATTTCAAAATTAGTCTAGAACAACAAATCATTTCAAACATATTCTTAAATTTTGTTAAAATATCCTTAAATTTTGTTAGAATCGCAATATTGGTGGCATGAAAATATTCAACCGCACTAAGCTATAAAAACTGGCATGTTAGAAACTTCGGATTGCTTTATAGTCTAAAATAAAAAATGATTCTTAAATTATCTCGAATTTTTGACCAAAGAAAAAAGAAATATTATATTTTTATATATAAAATATTGTAAAATATTACACGTTATATAATATTTTATTTATTTATTTATTTGGTCGGTCCAGAGTATCAAAACAAGTCAAATGAGGCAGAGGTTGTCGTCTAGTCCACTAGCAACAGAGAGCTCATTCATGGAAGAAGCAAATTCGAAAGTGGGAAAGTACAGTGCTGAAGAAAGGAAAGAGAGGATTCAAAGGTACAGAGCCAAGCGTGCCTTGAGAAATTTCAACAAAACAATTAAGGTAATACATTTATTAATTTAAATAAAGACAACCACTTATGTTGTTTTTTAATTTGTAAAAAAAATAATATTTATCAAGTATTTATTGATCTAAATGTGGTTGGTATTAATTTTGTTCTTGTGTTGATAAAAAAAAATAAAAATAGTATGCATGCCGTAAGACGCTAGCCGACAATCGACCAAGGATACGTGGCAGGTTTGCGCGCAACGATGAAGCTGGAGAGATTCCAAAAACTGCAACTTGTAACCGATATGAAGACGAAGATGATCTTTGGGTACTATTCTATTCTATTCTAGCTACATTACTAATAATCCAATCCACTTCAATATTTAAAATGAGAAAAACCACGAATAGTCTTGTATTTTATGCTTATATATTTTAAATGAAATATTGAATTATTTTTATAATATAAAATATAACTTATAAAGTAAGACGGTTAAACTCTTGCCTAAGCTATTTGTTTTTTAGATAAATAAACAAAAATTATAGTATATATGATTTAGTAGTATGTATGCTTTAGGTTGTAGTATCATTTTACCAATTATGAAAAAAAATATGATTGTGTGATCTTATTATAAGATTATATGTGATGTGTGTAGATTGAAGGGTTCAATGAAGAAGGAGATGAAGGAAGAGGCGCATTATTCAACAGCCATGCTCCAAATCAGTTTCAGTATTATGCTTATCAATAATTGAAGCTGGAGAATAAGCTTTCTTTTGATATGATTAATTAGGATAGATAGATTCAAAGTGTATGAGACAATGAAGCCTTTAATCAGGTTATTCGATTGGAATAAGCACGTAATTGTAATTCTGAGCTTAAATTTGTTAGGCAACCAGTAGTTTCCCTGAGTTTCTAGTAGAGTTTATGTAGTTGCAATGCCATGCACAACTTCTTGTAGTGTTTATATTTTCTTGTTAATTTCATTTTGATTAGTGCTCAGTTTATGTATATGAAACATGTTTCCATTCTATAACAAATCCATTTTGGGGATTATAGTCTTCAATTGAATGTGTTTTTATCTTTCTCTCTCTACAAAAAAGATTATAGTCTTCATATTTTTAAATTTTGGGAGGGTCTCTTGATTATCTATGCTAAAGAGATCCTTCCCCCAAGTCTTTTTTTTTTATATTTTTACATTATTTCATTTGTTTATTCATATTTTTCTTTTTATGGGGTTTCTTTACCTTTTTATGAGATTTTACTTTTAGTTTGGAATTTTTTCAATTTATGGAACTTTCTTCTTCTAGTTTGAGATTTTTCTATTCTACAATTTTTATTTTATTTATTTATTTATTTGCTTGCTGGTGAGTAACTTTGTTGTCATTTTTTGCTTTCCTACAAGTTGAATTCTTTTATTTTTTATTTTTAATAATTTTGTTTCTTTCCAGAATAGGACTCCTTTCTGGAATTTTATTGAAGTAGTTTCCTAACATACATGAAGATCTTCTTTTCCTACCATAGTCTTTCTTTTACCTCTATTTCCATCCATCCAAACAACAATGGCAGTCCAATATCAAATGGATTAATGGGGAAATCAAAGAATTCATACCTTACTCAATCTTCTTACCTTCTATTTCCTTTCTAGTTTTTTCTTTTAGAATAAAGTAGAGCATATATAGTTTACTTAGTGCATTGCAAAAAATAGTAAGAGGAAAAAGAAAGTAGGTAAAATTCATTTATGTTTCATTTTCCCATTTTAGTAGACCATTTACCTAGCTAGTGTAATATTACATCGGTTCTAAGTTATAAGATTATTATTGACTTTTGAAAGTCAATTTAAGACATTTTTAAATTCAGAATTGAGATGATGATTATTAAAGATCATGAAATAATAAATCTTACGATGAAAAATATTTATTTAGATAATTTAAAATATTTATTATTGTATTGACTAAAAGTAAGTGAATTAATGTCAATTTTGAGTTTAAAAATAACTTAAAATTGATTTTCAAAAGTCAATAATATTATTATATTTTGGAGCGGAGGGAGTATTATGAGATTGGTTGATTATAACATCTAGTGCCCCTTTTAATTAGTTAATTACTACTTTGAGGATACCTTTAATTTTCAAGTGGAATGCTATGTATATGTCAGATAGCCTAGATGCTCCTCTTAATTAATTTAGTTAGGATCATTCAAAATATTTACCAGAAGATGTTGGTTTGGTCATCTGCTAGCTGCTATAAACCGAATAATTTTAGATTTCTATATATCTATTAATTAGACTTTGCACGGTTATTATCAGAATCCAATTAATTTATTTATGTACATTTTAAAAAATAAATAAATTACTATTTGGACTTTTGTTGTGGAACAAGAATGGATTCTGTTCCATTGTTAGAGTAAGCTTGAATATAACTAAGCAAGAAAACATGGTAGCATGTAGATATTGGTAAAGAAAGCCTAGCAGGACCAACTTGCTTGAGATATGATACTATAATTTTGAAAGTTACTACTCCCTCCGTCCCAAATTAATTGCTCAGTTTTAATTTTTTAAAGTCAAATTGACCATTTTTAAAACTAATCTTTTTACTATTTTTGCTAAAATATAGGTGAAGAGATTATAACCAAAAGAAAGTATATACAATTTATTACTAACCCCAATTTTTATAATTTTAGAAATATATTTATATATGCGTAATTATTAATTCTAAAAATAGTCAATTTGACTTAAAAATGTCAAAACTGAGCAATTAATTTGGGACGGAGGGAGTATCATTTTTCATATGAAAAAAAAAGTTCACTTTCTGAGCCAAATGAAGTATGATATTGATCCGAAAAACTTGACACCAGCAGCATACAATTTACTTGTGATATTCCACAAGCTGGTAGTTGGTAGGAAGCTACATGCCAATTTATCAAAGATACTCATTCAGTTATAAGTAAAAAACAATGTGATTTTTAGTTTACCCCAAATGAAAATTTTATTTTGGGATATTTTGTTTTTACTACATGTCTACTTAATTACTGTTGCTAATCCTCACTCCATCCTAAAAATGAGTCACATGGAATTCTTAGAAGTTACCTCCACGGGAAAACTCCTCCACTTTCTTAATTGATTGTAGTAATTATGAACTCTCGGAAAGAGGGTCACGGGTGTGCGCAAGTTTTGAGTGCAGATTATATGTGTTTTGTTTATTTTATATATATATATATATATATATATATATATGATATGATATGATCCATAGTCACTTATAAAATACGTTTTGGTCAATTCATCTTGTACTGTTTGTTTCAATTTTAATGGCCCAGATTAAAAAGACCACATTACTATTTGCAAAAACTTGTTGTAGTGAATAATTAGCATCTGCAATGAGGATAATTTTTTTACGTTAAAATCAGATCACTCATTCTCTCTCTTGACATAACTTTTTTTCTTTATTCAAAAATTCAAAAATTTAATAATTTTTTTGTTACGAATCTAAAATTGTTAATCTATATATCGTTACAAAGTTTTTATCAAGATCTTCAAAACAAGATATATTGTTGATATATTTTTTTAAGTTAAAATGACCAAAATTAAGGTTAAAAGATAAAAAATTGGATTAACAGAGAAAATAAGTGGTTTAACGTAATTAATATCCGCAAAAATTTCTAGTAGATATTTTTCAACGATATATTATATAGAAAAGAGTAACATATAGAATATTGTACGAAACATAATTCTTATTTTCAAGATATATATATAAAAAAAAGTTGAATTCATACATAAACATCCTTTTATTTTTTAAGGATTGAGTGAGCTGGAATTTTTTAAAAGAGAGTGAGAAATAGAGGATCTTTATCCAAGATATAGAGAAATAAGTTGTACGGAAACAAAAAAAAAAAAGCTAAAACCCAAGTTACACTTGTCCATCTTACAGCAAGTCTGCTAAGAATAGTGGCTGACATTGACTAATTGCAACAAATAATATGCTGCACTAATATGAATACTAATAGAATTTTGCCTTCTTAAACATAATTGTGTCTGTAAGATTATTGAACCATACCCAACTACCAAATGACTTTGTTTTTTTATTTAAATTGATTCATGTCCACATGATTCGACAGCTTTTGGACCCAAATTAGGAAAAGTAGTTTTAATTTGTAAACAAAAAATTCTTTTCCAAGTCTTTAAGAAAAAGGCATAAAAGGGTATTGATCATCCAATTAAAATCGGTCAGAGGAATTCAAAACCTATAGCCCTAGATGATAACTAATTATACTTACTATATATATTTGTGTTTCAACTCTTTTTTAATGGAATTTCTTAACATGTGCGCTTAGGGCACATGCTAAGCACACAATTCAAGAGTATATTCTCTTGAACTGTGTGTATATTCCCTTGATTTATGCATTTGCACTAAATTTAAGAGAATATGCACACAGTTCAAGAGAATATACCCTTGAACTATGTGCTTAGCATGTGCCCTTAGGGCACATGTTAAGAGGACCCTTTTTTAATTTGGTGGTCTAATCCATGGCCACAATGATGACTTAGCACATACTCCTCTGATTCTAAAAGATTGTCTTTCTAGAGAGTAATTTTTATTCCAAAAAAAATTGACGTTTTGAGTTTATCAGTACAGATGGAGTAATTTTTTCCAACTTTACCATTATTTAAAGTTTTCTTCTACTTAATAGTTTTCTTCAAAAAAAACAAAACCATTCTTGGTTGTTGAAACATCCTTACAAATCCCTTCCCTTCCCAATGCTTCTTCTTCATAATCTCATGGCTGGTAGTATACTCCTTTTTGGAATCTACAAAGTTAATAATTGGTTGAGATAATTAAAGCAAGAGTAATATAGTATTTTTCATAGGGAGTAGTTGCATTCCTTAATTTACGTGAATTAACCTTAAACGACAATCTTTTAGGAACAGATGGAGTATAACTTGAGATATTAAGATAATATCCTCTTTGAAAAAGGGCAAAATATATTTTTGCAATACGAAGTGGGAGTTGTCGTCAGTACTACCAAAAATAAAAATCTTACTTTACTCTATAAACTCAAAACTTCAGCACAATATAACAATAAGAGTCGATCCCCACAGAGAACAATGTTAATTTTTAATTTATCTTAATGTTTTTAACAGTTTAACAGTAAATAAAAGATTGGGGGTTTTGAATTTGTTAACTAATTAATAAAAACAAATTTAAAATAATTAATAAGAATTAACCAATGAATTAAAACTTCACTTTTCCAGTTCAGTTTCACCTTCTCACAATAATAGAGCAATTAAGAATGAAAATATTCACCCTTCAATGAAACTAATAGTCCTAGATAACAACAAGCTCTGTTATTCGAAATTCTTCTCAGATTATCACTTAATGAAATAAGCTCTTCATAAGATTCTAACTATCATATAACCTAATATAACAGCAACATTAAGAACTAAGGAATTAAACTATTTCAAGCAACAAACACATAAGCTCGGATTGTTTAACTTGTCTTCTGATAACCATAGCAATAACCAAAAGCTTGACCACAATCAGTATTACTAACTACTACTTATGATTAGAAACAATATCAATTACGTAATATTATTCCTGAATCTAGCAGATATTATCAATTAACTAATTTAATCCTGCAGAAACCAAATTAGTTAACCAAATAACATTCAACAGTTAAAACAAATTATCAGAATAAGTTTCATATGAGAAAGAATAAATATTGTATATTCAATCAAACCATTAGCTGTAAATAAGGATCCACATCCCTTTCACGCTAAATAAAAGAAAACTAGCCTGACATGCTTTTATGAATACTCTTGAATATAAAACTCTCAATATGATATATATCTCCAACGATTACAAGTGAAAGTATTTATAGATAAATCTCTAAATCCTAGAAGAATTCTAATCCAATTCTGCTTCGAAATTCTTCACTCTACAGCTATGGTAGGATTCTAAATCCTTATCAATCTCTGAAATCCAGCTTTAAGTAACTTACGTATCAAATTAGAATTTAGTTTCCAAATCCAAATCTTCCTCAGTTTCCTTTTCCAATTCGAGTTCAGTTTTCATATTAATTCAACTCAGATTCCATATAAAACTCTACTTCCCATAATCAGCTTAGCTTCCATCTATGATTGTAATTCCATCTCCAAATCCTACTCAGAATCGGAAATACATAAGTTGACCAAAATCGTAGAGTGACACTCTGCACCAGCACTTCGTAGAGCAGTCATGCAGTCATAGAGTAACAGATCGTAGAGTGAAACTCTTCTCTCGGAATTGTAAAGTAACCCTCGTCAGTCGTAGAGTGACTTAGCTGCCGAGTGGAAAACGTATAGTAGACTTGCCAATCGTAGAGTGAACTTGGGTCGATCGTCGAGTAGACAACACCATCGTAGAGTAAACAACAAAATGTAGAGTTCACAGTCATCCAGCCGTAGAGCTCCCACTCTACGAACGTAGAGTACAATGTCAAATCGTCGAGTGACTCTCGTAGAGTAACAACCTTGATCGTAGAGTCCTCCTACTGTCCTTCCATACTACGAACATAGAGTTCTTTACCTAACGATCGTAGAGTTCCAATGCTGGTCGTAAAGTGCTTCTGCAAAACAACATAAAACTCAACATTAAACTCTATATTTTATAAACTCATATCAATTCTTCCAAAGATCTATAAACACCTTAATTCAATTTATATAACAGATAACATGCAACTAAACTAAGCATAAAGGAATAAAAATAAACAAATATTATGCACTTATCAAATTTCCTCACACTTAGCTTTTACATGTCCTCATGTAAACTGAACAGGAATAATATCAAGAAAAACTTTATCTGACTTATTCAACCAAGATTTCAAAGGTTTCTAAATAAACATCATGGAATAATAACACCAACCACAGAAACCTGACCAACACCTCATCAACCAACTCACAACAACTCTGTCATTCCCCACAGAATATCTCCCAAATCAGAATACATCCACACAAATATTTATCCTATAATCAACACAAGTACCCAACTTAGCTATTATGGAACAACAACTGTGCACACTAACTCATAACTCAAAGCCTGATTATCCTGCAATTCTTTTTAACATTAGAACCTGTAATTTTCACTTTCTTAGGTGAATACATTTTATGCTCCATTTCACCTTTCATATTCTTCTTTTTTTCAAGTGAGTGCATTTTATGCTCCATCTCACTTATTTGCTTCCCAGCGAGTGCGTTTTATGCTCCTTCTCGCTCCTTGTGTTTATAGGTGATTGCGTTTTACGCTCCATCTCAACCCACCACAAGACATCTGCATTTTTTTCTCGTTCTGCAATTTTCACAATTTTCCAAT
The DNA here is from genome assembly GCA_034770075.1 of Aralia elata. NCBI lineage: Eukaryota > Viridiplantae > Streptophyta > Magnoliopsida > Apiales > Araliaceae > Aralia > Aralia elata. The sequence continues at coordinate 31,554,551 of CM068381.1, forward strand.
TTTTCTCACAAGGTTTTATAAACAATATAGGCAGTTTAACAAGTCTTAAATCATAAGATCAGTGCACAAAGTATAATCCCACAAATAACTCAATCAAGTAAACATGTATCTCATATTCAAATATTTATGCAAATCAATCTCAATTCAAAATCAGCTCATGGATCCTAACTAAGTCATCACCATTCATCAGTTACTAAGGCATCAAATCAAATTCTGTAAATAAGCATCAATATTCACTCTACGATTTCAACCTTCAACAGCTTAGCAGAACACTACGATCGTAGGGTACAATCGTAGAGTTAAACAATTTTTTTTTCACTTCAGAGAGCACCACATCTAGCATATCATTTCCTAAATAATAACCTGATGACTTAAACAATAACCTAAACCCCTCTCCCACACTCAAACGCTACATTGACCCCAATGTAAGACAATCATGCAAAGAAGAAAGTACTACTAACTAGCATGCAACTACAAAATAAAAAGTAAAGGGGATAGAAAAATCAAATCTGAATCATGGGTTGCCTCCCATGCAGCGCATTTGTTTAGTGTCGTTTGCTCGACATCAATCCACTTAATCTATGTAATCGAAAGTTCATACTTCAAGTGAACTGGCAATAGCCTCAACTCCAGATTAGGCGCCTGCACAATAGGATAAAATAACGTCTTGTGAGAAGCAATTAACTGAATAAAGTAAACTACATACTTATCTGAAAGTTGTCGCAAAGAATATAATGCAGTTGTAGCCTCCTTCAGATCAGAACTTCGCTCGATTTCTTCTTCTTTATCTAATTACATGCTATTGATAAGTGCAACCTGCAAATTCTCCTCGTCTGTTCGCTCTAGAATCTCATCAACCTTGTGAACTGTTTCCAGTATCACTTCCTTTTTCTCCTCCTTCTTCAGCTTTGATGGTACTACCGCCTCCTCTTGCTCCTCCCCATCAAATTCAACACTTTTGTCAATTCCTGAAGTAAGCATTAACTCATCTTATTGCCACACCTCTTCATCACATATCAAGGTAATTGCACATATGTTCTCTCTTGGGTTGACAATAGTTTGAAAAGGTAACTCCCTTGCACCTTGAGAATCCAACCTCTAACTGTGGTAGCAAGCTGACTCATCTGGTGTTCTAAATTGTGGATGGACACATTTGTCTCCTGCTGGAATTGTTGTGCTTGACTCATGAAGGCCTTGAACATATCCTCAAGAGGTATTCCTTGAAAACCTTGCTGCTCGTTCTGAAAAACACTTTGCATTGGTGACATGTTGGAGTAGGGATCATAACGATATTGATGTTGTCCTGAGAATGTCCCTATAACATTGACTTGTTGAACACTTTCATCCTCGTGCAATATTGGACAAGCATCAGTAGTATGCCCTGACATTGAACAAATTCCACACACCTGTCTTATTTGCATGTTTCCTGCAGCCATTTGTCGAACTATAGCAGTTAAATCAGAAATATGTTGCTCAAGAGTACATGTGCTTACCCCATTCACCCTTGTATGTGTATGATCAATCCTAGTTTCATACTGCTGTGAGTTTGTTGCCATGTTTGTAATTAAGTTCTTCGCAACCTCTGGAGTTTTGTCAACTAGTGCTCCTTCACTTGCTGCATCAATTATGCTCCTATCCATTGGCAACAGTCCCTCATAGAAGTATTGGATCAAGTGTTGATCATCGATTTGGTGGGGTGGACAACTGGAACACAACTTCTTAAATCTTTCCCAATACTCATAAAGAGTCTCTCCATTGAACTGCTGGATGCCACATATCTTCTTCCTTATGATAGCAACTCTTGAAGCAGGAAAGTACTTCTCCAAGAATAACCTTTGCATTTCGTTCCATGATCGTATTGATCCTGAAAGAAGATAGTACAACCAATCATTTGCCAAATTCGCTAGTGAAAATGGAAAAGTTCTAAGCTTGATTTGTTCCTCTGTTAATCCTTGTGGATTCATGGTGGAACACACCACATGAAACTCCTTTAGATGCTTGTATGGATCTTCACCTTCAAGACCACAAAAAGTAGGTAAAAGGCGGATTAATCCTAATTATAATTCAAAAGCAGCATCTAAAGTAGGATATTCGATATACAATGATGGTTGATCAAGATTAGGCAAAGCTAATTCTTTTAAAGTCCTGTTGTTGCTAGCAACATCCATTTCTTCGTGCAATTCTCTCTAACTCTAGATAAAAATCCAATTCAAAAGAATGAGAGGATCGAGTCCAAAACTAAAAATAAAAATAAAATAAAATAAAAAATAAATAAACGAAAACAAAGAATAAATAAAAACAAATAACACTCCCCGACAATGGCGCCAAAATTTGGGAGTTGTCTTCAGTACTACCAAAAATAAAAACCTTACTTAACTCTACGAACTCAAAACTTCAGCACAGTATAGCAATAAGCAAGGGTCGATCCCACAGAGAACAATGTTGATTCTTAACTTATCCTAATGTTTCTAACAGTTCAATAGTAAATAAAAGATTGGGAGTTTTGAATTTGTTAACTAATTAACAAAAACAGATTTAAAATAATTAATAAGAATTAACCAATGAATTAAAACTTCAGTTTTCCAGTTCATTTTCACCTTCTCATAGCAATAGAACAATTAAGTATGACAATATTCACCCTTCAATGAAACTAATAGTCTTAGATAACAACAAGCTCTATTACCCGAAATTCCTCTTAGATTATCACTTAATGAAATAAGCTCTTCATAAGATTCTAACTATCATATAACATAATATAACAGCAGTATTAAGAACTAAGGAATTAGACTATTCCAAGCAACAAACATATAAGCTCAAATTGTTTAACTTGTCTTCTAATAAACCATAGCAATAACCAAAAGCTTGGCCACAATCAGTATTACTAACTGCTACTTATGATTAGAAACAATATCAATTACGTAATATTATTCCTGAATCTAGCAGATATTATCAATTAACTAATTTAATCCTGCAGAAACCAAATTAGTTAACCAAATAACATTTAACAGTTAAAACAAATTATCAGAATAAGTTTCATATGAGAAAGAATAAATATTGTATATTCAATCAAACCATTAGCTATAAATAAGGATCCACGTCCCTTTCAAGCTGAATAAAAGAAAACTAGCCTGACATGCTTTTATGAATACTCTTGAATATGATAAAACTCTCAATATGATGTATATCTCCAAAGATTACAAGTGAAAGTATTTATAGATAAATCTCTAAATCCTAAAAGAATTCTAATCCAATTATGCTTCGGAAGTCTTCACTTTGCAGCTATGGTAGGATTCTAAATCCTTCTCAATCTCTGAAATCCAGCTTTAAGTAACTTACTTATCAAATTAGAATTTAGTTTCCAAATTCAAATCTTCCTCAGTTTTCTTTTCCAATTCGAGTTCAGTTTCCATATTAATTCAACTCAGATTCCATATCAAACTCTATTTCCCATAATCAGCTTAGCTTCCATCTATTATTGTAATTCCATCTTCAAATCCTACTTAGAATCGGAAATACATAAGTTGACCAAAATCGTAGAGTGACACTCTGCACCAGCACTTCGTAGAGCAGTCATGCAGTCATAGAGTAACAGATCGTAGAGTGAAACTCTTCTCTCGGAATTGTAGAGTAACCCTCGTCAGTCGTAGAGTGACTTAGCTGCCGAGTAGAAAACGTAGAGTAGACTTGCCAATCGTAGAGTGAACTTGGGACTATCGTCGAGTAGACAACACCATCGTAGAGTAAACAACAAAACGTAGAGTTCATAACCATCTAGTCGTAGAGCTCCCACTCTACGAACGTAGAGTACTATTTGAAATCGTCGAGTGACTCTCGTAGATTAACAACCTTGATCGTAGATTCCTCCTACTATCCTTCCATACTACAAACATAGAGTACCAATGCTGATCGTAAAGTGCTTCTGCAAAACAACATAAAACTCAACATTAAACTCCATATTTTGTAAACTCATATCAATTTTTCCAAAGATCTATAAACACCTCAATTCAGTTTATATAACAGATAACATGCAACTAAACTAAGTATAAAAGAATAAAAATAATCAAATATTATGCACCTATCATGAAGTATCAACAAATTTATAATTTGACTCCTAAAATAATTAGACTTATAAATCGATATATGAAGTTCCAAATTTGTTACATTATCGACCCCAAAATCAATTTTCGGAAGAAATTGACTGAAATACTCATTTTTTCGGCTACCAATTTTGTTTTATACGGTTTAACTGTATAAAAATATGGTTTGACTTGATTAAAAAAATAATTAACCTTCCCCTCTCTCTTAAACCATTATATTCTCCTTTAATTAACCTTCCTTCCCCTTATTCCTTCATTTTATTTGAAATCTTCTCATTCCCCTCTCTCCCCTTAACTATTTTCTTCATCCATGCCTAGTTCTCGTTAAAGACCCATTACAAATTGATGATCATGACCATGTCATTGAAGACCTTCGTACGCAATGAATCGTTAAAAGCTCAAGCAATATTGTTGAAGACCTCTGTGCGCGACCCATGGTTACTAATTGTTACTTTTTTTGTTATTTTGATTTGTGTTGTGTTGAATTTACAAGAGATTGATTTCTACTTTAGTTTTAATTGCAATTTCTACATAGATTTGTGATATAATAGGTTTCGTACTTTTAGATCTATTCATTTTTATGCATTTGAAAGAGATTTTTGAGTTTTGTTTGAAATGAATAAATTTTTATTTTGGCTTGGTGAGTGAGATTTCTGGATTTGTTTTTTCTTTGGTTTGAATGAATAAATTTTTATTTTGGTTTGATGAATGAGATTTATGGGTTTTGTTCTGAGTTTGGTTTGAATGAATTTTGGGTTTTGTTAATTGCAAGCGCTTACATATGAGCAGGAAGGGAAGCTCCAGCTCGAATTTAGGAGCATTGACGAAATATCACATGCTACTTTCTACTGATTTTCTTTGGTAATCAGTAGCTGCAGTGTAAGACCTCAACTTTTATAAATAAACTTCATTTTCTTTATAAATATTATTCTAAATAGTAAGTATGTAATATTCGATTTTTTAAAAAAAATAATAATATAATAAAACAAAAATAAATATACAATTAGATAGTGAAAAAGTAATTAGTAATTATTAGTACATATCTTAAATCTATTAGGATAAGTCAGTTAGACTGTAACAATCTTTTAATTTAAAAAATGACTCTTTTATTTGATAACCTATTTTGCAAAAGAATTAAATATATTTAAATAACTAGAGAGTGAGAGAAAAGAACATAAAAACTATTTGGCTTTGGAGTACTGCAGAATAGAGAAAGAAGAAAAGAAAAAAACTCAAATAGATAAACCTAAATCATTCCTTTTCAATTATGAGTTGATTCATATGTATAATTAAAAATTTTAAATCAATGATTATAATATGCACATTCTATCTGAATAAAAGAGATTTTGAAATACTATTCATGCATATTTTGTGGGTGTAACCTGTTTAATAAACTCGTGTGTGTATGTTTAAGGGGAGTGCAAAATCTGTTTGTTCATGGTTTATGAATATATATGTGCGGTGTTGCGATAATATTATGTATAATACATAGGGGTGTAAACGGATATAAACGGATACGGATATCAGTATATCCGTATCCGAAAAATTAATCCGCATCCGTATTCGTATCCGGTATCCGACGGATTTTAAAAATATTATCCGTATCCGGTATTCGGAATAATATCCGAATACGGATAATATCCGTTTTCGTATCCGTATCCGGCAGATTTAAAAACTAAGAATTTATTATTATTATTTATTAATTTTTTTTGCTAAATTACTAATATTTTATTTAATTACTAGATATTACTGAATGTAAAGCTATACTAATGAATGTAAGATATTAATAAATGTAAAGCTATACTAATGAAGGTAAGTTATTAATTAATAAACATAAGTTATTAATATATATATATATATAACAAGCTAATAGTTATAGTTTTGCAAGTTAATATATATATATATATATATATATATATATATAAACTATAGCTATTAGTATTAATTAATAAATTTAAGTTATTAATGAATGTAAGTTATTAATATATATGTAACAAACTAATAGTTTATAGTTTTGTGAGTTAATATATATACGTAAGTTATATATATATATATATATATATATATATAAAAGCTAATAACTATTGTTTTGTAATTTAATATATATGTAAGTTATTAATTAATGAATGTAAGTTATTAATACATATATAACAAGCTAATAGCTATAGTTTTGTAAGTTAATCTATATATATATGTAAGTTATTAATTAATGAATCTAAGTTATTAACATATATGTAACAGACTAATAGCTATAATTTTGTAACTTAATATATATATATATATATGTAAGTTATTAATATATATATATATGTGTGTGTGTAAGTTATTCATTAATGAATGTAAGTTATTTATATATAATTAATGCATATAAGTTATTAATATATATATTTATTCGGATACGGATTCCGGATACGGATACGAATCCGAATATCGGATTCCGGATATCCGCTATCCGCCGGATATATTTACGGTCGGATATTAAACGAATACGAATACGCCTATATCCGTATCCGTTTATTTGCGGATACCTTTAAACCGAATACGGATATATCCGTTTTTTCTCGAATACGAATAATATCCGTTTTTTTTCGAATACGAATGCGGACGAATACGAATTTTCCGGTTACCATTTACAGCCCTAATAATACATATATTTTGAGAGGTAGTATATTAGTAGCTTGTGCACATGTATATCTATATATTATTTAAAGTATTTTGTATGGTAGTTAGGCCTTGTCGCGTAATGGCAGTGTATCTGGGTTCCCTTGTTCCATGGTGGATATTATCATGTTTCTTTAAAGTAATGGTAGTGTACTTTTAATTAGTTTATATCTTCTATAGTTATATACATATATATATATATATATATATATATACATATATATATATACATATATATATATATATACATATATATATATACCAGGCTTATTTATATAGATAAATAGCATAGTAATTGCTAAGTTAAGAAAAAATTTATTTTCTTTATTAAATTTATATTTCAGCACTTAAACTTATAATTGTGGGAAAAAAAGAAAATGAAAACTCTTCCGATTAATTTCTAGTGTAAAATTTTGTAAGAACTGAATCAAGTTAAGTATATGTGTGTGTAAGACTTGAATTAATAATACGTTTGAGGTAGGATATCTTATTCTAATGATTTTTCATTTGTTCTACAATTTATATTTAGGATTTGTTCGACTATTAATTTTGTGTTTCATAGTATCGGGGTAAGTGACTTTCCAAACTATTTAGTATTTTTAAATTATCATTTACTTTTTTATGTATGCCTTTGTAATTACTCGGATGCCTAAATGTACTATTTCAAAATTTGTTTAAGGCTTCCATTTAAATTAAAATGTTATGTTCTTTTATTTCAAACTTCAGATCAAGTATTGATAGACTCTACGACATGCTTGCGTGAGGTGGTCGTCGGTCGGATCGTTTCTAACAAAGTTAAATGGTGAATTGCTCGCAACACCTTAACCCCTCGTCTATATGTAGACGGTTGGCGTTGGAATTCTGCGTTGAATGGACACCAACGATACATTGACCCCTCGCTTATATTGAAGCGGTAATCTTGGTACAATCGACGATTGATGCGGTAGAAGACGCCACACACAAGTATGAATTGTTGTATAATAAGTCAAACTTGAAATCTCAAAGAAAACTAAGAAAATACTTAATAATTCTTCAAACAACCAAAAGTAGAGAATATTCTCACAAGTATGATAAAAATCTGAATATTATTGAAGTGTTTTGGAATTACACCCAAAATGACTATTTATACTAGTAACAATGAAATCCTAATTCCTATAACGAATTGAACTACTAAATAGAAACCAAATCATAATCAAATCCTAATTAACAAGCTTCCTAATTATATTAGAATAGAAAAGATATGACATTCCTAAAATCTTGGAAGAAATATGAAAAAACGCGTCAGAAAACACGTCCTCAAAATTCGTGCCACGTTTCAGTGCCGGCGGCTCTCAACTCAGGCAAATTCAGCGCCGACCGCGCTCAACTCCAGAGGCTCCAGCGCCGGCCGCGCTCAAATCAAGCATTTTCAGAGCCGGCCGCGCTTAAGTTTTCTGCTGCGACGTCCTTTGAAAAAATGGCCATAACTCTGGCATCCGAACTCCGATTGGGACGATTCAAGATGTTCCGAAAAGTTAATAAATAGATTTACAAATTTCATTCTTTGATAATTGAGAGATTTTGGCTGGATCAAGGTTAAAATTGAGCCCCAAGTGACTGCTATGTAAATGGCATCTCCAAACTCCTCAAGCTCCATTTCAATCATCCTTGAACCAACTTCCATTGTTCCGTACATTGCATGATACCTTGGCTTGCGTTGATTCTGCCTTACTAAATAGATGGTATCTAATAATACCAAATCATATGATTGATCCTCTCCTCGTCGTTCATATGAATTTAGCTCCAATGTACGCATCCTTGAATGGATTTCAACCCAATCACTCGCGACTAACTGATGAACCTCTTGAACTCGAGCTGAATGAATGTTGTTCGATGCGAGCCTAGTCAGGATCTCATTATTCCCCTCCTCTTGAAAAGGATTTATCCTCAAATCTGACATCCCCTTCTCTTGAAAAGAATTTACCCACAAATCTGATCCTACACGAAAACAAATTAAGTTAGTAGCATCAAACAAATCATAATCCTAAAATTCATCTTGCAAACGAAATATATAAGCAATATCAACAATGCAAGTAAAGTTATGAAAATAATCATCAAAAACTCCAACTCCTGCAAAGAACATAGCAATATATGGCATTCCCCTTGTATGGACAAGAACAACTTGTAAACGATTCCTTCCAAGCAATGCTCGACATAGCATAACACACTGCAAACTCTTCGTAACACCTCTTGAAAATTTAAATTTTCGATTTTCTTTACACAAGAACCTATCCATACCAACACGATGCTCTTCCACACGAAAACCAAATACTTCCAAATTACGAACTACATCAAAACAAACTAAATTAGCAACTATAGCAAAGATGCAAATAAAATTACTACCTAATAACATAAACGCATAAGTAATTAAATAAATACAAATAACACAATGAAAAGTTATATCTCCTCCTAGATCAAATATCAACAAGTAGAACTCTTCACGAAGCATATCCTCCCAATGACGAATTCCTGGATCAAAAATTAACTTAATGATCTCGTCCATTCGCAAATATACCCACTGACGAATTCCCGGATCAAAAATGAATCTTATGATCTCGATCATTCGCACCCAATCCAATGCACCGGGATCAAATAACAATCTTTAAAACTTTTCACGGCACAAATGCAAACATTCTTGAATTTCTAGATTAAACACAAAACAAAACAAATCAACAAGTTCCTTTTGTCTAATTGCCAAGAAATCAAATAATTCAAAATCACATGCATAGTCTACTAGAACAAAAATCAAAATACCCCCCCTATAGACTTTCCATGCATTGCTCGATTTGATTTACAAATTGATTTAAACCTTTCTCCTCGATGAGTATGTACCCGTCCCGAATCTGTAAAACAAAACCAATCTTCCCCTTTCCATTGATATTAACAAATTCAAAATCAACTAATTGCATCAATGAAATTGAAAGATCGAATTCAACACCACAAGATGAAAACTCATTAGCATATTTACGATGATCACAATTAAACTTAACTAATGCTAAAGAATTTCTCCAAGTGTTAACAAAAGTCGAAGTATCATCAACACAGAAATTAGCAAATTTTTCCATGAAAGAATGCAAAATATGATTTATTATGAAAACATTTATTGCACTAGCTAACTCGAATGCTTTAACTAGACATGCACATAAATCATATCTCACTCCATCTTGACGATAGTCACTTTTCAAATCAATACTAAATTCCTTTTCATTCACCACAGTTTTCTCAAATTCATGCAATGATATCAACTCTAATGGAAAGACATTACAAACTGATAGCAAATCATTCAATGAAGATTTCTCTACTGAAGAATCATGATCACTACCATTATTAATTAACGACATGTCATGTAAAGATTGATTAACATGATAATCTAACTTAATATGTGAATGAAAAACCCTAGAATGAGTTTCATGCAAGTAAAAACGTTGAAAACGAGAATACCCACAATAATCACTAGAATAAATTCTACGAAGATATGCACTTTGATAATGAGAACTTACCAAATGATAGTAAGAATATTGACAACGAGAATATAACGCATGCTCATAAACTAACTCGACAAATATCAAATATCCTACATAGTTTATGATAAAGACGATTTTACCCTCAAAATAACCAAACACAAATTTAACCATGGAAGCATGCAAAACATGTTTTAAATAACTCATGAAACTACTAAATGCATTAGTTAATCTAACAAAGATAACTATCCACCTATACACGTCACATGTTAACATAATTTTCCATTTATCACTTTCACTCATGCTAAATTGACTAGGTATTGTCATCACATGGTCATCATCTATTGTAGACAAAATGAAAGTACTATGCAATTTATCAAACATATTATCTAAGTAAAGAAAATAATAACGATACTTGTTTACCAATTCAACATCGATGCACAAGCTCGACATCTCATCCACCTTAGGTACTATGATCTCATGAATAGCATACAAACTCATGTCTTCATCCACTATACCCAACTCTAAAAACTCTTCAATCCGCCTTTGTAACTCCGTCGTCTCTTCGGGAATACTATAAGCTGATTGGTATGGAATGATAGCTCGGGGTACGTCATCAACAACCTGTACAAGAGACAAAACAGAACTAGACAAAGAAGAGTTAATCTTGTTAGTATTCAAAAGCATCGTCTTGTACGAATGTACAGTAATTGGTTTTTCAAAATACAACTCACTTTCCTCTCTTTTTTACTCTTCCTCTCCACTATTTCTTTCTCTCGTTTATTTTCATTCTCTCTCTTTTCAACTTTTACTTTTTCATTCTTTTCAATCTTTTGTACAATTTCTTCTTGTCGTTTACTTTCACTTGTATTTTCTTCCTCGGGATCATGGACTTCATGTCGATCATTGGAATCTAATAACTCTCCTTGGACCGCATATTCTATTACCTCTTCTTCCACATGCGGCTGGACTTGCTCCTTTTGCGCCTTAGAGATGTTTTGTCGCCGCTTCAAATTATCGTCCCTTATCTTATTATATGTTCTCATGATGTCCTCATTGATCTCCTTAGTAGATACTCGCTCCTTATATACGTTAGGAGTTTCTTTTCGCTGTCTCCATTACAAATCTTCATGTCTATGAACGTTTTTTTCATTATCCCAAGTTGAACGCCTTGATGGTTGCTCTACATGTTTCAGATATGTATGTTCATTCCTCCTGCTAAGCTGTACGGGGGTATACCGCTTTCTCATCACGATTTTTAATTCTTCCCATGTCTCGATCAGACGCTCTTCATACCTTTTTCTACTACGCACAAATTCAGCCCACCATGTAGCTGCATGACCGAAAAAATCCCGGGTCGCCAGTTTGAACTTCTTATGCTCCGAATAATCATATTAGTCAAACTTCCGTTCCTTCCTTTTCTCCTAACTTTAATAAGCATCAGGATCGTGTCTGCCTTAGAAGGAAGGAAGTCCTTTGAGACTCACAAGAATTTCCATACCCATAGCTATACATATTTGCTGCAAAACAAAGGTTAGTAGATAAAGAAAATTTTTCTCACACACTCCCTTACGTGTTTCGCTCAAACAATGTGTCACACAATTATGAAAACGCTCGTGTATCACACAATTAGGTTTTTACCCTCAATTGATCTCACATTCTTGCCTTTTACCGCTTTAATTCCCTCTAATAGGTTCTTTTTGAATTCACCAAACAAATATCACAGTTTTCCATTTAATTCAATAAGAACTTATCACAAAACAAAATATAGCAAGGGTGACGTACAATAACCACCAAAATTTCACGATCACCAATTAGAATCCTCTTGAGTGAAATCCCAATATCCTCAAAATTCACGAATTCCAACAATAGAATCAAATAATAATTTCTTCAATAAAATCTCAATAATCACGAAACCTATGAAACCCAGGCAATTGCAACAATAATAATTTTTCCCTCCTTTTTTTTACTCACGAATATTTTTTTTTCACAGTAAATACTCAACAGAAAATTTAAAGATAAGTAACTCGCTAGAAAGGCTTAGCTTTGATACCAAATGATAGACTCCACGATACGCTTGCATGAGGTGGTCGTCGCCCGGATCATTTCTAACAAACTTGAATGGTGAATTGCTCGCAACACCTTAACCCCTCGTCTATATGTAGACGCTAATCTTGGTACAATTGCTCGCGTTGGAATTTTACGTTGAATGGACACCAACGACACCTTGACCCCTCGCTTATATTGAAGCGGTAATCTTGGTACAATCGACGATTGATGCAGTAGAAGACGTCACACACAACTATGAATTGTTGTATGATAAGTCAAACTTGAATCTCAAAGAAAATTAAGAAAATACTTAGGAATTCTTCAAAGAACCAAAAGTAGAGAATATTCTCACAAGTATGATAAAAATCTGAATATTATTGAAGTGTTTTGGAATTACACCCAAAATGACTATTTATACTAGTAACAATGAAACCCTAATTCCTATAAGGAATTGAACTACTAAATAAAAACCAAATCATAATCAAATCCTAATTAACAAGCTTCCTAATTACATTAGAATAGAAAAGATATGACATTCCCAAAATCTTGGAAGAAATCTAGAAAAACACATCAGAAAAATGCGTCCTCAAAATTCGTGCCACGTTTCAGCGCCAGCAGCTCTCAACTCAGGCAATTCAGCGCCGGCCACGCTCAAATCAAGCATTTTCAGAGCCGGCCGCGCTCAAGTTTTCTACTGCGACGTCTTTTGGAAAAATGGCCATAACTCTGGCATCCGAACTCCGATTGGGATGATTGAAGATGTTCCGGAAAGCTAAGAAATAGATCTACAACTTTCATTATTTGAGAATTGAGAGATTCTGGCTGGATCAAGGTTAAAATTGAGCCCCAAGTGACTGCTATGTAAATGGCATCTCCAAACTCCTCAAGCTCCATTCCAATCATCTTTGAACCAACTTCCATTGTTCTGTACATTGCATGATACTTTGGCTTGCGTTGATTCGGCCATACTAAATAGATGGTATCTAGTAATACCAAATCACATGATTTATCCTCTCCTCGCTGTTCAGATGAATTTAGCTCCAATGTACGCATCCTTGAATGGATTTCAACCCAATCACTCGCGACTAACTGATGAACCTCTTGAACTCGAGTTGAATGAATGTTGTTTGATGCAAGCCTAGTCAGGATCTCATTAAGTATTTATTTTTGAACTGTGAAATGTGATTATATGATTTTAATATGTGAAATAAGTATAGTTTTGAATATCTATGAGATTGTGAAATATTTTTAAAATTCTCAGTCCGACTATGTATAGAACCCGTTAGTGTTTACTCTTAATTTTGGAGCTAATATAGGATCTACTAAGGAGCACACCTTTTAGATGTCTTTCGGGGAGCGTGCATTTTATAGATACCTTAGTAGGGTGCGTGATCATTGACATTATCAAACTTTTGGTCCGTGTTACAGGGCTATTGTAGCCTTAGTCGCTAGGGCTGTGGATTAAAAGATATATTACATACATTGAAATCATTTTTGAATATGAATTCACTTTGTAATTAATTGTTTTAGTTTTAAAAACATATCTACTATTGTTATCGAACAAAAAATATTTCAAAAATGTGTTTTGTAAATTATACTTGATCCACCTAAATAGTAAAGATTGTCACTTGCTGAGCTTTATCGCTCACCCTCTTACATAAATTTTTACAGGTTACATCGTTGATAGCTGAGCACTTGTTTGATACACTTTGGATAACTGGAGTTTAATTTAAGATGTTTATTTCTTTTTGTCGTTGAAGTTTGATAAAACTCTTAGTTTTAAGGAGTTGCGTCTCCATTTTATGAATCTGATATTTAGTTGTTATTCATTTGAATTAGTTTTGAAAGATGGATATTGTTGGGTTTTAATTTAGGATTATTGTTGAGTTGTTATTATTTAAGCTTACAGCGATTAGCACTTCAGGCCTGTAGCGGGTTCGGGGTATTACAGAGATGGTATCAGAGCAGTGGCCCCTCGCAATGTGTTGGGTCGAAAAACCTACATATTCCCGGGTGAATAATTTTGGGAGTTAGCTGTGGGTTATAGTTTTGGCTAAATTTAAGAATTTTGAAGTTAAATAAAAAATAAGGTAAGAAATCTTTGTATTGTTTGAGGTTTAGTACTTGATGGTAATTGGGTATTTTATTTTATTTGGTTGTAGGATGTGTGATCAAAATATGATAGATGACTTAGTTGAGGAATTTAGATAACCAAATTCTTTTAAGGTGGGTAGAATGTAATATCCAGATTTTTTATTATAAAAAATAATAATATAATAAAACAAAAATAAATATACAATTAGATAATGGAAAATTAATTAGTAATTATTAGTAAATATCTTAAACAGATAATTAGGATAAGTCAGTTCGACTGTAACAATATTTTAATTTCAAAAAGGATTCTTTTATTTGGTAACCTATTTTGTAAAAGAATTAAATATATTTAAATAACTAGGGAGAGAGAGAGAAAAGAACGTAAAAACTATTTGGCTTTAGAGTACTGCAAAATAGAGAAGAAGAAAAGAAGAAAACTCAAATAGGTAAACCTAAATCCTTCTTTTTCAATTATGAGTTGATTCATATGTATAATTAGAAATTTTAAATCAATGATTATAATATACATACTATATTTAAATAACAGAGATTTTAAAATACTATTTATACATATTTTGTGGGTATAACCTGTGTAATAAGCTCGTGTGTGTATGTTTAAAGGGAGTGCAAAATTCGATTGTTCATAGTCTATGAATATATATGTGCGGTGTTGCGATAATATTATGTATAATACATATATTTTAAGAGGTAGTACATCTGTAGCTTGTGCACCTGTATATCTATATATTATTTAAAGTGTTTTGTATGGTAGTTAGGCCTTGCCACGTAATGGCAGTGTGTCTGGGTTCCCTTATTCCATGGTGGATATTATCATGTTTTTTATAGTAAAGGTAGTGTACTTTTAATTAGTTTATATCTTGTATAGTTATATACATACATTTACATATATATATATATATATATATATATATATATTATATATATATATATAAGGCTTATTTATATAGATAAATAACATAGTAATTGTTAAGTTAAGAACAAAACTTATTTTCTTTATTAAATTTTTATTTCAGCACTTAAACTTATAATTGTGGAAAAAAAACGAAAATGAAAACTTTTATGATTAATTTCTAGTGTAAATTTTTTTAAGAACTGAATCAAGTTAAGTATTTGTATGTGTAAGACTTGAATTAATAATACGTTTGATTTAGGATATCTTATCCTAATGATTTTTCATTTGTTCTACAATTTATATTTAGGATTTGTTCGGCTATTAATTTTGTGTTTCACAGTATCAAAGTAAGTGGTTTTTCAAATTATTTAGTGTTTTTAAATTATCGTTAATTTTTATGCATGCCTTTGTAATTACTTGGATGCCTAGCCTAAATGTACTATTTCAAAATTTGTTTAAGGCTTCCATTTAAATTAAAATGTTATGTTCTTTTATTTCAAACTTTGGATCAAGTATTTATTTTTGAACTGTGAAATGAGATTATATGATTTTGAACTGTGAAATAAGTATAATTTGGAATATCAATGAGATTGTGAAATATTTTTAAAATTCTCAGTCCGACCATGTATAGAACCCGTTAGTGTTTACGCTTAGTTCCGGAGCTAATATAGGACCTATTAAGGAGCATACCTTTTAGATGCCCTTCAGAGAACATGCATTTTATAGATACCTTAGTAGGGTGCGGATCATTGACATTATCGAACTTTTGGTTCATGTTAAAGGGCTATTATAACCTTAGTCGTTAGGGCTGTGGATTAAAAGATATGTTGCATACATTGAAATCATTTTTGAATATGAATTCGCTTTATTATTAATTGTTTTAGTTTTAGAAACATACCTACTATTGTTATCGAACAAAAATTATTTCGAAAATGTGTTTTGCAAATTATACTTGATCCACCTAAATATTAAAGATTGTCACTTGCTGAGCTTTATCGCTCACCCTCTTACATAAATTTTTGCAGGTTATATCGTTGATAACTGAGCACTTGTTGGATACACTTTATATAGCTGTAGTTTAGTTTTAGATGTTTATTTCTTTTTGTCGTTGAATTTTGATAAAACTCTTAGTTTTGGGGATCTGCGCCTCCATTTTACGAATCTGGTATTTAATTGTTATTCATTTAAATTGGTTTTGAAAGATGGTTATTATTGGGTTTTAATTTAGGATTATTATTGAGTTATGACTGTTAGGCTTGCGACGAGTAACACTTCGGGCCTGTAGCGGGTTCGGGGTGTTACAGTGTTACAGTGTTAAGTTGATAAAAAAGTTAAAGTTAAGGGTGATATGTGCAAATTATAAGAAATAAAAAAAAGTATGTCAGAGAATATTCGTTATGTCGAGGAATATTCGGTAAAGTACGATGGTGCCGTAACAACCAATCATTGATGGACCTCATAACGAAATAATTGTCGGTTATGGAAAATAACAAAAATAATATTTTTAATAAAAAAAATTATTGACGGAACTGTTACTTTTAACTGTTAAAATATCCGTGATAAAGGAACAGTAGCACGCAATGTTCCATAGTAGCACACTGTATTGCACAGTATTTCGTATTATTGAATCAATAATTATAACAGTAGTAATTGCACAGTATTTCATATTATTTAATCAATAATTGTCACAGTAGCAACTGCACAATTTATTTTGTATTATTGAACCAATAATTGTCACAGTAGTAACTACACAATATTTCATATTATTGAACTAATAATTGTCACAATAACAATTGCACAGTATTTCATATTATTGAATCAATAATTGTCACAATAACAACTGTATAGTATTTCATATTATTGAACCAATAATTGTCACAGTAGCAATTACTAAGTATTTCATATTATTAAATCAATAATTGTCACAGTAGCAACTGCACAATATTTTATATTATTGAACCAATAATTGTTATTATAGCAAGGGTAGTAATAGAAAGTTACGAGTATTAAAAGTCACGAGTATTAAATAGTTAGACAGACTCATTTGAAGAACACTGATAACGGTGATATTAATACATTAAATCAATAATGCATAAGATGAATAATATAATAATAATCTTGAAATAAAAAACGCGTGGATAACCAATATGTGGTATATTAAAGATAGTCTTGAAATGAGAAACGTATGGATAACTAATGAATGGTATAGATTAAAGATAATCTTCAAATGTGAAACGTGTAGTTAAGTGATGTGTGGTAGATGTTGGTTAAGTTTTGGCTATAAATATGGAGGCTTAACATAAGGAGTTTCATAACTTTCTTGCTTATCCTTCCTTCTACTCTCTAAAATTTATTTAGTGTAAGTATCCTTCAGAGTGTGCTAAGGCTACCTTAAATGTTGGTGAATATCAGTAAGAGTGCAAGAATTGTTTAGGTGAGTTTTCTATAAAAATTGCACAAGCATCCACACACACATCATATAGTGTTTACAACTCTACCTTTAGAAGACTCTTCCTTTTGAAGATTCATTTTGAAAAGATTCCACCGGAAGATTGTTTTGAAATATAACTTTATTCTTTCAAAAACTATTTTGAAGTTTATTCTACTCTATTTTATATGCTACACAAATTTATACTATCAAGTCAATTTTGACGATTTCATAATATACGAGTTAGTGCACACCATGAAACTTATATGTGATAGTTAATAATTAAATTATAAATATACATATAGATTGATCAACTACATATATATAAAGCAGTATCTAATCACGTGCTAAGGTAAGGGATATCATTTTTTTTCATACTCCTAAATTTATGGTAAGAAATTATTATTCGTTTCTACAACCTTATCATTAAATGGTGAAAATTCCTGAAATGGTTAGAATTTTCTTAATAGTTGGTGCTTTATCTAATATCTTTTGACCTGAATCTTTTTGTTGAATTTTAACTATTATATTTGAACTGTGAACCTTATATATTATTCTTGAACTCGAATTGATATTTTGGATATCGTGTTGACAATTTGGACATTATTGGACTCTCGACAGATTAAATTACTAATCTCTATTGTTTATTCTTTATTTTATTATTCTTATTATTTCTATTCATCCTTTATATCATTATTATTTGTACTAATCATCAAGACTTAGTTGTTGTGAATGCTTTTGGCCTGGGTGCGAAGACAATATGATTATTGAGTGTTTTTAGCCTGTGTGGCAAGGACAAGTGGTGAAAGTTCTCTTTGACCTGAGTGCAAAGATAAACTGTTGATTAACATGATCATGTCCATTGGTGTTACAGTTGAATATTTTTGGCCTAGGTGCAAAGACAATATAATTGTTGAGTGTCTTTAGTCTGTGTGGCAAGGATACGTGGTGAAAGTTCTTTTTGGCCTGGGTGCAAAGAAGAACTGTTGATTGACATGATCATGACCATTAGTGTTACAATTGATAAAATTCTTGATGGTGAATTTTTAAATTAGAGAAGATAGTAGACATTATGATCTATTTGACTCTTCTAATGGATTGCTCATATCATCTATTATATATTTTTAAATCTCTGATTTATCACTGTAGAAGGCTAAGGATAACTTATTCTTCGTTATCCTAGTCATGATATTTTTTACTTGGCTATTTGAGCTCACCCTTTTGTTTCATAAAGGAACAGTAGTACGTGCTATTCCATAGTAGCACGCGGTGTTCTACAGTAGCACACGGTATTGTACAATATTTCGTATTATTAAATTAATAATTGTCACAGTAGTAATTGCACAATATTTTATATTATTGAATCAATAATTGTCACAGTAGCAATTGCACAATATTTTATATTATTGAACTAATAATTGTCACAGTAGTAACTGCACAGTATTTTATATTGTTGAACTAATAATTGTTACAGTAACAATTGCACAGTACGTATTTCATATTATCAAATCATTAATTATCACAGTAGCAACTGCACAATATTTTATATTATTGAACCAATAATTGTCACAGTAGCAATTGCACAGTATTTCATATTATTGAATCAATAATTGTCATAGTAGCAACTGCACAATATTTTATAGTATTGAACCAATAATTGTCACTGTAGCAAGGGTAGTAATGAAAAGTTACATAATTAAAAGTCACGAGTATTAAATAGTTAGACAGACTCATTATTTGAAGAACATTGATAACTTTGATATTAATAAATTAAATCAATAATGCAGAAGATGGATAATATAATAATAATAATCTTGAAATGTGAAACATGTGGATAACTAATATATGATATATGAAAGATAATCTTGAAACGTGAAACGTGTGGATAACTAATGAATGGTAGATTAAAGATAATATTCAAATGTGAAACGTGTGGTTAAGTGATGTGTGGTAGATGTTGGTTAAGTTTTGGCTATAAATAGGGAGGCTTAAAATAAGGAATTTCATAACTTTCTTGCTTATCCTTCCTTCCACTCTCTAAAATTTATTTAGTGTAAGTGTCTCAGAGTGTGCTAAGGCTACCTTAATTATTGGTGACTATCAGTAAGAGTGCAAGAATTGTTCAGGTGAATTTTCTATAAAAGTTGCGTAAGCATCCACACACACATCACTCAGTGTTTACTACTCTACCTTTAGAAGATTCATTTTGAAAAGCTTCTACTAGAAGATTGTTTTGAAATATTACTTTATTCCTTCAAAAACTATTTTGAAATTTATTCTACTCTATTTTGTACACTATACAAATTTATACTATCAATTCACTTTTAACGATTTCATAATATACGAGTTAGTGTACACCATGAAACTTATATGTGATAGTTACAAATTAAATTATAAATATACATATAGGTTGATCAACTACATAGAAAGCAATATCTAATCATGTGCTAAGGTAAGGGATATCATTTTCTTTCATACTCCTAAATTTGTGGTAAGAAATTATTATTCGTTTCTACAGCCTTATCATTAAACAGTGAAAATTCCTGAAATGGTTAGAATTTCCTTAATAGTTAGTGCTTCATCTAATATCTTTTGACCTGAATCTTCCTGTTGAATTTTATCTGTTATATTTGAACTGTGAACCTTATATATTATTCTTGAACTCGAGTCGATATTATGGATATCGTGTTGACAATATGGACATTATTCGACTTTGGACAAATTAAATTACAAATCTCTAATGTTTATTCTTTATCTTATTACTCTTATTATTTATGTTCATCCTTTATATCATTATTATTTGTACTAATCATCAGGACTTAAGTTGTGAATATCTTTGGCCTGGGTGCAAATATAATATGATTGTTGAGTGTCTTTAGCCTATGTGGCAAGGATACGTGGTGAAAGTTCTCTTCAACAGACAATATGATTGTTGAGTGTCTTTAGTCTGTGTGACAAAGATACGTGGTGAAAGTTCTCTTTGGACTGGGTGCAATGAGGAACTGTTGATTGACATATGATCATGACCATAAGTGTTACAGTTAATAAAATCTTGATGGTGAATTTTTAAATTGAAGAAGATAGTAGACATTATGATCTATTTGACTCTTATAATGGATTGCTCATTCCGTTATAGTTATTTCTTGAAAACTTATATTATCTACCAAATGTTTTTAAATCTTTGATTTATCACTGTTGAAGGCTAAGAATAATTTATTCTTCATTATTTTAGTCATGATATTTTTTACTGGGCTATTTGAGCTCATTCTTTTGTTTCATAATTTATTTCAGGAAATGAGAGTGTGGCTGGGGCTAGCAGGGAGAACAAGGGAATGAAGTGATGGTCCGAGTTAGTAGCTGTAGTAGTCCTCATCCAGTTGTAAAATAGTGTAGCATAATTGTAGTGAGGACTTAGTGTGTGTTACCGTACTATACACAAAATTGTAATAATTTTAAATAGGAGAATTTATGTATGTTGTTTGTATTTTGGCGACTCAAATTGGGTGGTGTAGACCCGAATTTAGGGGCGTCACATGCAATAATTTGTAGAACTATTTTCTTTGGTAATTAGCATAATTTTTAATTTTTAATGTTTAAAAGTATTTTAATTTTTTAATGAAATCAAACCGTGTCTAAATATGGTCAAACCCTATAAAACAAAATGGGTAGCCTACAAAATGAGTATTCCGATCAATTTTCGTCGAAAATTAATTTTGGGGTCAACATTGTATCAAATTTGGGACTTCATGTTTAAATTTGTAAGCCCAAATATTTTAGGGGCCAAATTATGAATTCAATGATGCTTCATATAACGGAAGTGTATTTAGCCCTTTGAAAATTGGTAGGTACTTAGATAGAAGTTGTCTAATTTAGTTAGACAAATTTTACAAAATTGTATTGTACAACCGTATAAAACTTTTTCTAAGTAAACTAAACAGTTTCTGTTTAGTTACCCAACATTACTTTCTATATTAATTTTTGACCGCGCGGAATCTCCATAGCCAATTTTTCATTTTTTATTATGAAATCAGAAGGTGCTGCCTTTGGTGCTACTCTTATTTTACACGATCCAAGAACTTCCATAACGTTGGCGTGATTCGATTTGAGCAACGGATCCTGACGTGATACATCATCGTAATGAAAATGGAGTGGAAACAGAGGTACTATAGATCAATTCAAATGTCATATATCACACTAGATAGATATCATATTCATGAAATATGATTCACTTTCAAGATGCCTTGGTGGTGAAATGGTAGACACGCGAGACTCAAAATCTCGCTCGACCCACCCAGATGTATACTCAAGTTGATTCCGACTTCGACGATTGCCGAATCAAAATAAAAGAAATACACTTTTTGGGCTATAAAGTTGCTTTTCATCTCTCTTTCCCCTTTGCTCCGGTGGCTGGAAAGGTTACCTCTCCTACTCGCTTTTCTACAAGGTGTCGAAAATAGAATGCTGTGCATTCGAGTTTTCACGTTTTTTGGCTTTCGCGCGCGCGTGTAACCTTAACGCTATCTGTAATATTCCGAACCCTAATAAGATTTGTGTATGTAAATTATGTGTTTAATAAATGAAATTTCATGTTCTGACTTGGTATTATGTGATTGTGTATTTTATTTAAGAATTAGTTCAAATAAAAAATTTTCGCCAAGCAGCTGTGTCGTGCTTACACGGACAAAATGATTTGTCGTGCTTCCGACGAATTCACCGAGAAGCGTCTCGGCAAATTATTTTTGTAAGCTGCTGTGTCGTGCTTCGAAATGACAAAGTGATTTGTCGTGCTTCGGAGTTAATATAATATTATATCAACTGATAAAAATCTAAAATAAGTTAATTAGAGTTTAAAATGTTAAACTGAATTAGAAACCCTAATTAAGAAACCCTAATTGGTAAAAGTTATCCGAATTGGCTAACCAAAACCCTAATTGTCGTACAAGAATCTTAATTGATATAATTAAATTCTAAGTAATGAATCATAATGTTAATTATGAATCATTAAACTTATATTAAAACCCTAAACGAAAGATTAAAACTCTAATTGTAGAATTGAAAATCCTAAACCCTAATTCGGAACCCTAAAACCCTAATTTGATTCAAGAACACTAAATTATGAATTGATAAACCTTAATTATGATATGTTAACTTAATTAAGGTATTACTAAACCTAAATAAACATCTTAATCATGATTAACAAAAATCTAGGTTAATTAGTAAGTAAATAAATCAAAAATAAAATTTAAACCAATAGAAATTGAGCTAGGAGTGTGCAAGCTTGTGCTTAACACACTCCAGCACAAGTAGGTGATATAGATTAGATTTCAAGTAGCACAAGTTAAGTGGTCAAGATATTTATAGGGGCGAGTTAGTAAAAATGACCTAGAAACCCTAACTTCAAAGTTGCTATAAATAAAACATCAAGCCGGCCATTTAACCTACGAAAATTTTAAAGCCTAAACACTTACAAACATACCATAACAAGCCTCTGCAATCACAAGCTCAGAATCAAAAGCCAGAAATCAAAATTTGAAGAAAAAGGTGCGTAAACCCTAATTTTGTGCTAGATTTTTAAGGTTGAATTAGATGTTATGTTTTAGTGTTTAGGAATACTTATTAACATGTTATTAAGTGATCTGGGCAGTTAAATCATGTTTCCATAACATCTAGATATCAAAATTAGGCAAAAATAGCTAATTGTTCTTGGCAGTCAAGAACAGTCTGACAAGCCTTTTTGTCAGAGCTTTTGATCGACCTAAACTGCATGTTTGATGTATTTTAAAGTATGAATCAATAGTATGCCATGTTAGCTGTAATATCTAATTGGTAGAATGTTAAAATTATCTCTAGGATGAAAGTTATAGGTGGTCAAAATGCGTTGACCGACCATGGAGGACTGATTTCTGGGTAACCCAGAAATCATATGAATGTCTGACAGTTTACTGACAGACTTTTGAGCAACCCAGATCGTGCCTAGATGATATTTAATATGTTGTTTCTTGATATGAACATGATCTCTAGTATATAAACTATAACTTTGAACCATCAAAACACATTAATCCAACATATAATCAAAGTTATTAATGGTCAAATTGCGTTGACCGTTATGACTGAATGAGTTTCTGGGTTACCCAAAAACTTAAGAACAGTGATGAACTGGCTAGTTTGACCATAATTTTTAGAGCATCAATTGATGTTGTTTGAGTTGAAATTTAACATGTCGTTGTATACTGCCATGTTGGCTATAACAACAAACAGAAATCAAGAACAAACAATAACTCAACTGAGATTAATTTGAGGTCAAAAGTCACTGTTCGACCATGACCAATTGTTCTTCATCAAGAACACCTTTAGGGACGAAATTCATACTCAAACCCAGAAACTAGAAACTCTATGAAGACTGTCGCTAAAGCCCTTTTGCGACGGTTTTCAATAAAAATTAATAAAAATTAATTAAATAAATTATAAAATAATAAATAAATATTAAATAAATATTAATAATTAATAATTATATTCGAAAATTCATTTTTAATTATAAAAATTTATTTTTAATATTTTTATATATAAATCTGATTTATTATTTAATTTAATTAAATAATAAATAATAATTATAATAAATCATTTAATAATTATTTTACTTATTTAAAAATGATATTAAATCATTTAATAATTATATTAATTATTTAAAAATGATATTAAAGGAAATAAAATTATTATATGTAATAATTAAATAAAATATGAAATATTTAAATATTATTAATGATAAATAAATCATTTAAATAATATATTAAGTATTTAAAAATATTCTAAATGATAATTAATTCATTTAAATATTAATCTAATCTTTAGAACTTATTATTAGTAATTATTAAATTCTGATAATGATAATATAAATTCTAAAAATATTATTAATGATAAAATAAATCATTTAAATAATATTCTATCTTTCTAAAAATATTAGAAATGATAAATAAGTCATTTAAATAATATTTTAGGTATCTAAAATATTATAAGTGACAAATAAATTATTTAAAGAACATATTAAAGTTTTAAAAATTATTCTAAATAATAATTAAATCATTTAAAATTATTCCTAAGCTTGTAAAATTATTTAAAAATACTTCCAAGCTTATAAAAATTATTTAAAAATAATATTAAGCTTATAAAAATATTATAAATGATAATTACATTATCTAAACTAATATTTAAGCTTCCAAATGAAGTTTTATCGAATAACCTATGTGTTTAGTTGCCTAAAGTCACGACCGAGATATCGAATCAACGTCGGACCTTAACGAAACTTGTCTAGATTAGCGTAATACATGTTAATAGAAGTTCTAACACTTATATTTGATAACGTAGACCACGTACACTGATACCTTGTGTGAAATTGTGTTAAACGAACTACGCTAAGGCAAGTCTCCAAACTTTGTTAACTTTATGCAAGTCTTTTATATCTTGCTATCAATTATTGTGAAGTTATTGCTTCTTGTTCAACATAACTTACGAAATCAATTATTATTCGTATATTGCTTGTTCGAGCTTAAATTGTTGTGTCAAACCAAATTGTTTGGTAAGACATCTTATACTGAGAAAATAAAAATGCCTTTATAGGAAGGCCAGAAAATGTCGATTATATATTGACCACAAATTGTAGGATGATATGCATACTCCTAGGATATTGGTTAGGCTGATCCCCTACCAGATATCCAAAACTCAAATGGTTCTAAGTCATTGAAGACTAACAGAACTAAATGAAATATATGGTTCATGTACAGAACTCTTAGTATACATCATTGACATCTTTTAACTCAAACACATTGTGTTTACATTTTCAAATAAACTTGCTGAGCATTTGTAGCTCATTCTTGCATACAACTTTCTTTGCAGTTTTAGATGGTAATTCTGGAACTTCAGAGACGACCAAAACGAAATGACCGTGTTAATTAGTGTTACTTTAATTAAGTCTTTTAAAGGCTTTGTTGTAATAACTTAGTACTGAGAACGATGTAACTGAACTTAATGATATAAAATATATTATCATCCTTAATGATATCGAATGCGTTATACTCTGATCTTTAAATTGTTTAGAATTGTTGTACTAAGTTAGTACAGTATCTATATGAACTATACATCTGAATGAGGGTATTTGAATGATATTGAGAGTTCTATAAGCTCTGAGGTTATACTTAATGAGCGCCGGTAAGGTGCCATCTTTACCGGAA
The DNA here is from genome assembly GCA_034770075.1 of Aralia elata. NCBI lineage: Eukaryota > Viridiplantae > Streptophyta > Magnoliopsida > Apiales > Araliaceae > Aralia > Aralia elata. The sequence continues at coordinate 31,580,518 of CM068381.1, forward strand.
TGCACCCCTCAGTTCTAGGGACAATCTTATCATTAATACTGTGAATGTCATATAGATAGGAACTATTGATATGAAAGAAATATCCACAAGATATGAATCTATACATCCAAGTGAGGGTATCCAAACACAGATAACGTTCTGACGAGAACTATTATCTGTTATGGGATACTGTGAACCTTGGATAGATAGAAGTTATATATTATGGAATATTTATAGTTAAATAGTATCACGTGAGCACCAAATCTGCTACAGGAGGTGTAGAGAATTTGGGGGCGTCACACTATCCCCTCCATCGTTGCGCTCCTCCTCCCTCGGGGAGGACATGCGTCTATCTCGGGAGCTGCTTCATCCGAATTACGGCCTCCTCTCTGCTTTTGGACAACGGGGAAGCCTCATATCGGGCAGCTCCGTGTGATGGGTGACTATCCAGCACGATTCGGAGAGCACTTTTAGTCTGTGCTGGTGAATGGAAGCCCTCCCTATCAAGCAAGAAAGAAGCGGCTCTTTCCACGGCGGAGTCAGCATTGACTCTATTTATTATTATGGTAAATAAGTGTATCAAGATGTTAATCTTAGATCTTATTATCGGGGAGAAGGGGAAGGGAGAAGTAGGGTTTGGTCGAAAAGGATACTTTTTGACATTATGAAATCAAGTAATTTACTAATTTAGTGATTAGTTATGAACTTATTAGCACACATTGGAAGTTCAAGCACACATTAATGGTAGAAAAATTATTCAGGTGATTGAACAAGTTTTTCTGCTGCCCTCCAAAGTGTAGAATTTAATTCTTGAAATTGTTATTACCAATTTGAATATCAAACTGACTAAATCACAAAAATCCGAAAAATGCGATCAATCCAACTTGAAAAAACGAACCCTAATCAGTAACATTGTGAGAATTCGGAACCCAACGGGACAGATTTTCCACTTTCATTATCATTTTAAGAGTGGAATGTTGGCATATATTCATATATATGTACAATAGTTTGCATGATAAAGAGAGATGCTTTGATCTTAAATCTCACTATTAAACTCTATGCTTATGTTTCTTATCAAGCTTAGCATCTTCAATAACAATTGACATAACTAATTGACCATCTTCTTTATCTAAAGCTATGACATTTATCAGTAAAAAAACCTAAAAAAAAGTCCCATCTTTTTGCAAGAGACACCTATAAAAGAACATAATAACACTTCATCAAAAATGCTAATAAAACCCGAAAAAGAAAACATTGAGCATCTTACAAGAGTCACAAAAAAGATACACCATGACCGAATCTCATCCGCTCACAGCTCCCATTTTGATTTTTTATTCTTCTTCATTTCAATCATTCATGAACAGATTATCCCTTAAAAATTCTTCTTCTTTTATGATAAAACTAGCCTCAAGTGTGTGTATGTGTGTTTTTCTTTGTGTGTGACTATTCAACTGTTTGCTTAATGGTGAGGGCAGTATAGAAAAGAATGCTTAATATATTGATCATCAAGTTATCCAACAAAACAATGATTTCCAAAGTATCACTTTTGACCAGGACAATAGAGAGATAATTGATCAAATATATATTAATATATATAGGTA
>CM068381.1:31587097-31727786 GCA_034770075.1 Aralia elata
AATGATTTAATGACTTAAAAAACTATTAAACTCTTATCAAATTTATCCAAAAAAATTAAACTATTTTTTTCACCAAAATTGTTGGACCTTCAAATAACTGTCAAAAATACTCAAAATTGATTAATTTATATGTCTACGTCAATTTATGTGTGATGATAATGAAATTATAATAATAACCGTGAGATTGTGTATCTTTCTATAATCTATACTACTATTAGTAAAAAGGTGATTGTTTTTATGGTGAAACAAAAATATTTAACTAGTGAAATATTTTTTTATGAAACAGAGGGAGTAATGCAATAACCGTGTGCAGATATTTGCTAATACAATAACTTTTTGTGCATGTATGTCTACTTACGCGAGGGCGCTTCTTGATTAGTTGATGCCTATGGGTTGGATCCTTGGGCTTTCTCTACATCTTGTTTGATTTGGCAAGGAACGCTAACTACGTACATCTGATTTAAATGCAAAAAACTCTCCTCTATGTTTGTGTTGCTTTAATATTTTCGTACTTGAGTTTGACTAATTAGTAGACCTCTTTCTCAAATAATAATTATTAGTGCAAAACAACAAAATTAACCCAAAGAATATAAATTTGCACTTCTGATATATAACACAAGGTCGTGATTTGTTATATTATAAAACTAGAATCATAAAGTGATCGATAAACTCAAAGTTACATTTTCAAGCGGTCATTATAAACACTAATTGATAAACTGTGTAACAATAAAGCAGTTATGAAACCCACAAATTTGTATGTTCCAGATTGAGGGAAACAACTAGAGGCTAATTAATGATTGGAATGCTAAGAATTCCCTGCTAATAATAAGACAACATGGATGATATAGGTTCCTGATTAAACCAATGTGAAACCTCTCTACTTTAATAAATAAGCTTATATTACATTCATCCCTCCAAAAAATTATAAAGATGACCATTCCTACAATTCTTTCCCAACCACATAATAGAGAACAACAGAAAGTAAAACTTGAAAATATCAAAAATTTGTAGCATGCCCAGCTCTTTACTATTAATATAATTGACAAATTAATTATTTATCTGGTAACATATGAGTTATATCGATGTCCAATCAGTTGCAAAGTATAAATTTAAAGGCTTACTGTACAAGATTGGGATCTAAACTCAATAAGTCAAGTTTTTGGGTCTAATAGTGTTTACAAGGACCTTTCTTTGGGCTCCCTAGCTATAGCTTACCAAGAGTTACTTGGTCTTGACCTTGTTGGGTCTAGTAGTCTTGCTTGGTTTAGTTGCTATGCAAGCTGAAAACAACTTTCTTGCATGATGAAATAAAAAAACATTTTTATATGTAGTGTCACACAGGCAACGATTTGATTCGTTTACGGTGAATGTTGGCCATGAAACCCCTTTGATGGGTTAATTAATTATCTATTTGCTACTCTATGTCGATGATATGTTGAATATTGCAAGTTAAAAATATCTCTGACCAGGGGCGGATCCAAGAATATTTTCTAAGCAGGGGCGAATTTTCACTATAAGAAAAATGGTCTGCAATGAAGGACAAATTCTTCACAAAAAATAGTATATCACTCACAAGAGATTTATTGTGAAGAAAACTTTTTTTCGAGCAATTCCTCGCATTAGAGCTCCTTGCTAAAAGTATCCTTCGCTAAGTTAGTGACTAAATATTTTTTGTGAAGGATATATTGTGAAGAATATGTCTATATATTGTAAAAGATTATTTTTATTTGGCAAGAAGATGATTTCCTCATAATTAACATTTTGAAATAACTAATAAAAATGTCTTCCTTCATAAATAATAATTTGTGAAGAACATATTTACTTTAGAAATGTTAGATTTCCTTCACTAATTACATATTATGATTTTTTTTAATTTACTAAGAAGAAATTTTTTCGACAATACTGCTATTAAATAATCAAATCATTGCAAATTAAAAATATTTTTAAAATTATTTATTAATTTGTAATTAACATCAAATAAAACATTATATTATATAAATAACCAATTGTATAATCCACAACTAAGTATGTAATAATCAAGTACAAGGCTTTATCAAAACAAGTAGGTGCCCCGAAGGTCATAGTACCTAAAATATTTAATCATTAATACAAGTAAAGAGGTAAGAAAAACAAGTTATAAAAACTTTGTAGCTTTATCATGTTAAGTCATCTCTTTATTGTCATAATTTTCTTCAACGCAATGTTGGTCTTGTAAACTTCAGTCTCTCAAAGAAAAAAAAACACCAAAACTTAACTTTAAATATTTGAATGAAAAGAATATGACAAAAGATTAAATATTAAACTGGCAAAAAAAATTAAGAAGCGATTTCACAAGTAAAAGTTATAGTTCCATAAGATCTTTGTCTCACATGAATAGTAAATGTGCCCCACTTATGTGAGAAGAAACTTGTGAAAATATAAAATTTTGCTTGTGCGTGCAAATATCAATGCCTTAATTAAATGAGAAACATTATTAAATCGATAAAAGATGAGAGTTTGGTACCTATGTATATACATTTATAATCAGGTACACAAATAAATGTGCAACCAAATATAATTATAATTTATCACTATGCCCTTTAGGAAGCTTGGTACCTATGTATATATATTTTTTGGTTTAACTCTTTCATTAATTTGCCTTCTTGAATTTATTAACTTACATATTTGCTCCTACCCATAACTAAAAAAAAAAAAAATCCAACAGGGGCAAGTGCCTATGTTGCCCCTTGAACATATCCGCCCCTATGTAGGACGAAATTAAGCATATATTGGTGTATTCAAATGTTAAATATTTATCTATACATTTTTTTAAACATATAATATTTAAATATTTATGTGGCATGTCTTAAAATCTGTGGCACACGCTAAAGAAATTGTTGCTGTCATTGTGGGATGGAAGAAGTATGTTATTTGCCATCTTAATTTTCTTTACTTTATTTATTTTTTTATTCACATGCATCAATTATCTGGATTATTGGTGAATATGCGGAAAGAATTGACAATGCTGATGAGCTCCTGGAAAGCTTTCTGGAGAGCTTCCCTGAAGAACCTGCAGAAGTTCAGTTGCAGTTGCTGACAGCAACAGTCAAACTTTTTCTTAAAAAGCCAACTGAAGGCCCGCAGCAGATGATTCAGGTGTTGCTATGACTTTATGATTGTGTTTTTTTCTTTTTATTTCACAGACTACTCTACTATGCATATGCAGAACAAGACTTGTATTATTAGGTTTAATTAAATATTACTACACTGAACTATTCACTTCATTCCACTTCGATACTTGTTATTTTAATTTTTTCAATTAAGGGATTGTACTCTCAATTTATTTCAATTACTTCTAATTAAAACTGCCACATCATAAATATATGACGTGGACAACACAAGCTGCCAACTAAGTGTATAGATGGCATTCAAAATTAGTCTTCAACAAATTAGGAGGGTAGCATAGTAAATTACCATTAAATCAAATGTAAAAATAAATAAATTAAAAACAATCAAAGTTAACCCCAAAAAAAAAAAGAAAAATTCAGAATGATGTTCATCTTCATCATTGACGGATGAAGTAAGATCAATACCATTTACACCACCACCTGCGCCATCCATTAGCCAAACCACTACCAAAGTATAACCACCTACACCTACACCAACAACAACACTTTCAACAATTATAAAACCACTATCAAGCAACCACATATACCCAAAACGAAAAGATTGTTAATTATTTATTTATTTTTTATATTTTTTTTAAATGAAGAAGAAGAAAAACGAAAAGATTGTTAATTTATTTATTTATTTATTTATTTTATTTATTTTTAAATGAAGAAGACGAAGAAGATTGTTAATTTATTTATTTATTTATTTTTATTTTTTTTTGAAATGAAGAAGAAGAAGATGGAACCTTTAAAGAAGAAGGAGAGAGCATCGCCGCTGTAGTAACCTGCCTCCTCCACCAACCATGGACCAATTTGAAGAAAAATAGCATGGAGTCCTGATTTGCAGGTAACTAAATTGATTTAAAGCCTGTTCGCCAGTGACTTATAAGTAAGTATGTAAGTTACAACAATCCATTTATAGATTAAAGCAAGCTTCTCGAAAATGGAACATTCGTTTTGACGAGACAATCAAAGAGTTTGATTTTATTAAGAACGAGGATGAACTATGTGTGTACAAAAAGATTAGTGGGAGCGTACGTTGTGACATTCTTAGTACTGTTTGTTGATGATATACTACTGATAGGGAATGATATACCAATGCTACAATTAGTTAAGGTATAGTTGTCTAAACACTTCTCCATGAAAGATTTGGGAGAAACATCCTATATTTTGGGGATAAAGATCTATAGAGACAGATTTAAAAGGATGCTCGACTTGACCTAAGGAAGGTACATTGATTCGATGCTAAAGAAATTTAGCATGAAAAACTCCAAGAGAGGTCTTATACCGATGAGCCAAGGAGCACATCTCTCCACGAAATTGTCCCCAAAAACATCGAAAAAGAGAGATCGCATGAGTAAAATACCTTATACTTTGGCAATAGGATCTATCATGTATGGGATGATATGTACGAGACCTGATGTTGCTTATGCACTAAGTGTGACAAGCAAATATCAGTCAAATCCTGGAGAAGATCACTGGAAGGCAGTGAAAAATCCTAAAGTACTTAAGAATGACTAAAGATGTGTTTCTTGTTTATGATGGGTCTTATTTGAAACTAGAAGGCTATATAGACTCAAGTTTTTAGACTGACCAAGGCGACAACAAATCCGTTTCAGGGTATGTATTTACCTTAAACGGTGGTGCAGTGAGTTGGAAGAGTTCCAAGCAGCAAATGGTTGCTGATTCAGTAACAGATGCAGATTACATAGCTGGAAGTGAAACTACAAAGGAAACAGTTTGGATGAAGAAATTCGTTATAGAACTTGAAGTGGTTCCTAGTATTCATGGATCGGTGCCTTTATATTGTGACAACATCGGGGCTGTTGCACAAGCCAAGGAACCTAGGTCTCATCAGAAATCCACACATGTGTTGCGGCGCTTTTATTTAATTAGAGAAGTCATTGAAATAGGAAATGTCACCTTAGAGATAGTGGACTCTCAGAACAACATAACAGATCCATTTACTAAAGCATTATCTCAGCAGCAGTTTGATCGTCACTTAGAGAAGATGGGTATGAGATACCACGACGATTGATTTTAGTGCAAGTGAGAGATTGAAAGTAGTATACCATCAAGCCAATCAGATTGGATGTGATAAGCAAATAATCTTGTTCATTTATTAATAAAAGAATTTATTTTATTTAAAGGCATTTATTTATTCATGTTTAATTGGTTTAATTAATTAGGATAAACCCGTAGTTTTGGAGCAATACTTTTAGAATCATGAAGAGTTCATGCTAATGAGATCTAAAGTCTAGATAGCTCAAAACTAGAATGTTCCTAATCATATGATCACTAATATGGGATTAGTTGATCCTGAAAGATTAGTACATACTATGCTCGCTCTGTTGAAGAGGATGATTGATCTCATAATCATTTGTGTGGAGATACTAAAACAAGTATGTAGATGCTTATTGAAGAATACGTTCATTGAACATGACTCGCTTAAGGAACACCTAATGGAGTTTTACTTGTCTAACAATAGGAGTTCTTATAGTGATATTAGTACAAGTGGTCCTTGGACTTGAGATCATCATAGTACCTTGTGTATTCTGAATTATACTTTGTCATATTCCTTAAGACTCTTAGGATATATAAAAGGGTATATTCAGGTATAATAAAGTATACATGGAGGTAGGTGAATGATCAACAAAGGATCTACCACTTCCAGTAAAGGGAGAGAATGTCATATACGATTCGATAGATGATAACTCAGAAATTCTTGGCCAAGGTGAATGTAAATTAGAAACTTAGAAATGAGTTTTTAATTTACATTAACTAGAGTTGGGTATTTTAGAATCGAAATGCATATGATCAAATAAATAAGACTTGTCAAAAATTCTATGTTTTATGTTTGATCGGGACATTATATGGTAGATGGATTGAATTATACGGTAATTATTTACTGAATAGGTTCTTTGTGATTAAACGTTGATTTCATATTATCCGGATAGTCATGATATGCTGAGAAGTGTCACTCATGATGTAGAATAAATATTATTTATTTATATTTGAATTAAAGGAGTTTAATTCATTATAAATAATAATAGAATGATTCTAATTTTTTTATTCTACTATTGGCATAATATTAAACTTAAAGGGTAACACCATAAAAGAGAAATATTATTTTAGAAGTAATTGACTTAATAATAATAAATTAAGTGTATTTAATTTATACCAGGGTGGAATAAATTAAATAGCTTAATATTTATAATTAAGTATTCGGAGAAATATTAATTATAAATTAATAAGAAGTATTAGTATTATTATAAATAATTTGGTTCCTAAATAGTTTGGGAATTAAATGAAAATCCTAAGTCCTAAAGAGTATAGAAAGATGATTAGTCTATATAAGGAGAGGCCTTATGATAGATTGTGGACTAATATTACTGTGAGTATAGAGATAATATATAACAATTATCTACAACCTAAGGAGTTAAGAAAGAGAGAATTATGGCTAGCCACCCAAGGTTAGGAGAAACCTAAATTTACTTCTTCAATCAATAATCTCTTAGTGGATCACCTTTAAAGCGCTGCACACACTGAGTAGCTAATATTTGATCCGTGGATTCGAAAAAGCATGGAGGATCAAATGATTAGGACATGAAGATCAAATCAAGGAGTTGATTCATCGTCATAAGGTATTTCTTTTATCCTTCCTCGATTAATAATATCGCATTAAGGTGATCATAGGATTGTAAAAAATTTTAAATATGATTTATGTCATGCTTTCGCTTTATATACATGTGATTATATGTATATTCTAAATTCTTTAAACTAACACATCTTGCACCAGGCGGCATTGGAGCGATCATAGTATCGCATGAGACGATCATATGTATGCGTATGATCGTAAGTCGCTAATACCGTCGTAAGTCTCTATAGGTGGCATCTTATTTGTCGGGTCAGCCCAAACTCGATCAATCTCAGGTGTGAAAGGTGACTTTGGGTCGGTCGGTAACTCGTATGCCTGGGTCACCGCCATTATCTTCTGCTCTAACTTTGTCAGCTTTTGCATGACGGGATCGGGTTTCTCCCTCGGGAGGGATATTCTGCGCCGATCCCGTATATACTCCGAAGAAGCCACTTGTTGTCGCCTTTCCGGCCTCGTCCGTCCTTAATTAGTCATTATTCGGAGATTGTGACTTGCGTCTACTCCTGCTTTTAGAAAAATCTCCCGACCGATGGGATTTGGATCGGCTTTGTGGTGTGGACTCCCGATGTCGGTGTTGACTCGGGGAGATCTCTGTTTCCCCATCCAACTCAACCAACTGTGTATCCAACTCCTTTTATTGGAGGCGTAGGGCCTCTAGCATCCTTGGTCTGTTGGATCTTCCATATCCGAATAAACTCCTGTTTATCTTTTCTATCTCGCTCCCGCTCCTGCTCCCGCTCCTGAAGTCCTCGTGTTCAGGATTGGCTATCCGCGCTGCGACTGTGAAAACTAGGAGTCTTCTGACTTGTAGAGAATAATTGTCGTCGAGCTAGAGCCGACTGAGCTTGTGCTTGGTCCCCAACGGGATTGTTGGGCCCAAGCTTATTCTTAACTGATCCTCTAACTTGTACCGCCGGATTGGCCGAAGATCTCTCTTGGTCAGAAACCGTTTTCCCTTTACTTGTCATGCCTTCAATTCAGTAAGTAGGTGATATAAAAAATAGCATTAAAACGGCCCTCCTTTTAGCGTCAATGTTAACGCCAAAATCTGTCTACTCGCCGAATTACCAAATAACGAACATAAAACCTGTACAGTGAACAAATAACCACACTGAGAAGCTTGATGGTCGGGGCCGCCGAGGGATAGCTCCGATATGAGAAAACGTACAGACCAAAAAATATCAACAATGGAGGTATTTAGTGCGCAAATTAGACAAAGAGTCATTACCTATAACCTAGGGTATAACTGTGTATTTATAGCTTACTCACACCGCCTCAACACACCCGTCCCCAAGTAGATATAAGACTCCTTATAACTACAGATACCATATTTAGATAGGATTAAATTTAAATAAGAATGAAAAGTCAAATAGAATAAAAGTACTACAAGTTAACTAGGACTGTAGTCATTCTAGAATATCAAGCCTCCTAACTGAAATATTTCGTCACGTGGTGTAGGTCCCAGCGAATCATCTGAACCCACAAAATCATGCCCTAACAATAATATTAATCTACGATCGATGAGCTTTCTATTTATTATTTAGTACATGTTTTCGTTAAATCTTCGTACTTTCATAATCACTGAGGTTTATGCTTATGATTTTCTTATGATTAAAAAAAATCAATAGAATTAGTTTTGTAGATTCTTTTTTATATATAAAAAAATATTTACTGATGCCATGCGAACTTTTTGTAACGGAATAATATAAATAATATGATTTTAATTGTTTATTATTTTTTTCTTTAGTTTCTTTCATTCCATGTATTGATTTTTTTTTCTTAACATGTTCAATATAATATTTGACAACAATATTACTTTTAAAACACCTTTAAAATCTTAAGTTGCAAAATATATATTTGGTATAGTTTTATTATACTTTTTATGAATGATGGAAATATTAATTATTTAAAATAAATGTTATATTTAAAAAAATATCAAATTTTACTTGTGAAAATATCAATTTTCAAAATATAATGCTTTTATTTTATTATTGCAATCAAATCTATTTTAAACTTGGGAGCTAAAAAATATATGAAAACAAGAATGGAATGTAATACTTTCTCTGTTCCAATTTATAAGATCTGTTAGAAGATAGTGGCCAGGAACATGTTTCTTGTATTAAGGAAAATATTTCTTGTATTAAGGAAAATATTTCTTGTAGAAGATCTGTTTCCTTGTTTTCCTCCTTTTTCATTTTTTAATTCCTAGACCTCTTGTATAAATATAGCAATTCACATATTGGAAATATAAGAGAGATTACATTCTTACATGGTATCAGAGCTCTGATCCTTTATCAGGCGACTTTTCCGGCGACTTTTTCCGGCAACTTTTTCCGGCGACTTTTTCGACGACTTTTTCCAGCGTGTCTTTTATCTCTCCTCCTTCCATCTGTAGTGGTCGACTTTTTCCGGCGACCTTTTCCGGCAACTTTTTCCAGCATAGTTTTTTATCTCTCCTCCTTCCACCTACAGTGGTTGTTTTTTGTGAAACTCAGGTTTGGTCTAATCCACCTACAGTGGTTGTTTTTATCTTTCCTCTATCTTTGCGCTTGTTAATTATCCTTGTTATTATTCCCTTGGATAATTCTCGTTGCTCCATCTCTTGTACTGCTAATTAAAGTGGTTTTATTATGTAGTACAATTAATTGCACTCCCTTTGGTTTCTAGAATTACTCTCTGCTAATTTTTTGAGCCTTTATAATATCCTTGTTGATATTTTCTTGGATATTTTTGTTGCTCATACTATCTCTACTATCTCATAATGGCAGAATCTAGTTCCATTAATAGTGCTGGTACTATTTCTCATTTCGCACAATCAGGTATACACTCTTGTGCTCTTAATGTCTCATCTACTTACCTTAGTTGGATTATAGACACAGGTGCCTCTGCGCATATGACTGGGTCCTCCAATCTCTTTACTTCATACACGCCCCACTCTGGAAAGGACAAGGTTAGAGTAGTCAATGGCTCCCTGTCTTCTATCTCCGAGAGTGGCTCTGTCGTTTGTACCCCTTCATTAACATTATCATGTGTTCTCCATATCCCTTCATTTACTGTAAATTTACTATCTGTCCAACGTCTTTGTGAATCCCTACACTGTTTAGTAACCTTTTTTGGAAATCATTGTATTTTTCAGGACTTGGTGACATGGCAAAGGATTAGCAGTGGTAGTGCAGTTAACGGTCTCTATTATTTAGATGTTCCCTCGTCTAACATGCCCTCTACTCAGGTTCAGGCTCTTCACTCTACTTCTCACCCATGCCTGATCTCTCTCTATCAATGGCATCGACGTTTGGGACATCCTTCCTTTTTAGTATTGGAGTCTTTATTTCCATCTTTAGTTAAGCATTGTAACAGAACTCAGTTTTTGTGTGAACCATGTGAATTAGGTAAACACAAACGTTCTACTTATTCTGCTACTAACAATCGACATTCTGAACCTTTTACCATTATCCATATTGATGTGTGAGGACCCTCTCAAGTTGTCTCCCGTTCTGGTCATAGATGGTTTGTTAGCTTTATTGATTGTCATTCTTGTGTCACTTAGATTTACCTTCTGCGGACCAAAAATGAGGTATTTGCTTGTTTTCAAGAATTTCATAAAATGATTCAAACCCAATTCGACGCTAAGGTCAGAATTCTCCATAGTGATAATGGTCGTGAATATAGTAATAATAATATTTTTGCATCTTATCTCTCTCATCATGGCATTATTCTTCAAACCTCCTGTGTCTCAACCCCAGAACAAAATGGAGTAGCGGAAAGAAAAAATCGACACTTGCTAGAGGTAGCCCGCACTCTTATGTTCACTATGTCAACCCCTAAATTTCTTTGGGGAGATGCGGTTCTGACTGCTGCATTTCTTATAAACCGTCGTCCTTCTAGAAATCTTGGGAACAAAAGTCCCATCTCTTTTCTCCAACACACGACCAGTCCTTCTCTTTTACCTCAAGTTTTTGGTTGCATGTGTTTTGTTCATGATAAATCTCCCACTTGGGGAAAATTAGAACCCAAAGCTATTAGGTGTGTTTTTATTGGTTATTCTCCAACCCAAAAAGGTTATAAATGTTATCATCCTTCTTCTAACAAAGTCTTTGTCACTCGGGATGTCACTTTTTGGGAATTGGAACCTTTTTATTCTTCTTCACCTTCTCCTCAGGGGGAGAATGTTATTAATGAGGTGAAGCTTTCTGAGGCTAGTATCACAAGCTCTATTTTTCTTGTTCCCGTTGAGGACCTATGCACGAAAAGGCAAGAATAAGGTTACCGTTTCTGCACCACTACACCAACTTTGTTCCGGACCTAGTCTTGATAATGGTAATGTTGAGAATCTTAATCCTACTTGTTCTTCTAAAGATACTGACATTCCTACTTATTCTTATAAAGATACTGACATCCCTACTTGTTCTTCTGATGATACTGACATTCCTATTGCTCTTAGAAAAGGGGTTAGAGCTTGTACTCAACATCCTATTTCTAATTTTTTAGCCTATAGCAAATTATCTGCATCATATCACTCCTTTGTTTCTTCCTTGTCTTCAATACATATTCCTCAGGGGTGGAGAGCAACATTTAGTGATAAGAATTGGAAACAAGCTATGATCGAGGAGATGAATGCCCTAAAAAAGAATGATACATGGGAACTAGTCACTCTTCTTTACGGAAAAAAGGTAGTTGGATGCAAGTGGGTATATACAGTCAAACAAAATTCTGATGGAACGGTTGAGAGACTCAAAGCCAGACTAATTGCAAAAGGATACACTCAAACTCATGTGATTGATTACCAGGAGACATTTGCTCCTGTAGCAAAGATGAACTCTATTCGTACTATAATCTCATGTGCAGCAAACTTCGGCTGGGATCTTCACAATTAGACGTAAAAAATGCATTCCTTCACGGTAACTTGGAGGAGGAAGTGTACATGGCCATACCTCCTGGTTTTGCTTCATCTGTTACTATGGTAAGGTTTATAAGCTACGAAAGGCTTTGTATGGTCTGAAGCAATCTCCTAGAGCCTGGTTTGGTAGACTCCACAGAGCAATGATAAGGTTTGGGTACAAGCAGAGTCGAGCAGATCATACTCTTTTTGTTAAACAGATAAAGGGTAAGATTACCATTCTTATTGTTTATGTTGACAACATTGTGGTGACAGGGGATAATAAAGAAGAGATAGTTAATCTCAAAGCGAGACTGACCAGAGAATTTGAGATTAAAGATTAAAGATCTTGGTCCTTTGAAATATTTTCTTGGTATTGAAGTTGCAAGATCTTCCAGTGGCATCTTTCTATCTCAAAGGAAGTATGTCCTTGACCTGCTAACTGAAACTGGCATGTTAGGATGTAAGCCTGTTGATTCTCCTATTGAAGTTAATCATCATTTAGTAGGAGGCACAGGACCTACAGTTGATAGAGAAAGATATCAACGTTTGGTGGGACGATTGATATACCTCTCTCATACGAGACCCGATATATCTTATGATGTGGGAATAGTGAGTCAGTATATGCATGACCCTCGACATTGCCACATGGAGACTGTTTACAGAATTCTGAGGTATCTTAAGTCTTCTCCTGGAAAAAGATTATTGTTTGCACCACATGGTCATATGAAAGTTGAAGCTTTTTCCGACTCAGATTGGGCTGGTTCTATAGAGGATCGTCGGTCTACAACGGGTTACTGTTCATTTGTACGTTGGAGGTAATCTTGTTACTTGGCGTAGTAAGAAACGGTCTGTGGTGGCAAGATCTAGTGCTGAGGCTGAATATCGAGCTATCGCCTTGGGTATATGTGAATTAATGTGGCTTCAAACCCTGCTAGAAGATTTGGGTGTTACAACTAAAAGGCCTATGCAGTTATTTTGTGATAATAAGGCAGCCATTAGTATTGCAAACGACCCAGTGCAGCACAATAAAACAAAGCACATTGAGATTGACAGACACTTCATCAAAGAAAAGTTAATCAGTGGTCTTATTTGCTTACCCTTTGTAAAATCAGAACACCAGCTTGCTGATATTTTGACAAAAGGTCTTAGTAGTAAGATGTTTCATCCTTTGTGTTTCAAGTTGGGTATGCGAGACATCTACACACTAACTTGAGGGGGAGTGTTAGAAGATAGTGGCCATGAACATGTTTCTTGTATTAAGGAAAATGTTTCTTGTATTAAGGAAAACAAGTTTCTTTATTTTCCTCCTTTTTTATTTTTTAATTCCTAGACCTCTTGTATAAATATAGCAATTCACATATTGAAAATATAAGAGAGATTATATTCTTACAAGATCAATATTGAATTTTCAAAAGTCAATTTCAAAAATTTCAAACTAAAAAATTGACATAAAGTCATATAGTTTATGTCAATAAAATTATGAATATCTTAAACTACTTAAAAAGTATTACTAGTTATAAGATTTATTATTTTCAAAAGAATCATGTTAATTTTAAATTTGAAAATGTCTCAAATTAACTATTAAAAAATTAATATTAATTTTATAATTCAGAGCAGAAGGAATATAATATTTTTGGTAATAATTTTAGAAAAATAAATATTTAAGGTTTCTTTTGTTAATCCAATTTAATGTAATATAGTTTTATCCGGAAAGAGATTTGAATTGCAAGTTTTTACATTGTATTTTGTAATTAAGGACTCCATCAAGATATATTATGTATTTTAAATGTATATTATCAAAAAGAGAATTGATATTTCTGTAGGGTCATTTGATATTTCCACAGTGGCCCCCACACTCAAACCAAACTAATTTTTTTTATGTCTAATTTGCCCCTATTTGAACAAGAGCCAGTGTGAATCTCTCACTAAGACCACAGTCTCTATCTCCTTACCATAATCTTCTTGCTTTTTCATTGTCTTCTCCAAACTTTGTCACTGCACCTATCCCAATCCACAGCATCTAATCTCGTACAACTCATCACTCCAATTGGTTTTATGATAAGTAGGTTTTATACCTACTTAATGGATACTATTCTGCTTCATTCGTTGCTTAACTTGTAGTTCCAAAGTATGTTTTCTTGCATTTTTCTCGTATTTTTGGTATTGCCTCATCATTTGCATTTTATGGCTTTTGCACAGTTTTTGGATTGTTTGGTATAGGGTATGTGACATATGTTGTTTGGGAGCTAAATAAATATTTGTTGCTAGCACAGTGCGCGTGAATCGAGAAATCAGACTGAGAACAGCAGCGCAACAGCAGACTGACAGACAGCGCAGCTGCGCCCAACTTGGCTTGGAAGTCAGCGCAACTGCGCCCGTGCCCTTCGCCCAATAGCTTCCAGCGCAGCTGCGCCCAGCTTGGCCTTGAGGCCGGCGTAGCTGCGCCCTCCCTTTTCCTGCTGAAGTCCACAGCGCAGCTGCGCCCATTTTGCAAAGAATGTCGGCGCAGCTGCGCCTGTCGCGAGCCAGCCATGCAAACCACGTTCAAGACAGCGAAGCAGCATTACCAAAAACATGCAATGCCAGATTTTGAGGAATTAGTGGAATGAAGCTTTATCAGTGGGGAATCAAAATAAGTCAAAAGAAGACAAAATGAGCATGTATTATAATGGTCTGAGAATTTAATTGAAAAGGAGGCTGCTCCTACACGAAAAATTAGAAAGTTTACAGCATCCTTAGTTCTAAAATTGAGACAATTCGGCTGATCATCAAATTCACTTGGGAACTGAAAAATGGAGCTACATGGATGCTGAATTGAGGATTGGGAGCAAGAAACTAAGAATCAACGCAACTTGGAAAATCATCAGAAGTTGCAGAAACGGAGGAACTGAAGCAGGGAGTTCTATTATTTTCTACTTTTGATTAATTTTTCCTATTCTGTAATTATGATGATGAACCAATTGTGTATAATGAATTCTATTATTGTCATTATGAACTAAACTTAATTCTTGGGATTATAATGGATCTTTTGCATTACTGAAAATTGAAATGCTTCCTTATTATTGTTAGTTGGTTATGAAATGAATGTCTAGCATAATTTATACTGAATGTTTAATTGCTTGATCACCAATTACCGTGATAATTTATATGGAATTGAGAAAGGAAATATAAATTGAGATCTGATTATGCTAGCATATGTTCATAATTTTTACATTCCTCGTGAAGTTATGTTTCGTGCTTAGGATAGAGATATACCGAAGCACCATATGTGGCCAATTGAGAACTTATACTTAAACCCTCTTGATTGTAATTCACATAGAAATATAGTGCGTTAGTCATCTAGGGTGTTCACATTCATTCTATCAATTGTGGATTTAGTGTGATATGAATATGGTGCATCGAAAGGTGGTCATATTCTACATTCGTGTTCTCGACCAACATTCCATAATAATCAATTAGCAACAATAGGAAGCATGGAAATCTAAGTTTGCAATAAGTGAAATTATAATCCCAAACCCATAAAATCTGTATTTATACAATCATAATTTGTTCTAATTGTTTCTTTAATAATCATTAGACAATTTCATCATTGTACTCAACTGTTTAAAGAGACCGAAATAATTATAAAATCGGTGTTTGTAGTCGTAATTGCAATTCTATTCCTCGTGGGATCGATATTTTACTTACTTTATATTACTTGTGGATCACGTGCACTTGCGTGTATGAGTTATATTTGTTATACATACAAATATCCCAACATTTTACCGGTTGTGCTTGTAGAAATTATGCTGCTATTGTTGGGTACTCTAGTATTGGTAGGTTATCACTTAACCCGACCCAGTGCTTACAAGGAAAAGGGTCATTGGCGACGGGGTTATTAGCGACGGGACAATGGTCGTCGCTAATGACATCACTACCGATGGGGACGTCGTCGCGAATGGATCCCGTCGACAATACCATTTTCCCAGGAGAGATTTTAGTGCGTAAATTTGGCGAGGGAGGAAAAACTCATTGGCGACGTACACAATATCAACGGCGACGGGAACTACCGTCGTTAGTGAGTCAATATCGACGAGGATATTAGTGACGGGAGTGCCGTCAAGAATGAGTTCAATTAATTAAAACCCTGGTTCGCGACGGCAACGACTCATTTTATTTCCCTCTCTGATATTTCTCTTTCCCTCTCAAATTCGCCCATTTGCTCAAATTTGCTTATCATATTTCTCTGATTTTCCCACTTGATTATCAAATTTGATCTATTTATTCTCTAATTGGGTCAATTGATTCCTCCCATTTCGCCCAGTTCGCCCATTTCTCATCCCCACTGTCTGCTTATTCGCCCAGATTGCTTATCAATTGACTCCTCCATTATTGCAATCGTCGTTGCAACTCCGCCGGTCGTACCTCCGCCAATTTCCTCGCTGCAACTCCAAAGGCTCGTTTGGTACTCTCATAACCATGTAAGATTTTCAGTTCGCATCTCCTATATATATATATATATATATATATATATATATATGTGTGTGTGTCCGCTTCTTTTGTATTGTTTTAGGACTCGTTTTATTGAACAGAGGGAGTATAATGTTTATGTGTGATAAATGAAGGAAATGTTTGCTAATTACTTGATTGGCTAGCTCTCAATTTTTTTTGTTGATTTTAAATGTCTATGCTTGTTATTGGTCCTTAAAAAAGAATGTATTTTGTAGCACAAATTACTAATTATGAGGAGCCATTCAAAGCAAATATTTAGGCATGATTGTTGTAATGAAGATGATAAAATTCGGTTGTGACTTGTGGCAGTAAATTGATGACCATTTGGATTCAGGGATTATAGGTTGAATCCATAGACATTCAGATTTTTGGTACATGATGCAATATAGCATATTGTTCTAGCTTGACAAATGTACCTATTGCGTCCACAAACGTAGAAAATCATGTTTGTCCAACAATATAGCATATTTTTAATTTTTAAGCAATTATAATCTTTACCCAGATTAGTAATTGTATTCATTATTTTATCATTTTTCTAACAAAAAAATAAAAGAAAATCATGTTTGTTTGGAGGCGAATCATACATGGGAATAAGGGTATTAAATTTTACCCCTCTAGAGTATTATTCTAGGACTAATAGGTACTCCACTTAATAATTCAAATACTAAGTTCCACTTAATAATTTATAAGTTCATATACTAAGTTCTATGCATTAGGGTTGTGTTAGTTTATATTTCCTTTTATCACAATTTTGTACACCTTATTCATCATGTCGCTTTATACACATATATTTCAAACTTTGAATGGTCCACTTAGGATATTGTAAACTACTAGACACTAAAGTTTTATATTTGGGTTTAGTATTGTTATATGTAAATGTTTACTTCTTGTTACTCTCCTATATATATATATATATATATATATATATATATATATATATATTCTTTTTTTACAGTTTTTTGTTGTTTATTTTCACTTTCTTACATCCCTTGAGAAAGAAATTATTATCATGTATTAGCTACCTAGATCAAACTATAGGTTGGGCTGGGTGAATAAATAAATTTAAACTGTTGAATAAGTGCTTATTAATACAACATATGTGAAATGAATCTGTCGATGTATTCCGATGTATATTTGCTTATATAGAGTACCATTTGCTTAGGTTTTCTCTTTTAGGTATTAGTGCAATGACTTGTATTTGGACCCAAACTTTTCAAAATGCAGAACATCTTACCTGCTCTACATCTTAGCAGCCTGTAGTGCATAGACCAAGATGTTTGTTGATCGAAGTTGGATGGAACGTAGGGTAGCCACTGATAAGAGTGGGCTTAACTCTAAGTACCGTAGTAGGGTTGAACAGTTTCTCAATTTTGTATTTGAGCAAGTCAGCGGCGATGAGATCAAATGTCCCTATAAAAGGTGTGTGAATGAAGTGTGGAAGGAAAGGAGTGATGTCATGTGCGACCTATTTGCGTATGGGTTCAAGCGGGGTTATAGAACATGGATCTATTATGGGGAAAACTGGTTGAATGAACATGAATCCGAACTGGAATATAAAGTTGACAAAACCTTTGACTGTACTAACATGATAGTCGAAGGTGCTGGTTCATTCTTCCAGTGGAATATAGACAAGGTTGACAGTAGCGTCGAACAAGAGCCGAACGACGGGGCTAAGGGTTTCTATCATTTATTGCAAGAATTAGCGACGCCACTGTATGATGGTCACGAAAAGTACACCGTCTTATCCGCAGTGACTAAGCTTTTACACTTCAAGAACGAGCATGACTGCAGCAAGAGAGGTTTTAATGAACTGTTCAACATTGTGAAGGACTTCTTACCGGCAGGCAATAAGTTACCGGAATCATAATCATACTATGATGTGAAGAAAATGGTCAAAAGGCTCAATCTAGGGTATAAGAAGATTGATGCTTGTGAGAATAACTGCATGTTGTATTACGGTGATGACAATAAAGATAAGAGGTCATGTGATATCTGCGGTACAAGTAGATACTATGAACAACGCTTGAAAAAGGGAAAAGATGTGGCGAGAAAGATCTTACGTTACTTTCCCATTGCACCGAGGCTTCAGCGGTTGTTCATGTCAACACATACCGCCGATGATATGAGGTGGCACTCAACACGGGACATAGTCGAAGGTCAATTGACGCACCCGAAAGATGGGCTTGAGTGAAAAAATTTTGACAGAAAACACCCCTCGTTTGCTAAAGAGGTTCGCAATGTTAGGCTTGGACTTACTACGGATGGCTTTAATCCGTTTAATGGGCCTTACACCAAGCCCTGCTCAACTTAGCCAGTGATTATTGTTGTGTATAACCTTCCACCTTCGATGTGCATGAAAGATCCCTACATGTTCATGCCTTTACTGATTCCGGGTGATAAGAGTCCAAGTAAAGACATCAATGTCTACCTCAGGCCATTAGTTGATGAGTTGAAGATGTTGTGGGATAAAGGGGTTCAAACTTATGATGTATCTCTTAAACAAAACTTTGAAATGAGGGCAGCTTTACTGTGGACCATAAATGACTTCCCGGCATTAGGAATGATTAGTGGATGGTGGACTCACGGGGGCTTGTCATGTCCCGTGTGCATGGGGTCAGTTAAAGCTATGCGGCTCAAACATGGGGGGAAAATTAGTTTCTTTGCAACTTCCAAACAGTTTTTGCCGATTGAACATCATTATCAACGGATGAGTAGACAATTCAATCGAAAAACAGAGAAACGTCAAGTACCTGACCGTCTTTCTGGGACAGCAATGTTGAGTTGGCTTAGTCACTTGAATTTTCCACCTCCAAGGAAGAATCACAAACTAGAGCGAGCTTATGGTTATGGTCAGGCTCACAACTGGACCCATCGTTGCATGTTCTTTGAGCTGCCTTATTGGGCTACACTCTACATCCGTCATTGTTTAGATCCGATGCATACCGAAAAGAATGTATTTGATAATATTTTTTATACAGTCCTAGATGCCAGTGGTAGAACAAAGGACAACAACAAGTCGAGACTTGATTTGGCAGAAATGAACATTCGAGAACATTTGTGGCTGTATCAGGAGGGTGGTAAGACGGTAACGCCAAAAGCTGATTATACTTTGACCAGAGAACAATTGATATTGCTATGTAATTGTATCAGTGAACTGAAGCTCCCAGATGAATATGCTTCAAATATAGCAAGGTGTTGTAAAGTCGAAGAACTGAAGTTTCGGGGTCACCTGACATTAATGTTTTAAATACGTTAAATTGTTCATTGTTGCTTTCTAATGTATCCATGCATATACAAACCCACGTAGATATATGCGACGTTTAAAGCAAAAGGTGAAGAATAGAGCCCGTGTAGAGAGGTCAATTGCTGAAAGTTATGCTATGGAGGAGCTTGTTAATTTCTGCTCGTTGTACTTTGAGCCGAATGTTCAAATGAAGCACAATCGCTTACGGAGGAACGAGGCTGTTGCACACGAGGACAATGGAGAATTAACGGCTTTTAGGCATCTTGTACATCCATTTGGCGGGAAAAAAGGCGATTCTTAATCGATAATGAGTATGCAACTGCCACATTGTATGCACTTGTAAACATAAATGGAGTAGCACCATACATTAAGTAAGTAGTCATAACTATGTCGATTGTAAATATTATAAGTCTCTTGCATTTACATTAAGTTTATACCTGTACTGCAGTCAATATGATGCTAAGATACGTGAAGCGAATCCGATTATATCCAACGGGGACTTGCAAAATTTGAGAAATAGAGAATTTGTGCAATGGTTTAAAAATGTAGTAAGTCTCTTAAATCAATATCTAAATGCATTTACCCTCATGAATGAATCTTAGGTCCCAAACAATTATTTTTTGTTATTTTTGTGTTACTGTACATTAGGTCCTCGCATATGATAAAGCTGACATTTGGCTTAAGCTTATAGCTGATGGCCCTGAAAGATCTATAGATACTTATAAATGTTGCATTGTTAACGGTTACAGATTTAAGTGCTGCGATATTTGGGAAGTCGCTTCATCTAATTCTGTTGTTGTGGTTAAAGGTAGCTGCTACGATAATCTTTGGGACGACTGGTATGGACGATTACTAGAAGTCGTCGTTCTCAAATATCGGGGTTAAAAAGAGTTGGTTTGCTTCAATTGTCATTGGTTTGATGTTGAAAATGGAGTTAGAGTAGATAAAAATTCAGGACTAGTGATAGTAAATGTTAAGTCAAAATTAAACTCAGACGAGCCTTTTATTTTAGCAAGTCAAGCAACGCATGTGTACTACGCACGGAGTGTTAAGACTCCTGCAAGCTCATGGTATGCTGTTATAACCACCAAAGCTCGTGGTTTTCAAGGCACAGCTCCTCGTCCAGACGATGAACCTTTACAAGTCGAGTCAACTAGTATCACACCTGCTGATGTGATAGTTATTAGTGAGTCTAGTAGTGAAGACGAGGATGATGTTGTCACTGTCGAAAGTGAAGACGATGTTACAGAGGAGGAAGATATAAATGAAGAAATCATTGAGGATGACAAAGATGGTGATGACAGCGAGAATGAAGAGCTACTGCTCGAAGATAAAGATTCTGATATTGATGGCTTTGATGATATAAATGATTAGGAGTATGCACTATTTATGCCTTAGCATTTTGATCATGTTGTAATAGTTTGTAGTAGTGCAATCATGATGGTGTAACTTATATTATTCTATTAATTAAGGTGAAAAATTGATTTACTATTACTATTTATGTCTTTTTAGTTGTATTCATATGTAATAGTTTGTAGTAGTACAATCATGATGGTGTAACTGTGATTATTCTATTAATTAACTTGCAAAATTACTGCGATTACACTTTATCATATAATTTTAAGTTGATTTATTTACAGTTATAGACATATGGCCCGTACACCACACGGTGATCGCGGTGGGCGTGCTGGCCGTGGGGGCCGTGGAGGTCGTGGGGGTCGTGGGGGTGATGATCAGGCCGAATCTTCAGGTATAATTACATGTTAAGTGTTTTTGTCAGTATTATGATTGTTTTTTTATATTGTATATTGTCATAATATTCATTCACATATTGTTCTCAAATAGGTGATCGGGGTAGGCCTCCACGGGGACTAGCACGTGGTTTGCTAGGGAATCCCCCTCAAGCGCCTCATATATGTCGCGTCGGGAATAACAGGTAATTGTATTAATTATAACAACAATTGTATTAATAATATATTTATTTAGAATTTTATATACTTTGTTTTACATATATATATATACACTTTATCATTTAGAATTTTCAAATGTATTAAACAACAAATGTATATTGTATTAATTTCAATTGCAGTATCCTTGACGCGACTCCAAGGAACACGTTGCTTGGGATCGTGCGCAACCGATTCTCGAAAGCGTGGATGAGGTGGGCAGATGTGGATGACCGTTCACGCCAGTTGATTATATACGAATTTCGGGTAAGAAAGATTTAAAATGTTAGTTTTCTATAATGTTATTATTAATCTTTGACATGTCAATTTATGTTGTCTACTAATAATGTAATGTGTAATGTGCAGAGATATTATCGATTTGAGGACGGGCAGGAAGCCCATGGCTTGACCGTTCTTCGATCATATTTAGAGATGAACTGGCACAAGTGGGTCTACGACTAGAAGAAAAAGGCCAGAGCAAGATGCCCGATGGACAGACACTTAGAGATGTCCGGCCAGATTTTATTGGTGCTGCAGTGTGGGAGCAGATGTGCAGCATTTGGGAGGGCGCTGCATTTCAGAAGAAGTCAGCACAGCGTACAGCAGACCGGCAGCAGAGTCGTCTCCCACACTGCACGGGGTCTCAATCGTACGACCTTTACAGGGAGAGACTCGAGGTTAGTCTTAAGCACCCACCATCACGCTTAGAGTTTTGGTGGCACGCCCACCAGAAGAAAGGTGAAGGTGGTTATATCTCACCTGAGGCAGAGGGCATTGTTGTAAGTTATTTAATTCTTTTATTTAGTATGTATTTAAAATCTTAAAATTCATTTGTATTCTTTTAACATATTGTGTTTTTTCATATATTTATGTGTTTTTTTCAGCAACGGTTCGAGGACCTTGTTGTGGCTCGGAGAAGCCAGAGAGGGGACGATGACATAGATGAGTCGACGCGCGCTGATGAGGAGATGGAGGACTGGCTGCAGGCTACAGGGGGACCGAAGAAAGGTATAGTTGTTGGCATTCCCCGAGTCCCAGCCTACACTTTAGTCCTTGCTACGAGATCTCAGCGTCGCCCACCCACCGGAGCTAGTGGTGCGAGTGGATCGGATGCCGGCCCTTCATTATCTGACGATTTCTTCCGGCGGATCATAGAGGGGTGCATGATGAGCAGTGTTGTGCAGTCAGGCGCACCATCACGCGAGCGGATCTACCAGCTTACTTAGGAGGTTGTCCACGGATCCATATATCCTACCACATCTGTTGACGAGTTCATGGGTATAGTCCGGGAGGAGGTCATCCGTGTATGTGCGGTTGTCTTGGCCAACATCTTTCCTCCACATATTCGACAGGTAAAAATAATTATTAATGTATGTCCTTATTTAATTCATAGAATTTGTAATTATATTGCATATATAAACTGTCAAACAAATAGTTATCCGACTTATTGTCTACTTATTGCCTAACTTTTTGTAACTTAAGAAAACTAAGAGCAATAGTCGAAAAAGAGACGAAAACACGCCTCGGGCGTCAAAACGACGCACAAACCTAGACATAGCACCTCATAGGTATTAGGCATGCGTTACAATTTACGGGACTCGATTCTGATATCCGGAAGCCGAGTTATCAGTCCGTTCGCCTAACTTAAGAAAACTTAGAGCAATAGTCGAAAAAGAGACCAAAACCCGCCTCGGGTGTCAAAACGACGCGCAATCCTAGACATAGCACCTCATAGGTATTAGGCATGCGTTACAACTTACGGGACTCGATTCCGATATCCGGAGGCCGAGTTATCAGTCCGTTCGCCTAACTTTTTATAAACTTAGAGCAATAGTCGAAAAAAAGACCAAAACCCGCCTCGGGCGTCAAAACGACGCGCAAACCTAGACATAGCACCTCATAGGTATTAGGCACACGTTACAACTTACGGGAATCGATTCCGATATCCGAAAGCCGAGTTATCAGTCCGTTTGCCTAACTTTTTGTAACTTAAAGAACACAAACTAAACTAATTTAAATATGCTCTCTTTTCGACTTCGTTATTAATATTTTAATTTTGAAGGATCTTGTTGATGAGACTCGTGGGGGTAGAGGCAGCGACACAGGCGATGACCGTGGAGGAGATGGTGATGACCGCCGAGCTGATGAGACGATGGAGGGTGGGACCGGCGTTGGGACTGGCGATGGGACCGGACGTACGATAGATGGCAGCGATGATGGTACTAACACTCCTGATCTGGGGTTGTAGTTAGTTTATGTTTATATTTTGACTTTCATGTATGAACTTATACAGTTCTTGAGTTGTACAAACTAGAGTTTTGTATATACTTAGGTTGATGGTTTATGTATGTAACTATTTGATTGTTATTGATATCCGTTTATGAAGAAATATTTGTTTTTCATTAGTTTATAACAGCTACAATTATGAATATGTAAATGAACAGGGAAATTTTTAATTCGCAAAAAATAATTTTTTTTTAAAAATGTCATTGGCGACGGGCTGCCGTCGGCAATAAGCCATCTAATAATATTTACTAAACTCATTATCGACGGCATACAAGTCATTAGCGACGGCATCCCCCGTCGCCAATGCCACGTTAAAAAATCCTTGCACCCATTGGCTACGGACTTGCCGTCGCTCCACGCCGTCGCCAATAACACATAGCCGACGGCACGCCGTCGCCAATGCCGTCGTCGCCAATGACACTATTATCGACGGCGGTCGACGGGAGCCAGGGTCGACGACCTCTGGGGCGACGGGAATGGCGACGGGCAGACGCCGTCGGCAATGACATATTGGCGACGGTAGGGGTGTCATTGGCGACGGCAATGGCCGTCGGTAATGACCTCTTTTTTTGTAGTGTAATTTCTAATTGTGGAGATGAGAGTGATTTAGGAGATACAAATGGATCATTTTCTTTAAGTGGAAAGCTTCAAAATCTCCTGTTCCATGAATCCAATTTTCATTTCATCCAGGAAAAGCCATCTTTTTCTCAACAATGTCTTTGTCATTTGATCCAATAGCGTTCCGTTAGATAGGAATAGATTTGATAAATACTGATAATACTCATATGGGCTCGTGTGAGTAGGAAACAAAAAATATCTATTCTAGTTTTGATTATAAACGATGGAATCGCCCATTACGATACATAAAAAATAATAGATTTGAAAGGACTGCAAGAAATGAAATGTCACATTACTTCAGTTTTACCTTTCCACTCTTGAATAACTGATTCCAGGACCTGCCCTTATATACTATACGACCATCTTCCTTTAGATCCTCTCCAACTCAGTCGAGTGTCTAAAGATCCTCTCCCCTAGCTTAGGAGGATCGAGCTACTTTCTAGGCTACAGATTTAGGTCTTTAGACGGGTGATAGTGAAAGTCCGTGTCTGTTGGTATAGCCAATTCCAAGTCCGGCTTTTGGCCGGGTCCGTCTAGCACCGACCTTTTAGTGTAAAAGAATGAAGAGTAGCTAAATGAAAGAAGTGAAGCAATGCGCAGCGAAGGGGATCCCCATACGTGACAGGGGATAAACTTTCTATTTATTATTTAGTACATGTTTTCGTCAAATCTTCATACGTTAATATGCAATGAGATTTTTGTTTATGATTTTCTTATGATTATAGAGAAAAATCAATAGAATAGTTTTGTAGATTCAGTTTTTAGAAAAATTATATACTACGGCCATTTTTGCGGTGGTTTATTAGAAATAATATGATTTTGATTGTTAATTATTATTTTTTTAGTTTCTGTTATTCCATTATTGAAATTTTTATTTTTTTTAAACATGTTCAATGCAATATTTGACAACAATATTACTTTTAAAACAGTTTTCAAATCCTAAGTTGCAAAATAGATGTTTGCTATAGTTTTATTGTACTTTTTATGTATGATGGAAATATTACTATTTAAAATGAATGTTATATTTAGTAAAAATATAATGATTTTATTTTGTTGTTGCAATCAAATCTATTTTAAACTCTGAGCTAAAAATTATAGTAAGGCAAAAAAGGAATGTAATTTAATATTTTTGGCAATAATTTTAGAAAAATAAATATTAAAGGTTTCTTTGGTTAATCCAATTTAATGTAATATAGTTTTATCCAGAAAGAGATTTGAGAGAATTGAAAGCTTTTAAATTGTATCTGGTAATTAAGGATTCCATCAAGATATATTATGTATTTTAAAGTTATATCATCAAATTTATATGTAAAATAGAAATAACATATTAATATTAGGTAAGATATTATTTAGAAGGAAGTTTTTAGAAGACTACTTAAACACGAATAAATATGAAGATGATCTTCGGGAGAATGTTTCTTTCTAAAGGTATATTACCTATTGAGAAAAATTGTTTGACCAAAACGGAATGGACTCATTAAATCGATTGAAATATAGCAAGTATAGATATATTTTAACTCATGTTTAAAGAAATAATTTCCTTGTTCACCCGGCCTGAAACTCGACTTTATTATGCACTAGCTTTTTAATCTGTGCAAAGCACCGGTATTAATTAAAATTTTAAAATTAATATAAATCTATGAGTATTTCATTATACAATGATAAATTTCATAAGTTTTTTATTAAAAAAATTTTGTACGGTCAAAATAATTTTATTTTAATATAAAATTTGCAGTGCACTCGACTTTGCATTGAAAAGATTACAAATCTCATAATTAAAATATTGAAAGCATATAATTTAACTCCAATATGGTTGTATCAAAATATAATTATATTAGTTTTGTGAGTCAAATGCATTTTGTATCCCCCAAGTTTATCTCATTTTACACATTGCATTCTATATTTCAAAATGTAACATTTAACATCCCGCACTTTTAGCGAATGAGTACATAACACCTTCTGACCCAAAATCCGTGGCTAAAAATGACAGGGTTAGTATTTAAAAGTGATGGGTTGTACACTTTTCTCGACTAATTTTCAATCAGCGGGTGTTATGTGCCGATTCGCTAAAACTGCGGGATGCAAAGTGTCACATTTTGAAGTATAGAATGTAATGTGTAAAATGAAGTAAACTTGGATGATACAAAGTGCATTTAACTCTAATTTTTGTTAAAATTTTGAATTTATTGTTTTGAATACCTGCAAGAATATAAACAATTCTCATTATTACTTTGAATAAATATAGAAATAAGCATTAATTGCATAAACGACTAAAACTTATACCAAAAGAGGCATGGACCAAAGGTAAGTGTGATTTTATATTTTTTAGTAGATTATTATATATAATATAGATAGATAATAAAATATAGATAAAAATATTTAATTGTAATAAATGTTAATAGAAATAACATCGATCGATGCAAATTCAACGTCTACAATGAGCAGATGAGGTGACAAACTAATGAGCAGATGAGGTGACAAACTACCTAAGCACGAGCTTGATAAAATATAAACCATCGAAGCAATGTTTATCAAAAACCTATAAAAAAAAAAAACAACGTTTCTATAACTATATTTTGATAGATCGTTGATCGACCAGATTTCATATAAAGAATTCGATTTTATAAGTAGAAAATTGAATTCTACTTGCATTAGTAATTCATCAAAAGAACAAAAAAAATGAAAAATTATTATTTCAAACCTTCTTCTTTTGATAAATTACTAAGCAACTAGAGTTCACCACTAATCCTTCGTAACCAATATTTATTTTAAGAACTTTATGTTTGACCAAACAGTATTTATAGGATTTCATTTGGTCCCTAGGTGAGTATCAACCATAGGATGGTAATCTTACTTTCAATCTTAGTCGTCCAACTTATGATAACTTAATAAATATTCTTTTTGTCCGATAATAAATGTCCTAATTTAATTTCAATGATCTGATTGATCATTTTTAAAATTAATAATTAAAAAAAATTATATAAAATTTTTAAATTACGAAACTTGATATTAGTAGTAAATCCTCTATAGTGTATTATAATCATAATCTCTCGACGTATATTTTGATTTTTTTAAAGATACATTTTTTTTAAATGGTCAATTTGACTATGAAAGTTAAATTAAGACATTTATTATGAGATGGAGGGAGTAATTTCTAGAGAAACTTTTTTAATATACAATTATTTCATACTTGTATGTATTGTATGTATTGTGGGTAGATTCAAAGTAGCATACCTTGGAAGGAAAACTTATCCAATATTACCTATTGAAAGGAAGAAAAATAAAAAAACCCCGCAATTAATGATTATATTAGTGCACGTAATTATATATTAACTACTGGAGCCATATTTAACTATTATAATATTATGACTCTTATCTTCCCAACCCTATATGGTAGCCAAATAAATGACTTGTTCAATTTTTTATTTTTTTTAATGATTATATTAGTGCACGTAATTATATATTAACTACATGAGCCATATTTAACTATTATAATATTATGACTCTTATCTTCCCAACCCTATATGGTAGCCAAATAAATGACTTGTTCAAATTTATTTTTTTTATTTTTATTTAAAAAAAAAACATAATACACAATTCAAAAGTGAATTAATCATGGTTTTAGACACGCCTATAAGAGAAAAACCAAATAGATGTTACTTTTCTAACAATCAATCACATATCGCACTTACTTTTGTCACATGAGCAAAATGTCCATGTACTTCTTGCCCATACACACTATAACCAAATACACATTTACATTTTATTTTTATTTGTAAAAAAGAACCTAATAAATGACATTTTCCAAATAAACAAAACACTATTTTATGGTTCTTACCAAATTGGTGATGATAATTAATTTCATGGTTCACCCAGGTTTTTGATAAATAGAATTAATTGATACATTTTTTGTTTAGTCATGGACTAATTTTCCACTCTCTGAACTTAAGCTATTTCTCCTATATTAATTATCACTTCTATTATGGTCAATATAATTTTATATTAGTGCAAAATACATACATGAGTGTAATTCCTAGAATCAAGTTCCTATACTCAAACACCAGCATAGCTATCCTATAACTCAAATATATCTATCCTATTCCTATATAAATATATAATTTTATATGCTATAACAATTTAATGATATACTCCATCTGTCCCAAATTAATTGCTCAGTTTTGACTTTTTAAAATCAAATTGACTATTTTTAAAACCAATCTTTTTACTATTTTTGCTAAAATATAGGTGAAGAGATTATAACCAAAAGAAATTATATACAATTTATTACTAACCCCAATTTTTATAATTTTAGAAATATATTTATATATGCTTAATTATTAATTCTAAAAATAGTCAATTTGACTTAAAAAAAATCAAAACTGAGCAATTAATTTGGGACGGAGGGAGTATTTGAATACTACTAATGTGTAATTATATGTATGGATGAGCATTGCAGTATTCCCTGCTACTCCCAAATCTATTATTTATTTAAAAAAAATAAGTAATTATTGGAGGTGACAATTATAGTATTTACCAAGTCTCTTTAAAAAAAAACCTCACGTATTAATGCTACGTTTGGATTGAAGGAATGAAATAGAGAAAAGAATGAAATAGAGGAGGGAATGGAATAGAGAAGAGAATGGAATGATTTTTTAATATTTCATGTGTATATTTGGTTGATATTAGGAATACATCTAAGAATAAAATAAATAATTAGACAGTGACCTAAATACCCCGAAATGTTCAATTTTAACTTAAATTTAATCTATATTTAAAATTTGACTCATATTTCTCTAGAATTTTATTTTTTTATAATTCTA
Source organism: Aralia elata (assembly GCA_034770075.1). Lineage (NCBI taxonomy): Eukaryota > Viridiplantae > Streptophyta > Magnoliopsida > Apiales > Araliaceae > Aralia > Aralia elata. Next base: position 31,616,189 of record CM068381.1, read on the forward strand.
TCTTTCTTCCTTTTTTTCTACTTATAATTTTTTTTTATAATTTTTTTTCTTACTTATAATTTATCTTTTTTTATAATTTTTTTTATTTCTCTAGAATTAACTTTATTTTAATTGATGAAAACTAAAGATAAGTAGTGTAAAATAAAATACAACCAACAAAACTAAATAAACTAGTATAGCACCCCACTCAATAATATAATGTGATGATAAATCCAATAACATAACGGATAACTTCATCATTCAACGACCAACAACTTAATAAAATATCTAATCAACCAGTAATGCATCCCATCAATAAATCCTAGACAAAATCTCAATATCATTATTCAATAACCAACATAGTAAAATGTCTAAATAACTTGTATAGCACTCCAATCAATAAATCATTGACAAAACCCTCCTTTAGCTCATCAGAAAGGCTAAAGAAGACCACCATCAACTCCTCATCACGATCAAGCTTGCACATGACCTTGTTACACTCACTATCAGTTAGACCGGACACATTACTCAAATATCGAAACTTGACTTTCTCTTCCTCTTCTTGGAACTAGAGGACTTGCTAGATATTTCCTCACTTCGGGTTGGAGTCAAGTCATCATCTCTATCATTTATTTGGATCTCTTTATCTAACCCAATCATTTCCGTAGTCGATAGAGCGTCTTTTTTTTTTAATGTGGAGTTTCCGACCCGCGGGTCGACTAATCTCCCCAGCCCGATATTAGAGCGGTTTGCTACCCGACTTGCGCCGAGGGTACCGTGGCCACAGTAGAGCATTTTTAGTGCATTCCAAATGTTGCTAGTGGGAGTCGATCCTGAGTTGTTCGGGTTTACGGTTCTTTCCCAGCGCGGCTTGCACCACTGCGCCAAATGTTGTGGTTGAGTATCTTTTCTAGTTGCTCTATCCTTGTCAAATATAACACATAGATCCAAATAATTTGAAAATGTCTTATTTTGCCACTTTGCTCTTTTTTGGTGCACCTAAAACAAGTTAGCGAAACCACAACACTTGGCGCAGTGGTGCAAGCCGCCCTGGGAACGAACCGTAAACCCGGACGACTCAGGATCGACTCCCACTAGCAACATTTGAAGTGGCCACGGATCGCATTATTCAGGGTGACGCCATGTCTTAGGCGGAACCTATGCGCAAAGCCTGGTCCGGGGTGGGGGATTAGTCCGACCCGCGGGTTGGGAAACCCACATTATCAAAAAAAAAAAAAAAAAAAACAAGTTAGCGAAAAAAATATAACACAGTAATTAAAAAAAAGAAAAATAATAAAACACAATAATTATCATTAATTATCATATACTAATTATTTTGACTGTCAATACAATGAAACTATTTTGACATTAATTATCGTATACTAAGATAACACAGTAATTAAAAAAAACAAAGGTATTGATAAAAAAAACATAATGCTAAAACATTTCCAAATGTACAAACCTGTCTATTTGAGGACTATTAGGCGTTGACAGAGTTCATTTTTATTGCATCCTATATAGCATTACCAAAAAGTCATTATTCATATGACTTCATTTTTTTGCCAGTGGTTTATGTTGGTTATGCTTCAAAATCCTTAGTTTTGGCCAAGTCCCACATTGGTTAGTTGGGAACTTTTCATTGTTGGTTGTACTTCAAAAGCCTCAGTTTTGGCAAAGTCCTACATTGTTTTAGTTTGAGAACTTTTCTTTGGTATACTAGTATATCTTTGAATTCCATGTTTTTGGTTGATTAAGTCTCAAATAAATTTTTTGTTCCTTAAACTTCTTCCTTACTAAGTTAAGTTAACTTACATGTTTTTTGTTGATTAAGTCATAGAAAATATGTTTTATGCTTCAGATCTCATCCCTATTCTCCTATAAATACTTGAGCAGATCTTGATGTTAAGTACTACAACTTCATATATGAACAAACTCTCTCTTCTTCATTAAACATTCTTCTGTTATTCCTTGAGTCGGGCAATCCACAAAGACAAGTCCACAACCTCTTTCTGTGAGTACACACAATTGGAGGTTTTACCGTTGAATCCTGGAGGGTGAACGCCGAGAGCCCATTTGTACCGAAGGTTATTACCAGTGGGGGCGGAATTACTTTTTAGGACAGTAGCTTTGTTATGCCTCGGTTCTTCATTCCTATTATACCAGATAAATTTTTCCAATTTTTATTGTTATGTCGATCTTATTAATATTGTTAAATTTCCAACAGTTTACTCAATTTCAAGCACAACATACATATAGAAATTAGAATATGCTTTGTGACAAATATTTTTTTCCCTACTGTTTAGGTTCCTAAACAACGCTTTCATCCTAAGAAATTCCGAAAATCTTGATGGCTGGTCTATAGAACCACATAAATCATGCACGGTATCTTAAAGCACTAAGTAATCCCCACTTAGCAACAAGTGAAAATAAATCACTTACCTTAAGACTAGGTGATCTGTAATTTACAGAAAGTATTATGAAGTAGATTGCTATGCATACTCTTTATTTAACAATCAAGAAAATTTCACTTATTAACCATATGTCAGCTTCAAATACGTAAGAGTGTTGTATTTCCTATCTAGATAGTACAACAAATGTACGTGAACGAATGACTTAGCAACATTCACACAAACTCAATAATTGTTATGAAAGAGCCACCAAAGCTATAAATAACATGACCTTTAACAATAGATTGATACTAGTAAGTAGTAGAAGCATTCATTCAATATACGTCATTTAAATAATGCATTTATAAACTTGTTACTAATGTAACAAATTATTGAAACAACAAAACTTCAATTTATACTTGTTCACAGAATCATAACAAAAGAAAACACTTTCGCAACAGAGACCAATTCAGTTAATTGAATCAATTCTATAACAAACTAATGAAAGACAACAAAGACCACCCATAAAAATCGTAGTAAAATCAATTCTATAGCAAAATTACATGTTGAAAAAGCAAGGTATTTTAGTTGCAATATCATTCTTGTAGTAGTATTTGCTAATGAATTGGTAAAGCAGATTGTCGACAAAGTAGTTGAACAAGCTAGCCTTAGAAGATGTGAGCAATATGAGGATTAGTTGGAATCTTTTGACAGAAATTTACGTCTAACCAAGAAATATATGACTGATTATACTGTATTTAGACTAACAAAATTTTTAATCAGCACCATTTACTTAATTGTCGGATTAGACTGACAACAAAGGAAACTCTTTTTGGATTAAGATGCAACTTATGTACTCTTAAACGGCCATGCTGGCCTTAAACCAAACTACCTAGCTAGAAGAAGCACATTTGGTTCCAATATCATGTTCCAAGATCCATACACTTTCAAAATACTCAACTTGACCATTTCTCAAATTAATCGCTTCTTGATTGGGTATCTAGCTAGTTTTGTCGCTATATCAGAAGTCAGAACATTCAACGATACCATTTATCAATCATGCTTGTTTTCGTTGTTCTTTTAATCAACTAAATTAGACCAAGTTCATGAAAGTAATATGCCCTCAAGCCAATCACAATTGATGTGATAAGCATTTACTTTGTAATCTTATTCAATTATTAATAAAAGAATTTAAAGGCATATTTATCCATGTTAATTAGTTAAATTAATAAATGTGATAAACCCATAGTTTTAGAGCAATGCTTTTAGAATCATGATGAGATCATGCTAATGAGATCTAAATTCAAGATAGCTCAAAACTAAAATGTTCCTAATCGTTGGATCACTAATAAGGGGTTACTGATTCTGGATAGATTAGTACATATTATGCTTGATCTTTTGAAGATAATGATTGATCTTATAATCATTTGTGTGGGGACACTAAAGCAAGTATGTAGGTGCTTCTTGGAGAATAAGTTCACTGAACGTGACTCGCTTAAAGAACCTTAATGGAATTTTATTCACCTGTCAATAGGAGTACTTAAAGTGATAATAGTACAAATGATCCTTGGACTTGAGATCATCATAGTACCATGTGTATTCTGAGTTATACTTTGTCATATTCATTAATACCTTAAAGTATGTTATAGGGTATGTACGGGTATAATAAAGTATACATGGAGGTAGGTGAATGATCAACAAATGATCTACCACTTTTGATAAAGGGAGAGAATGTCCTGTGCGATTTGATAAATGACAACTCAGAAATCCCTGGCCAGAGTTGAATGAAAATTAGAAAGGAGTTTCTAATTTACATTAATCAGAGTTGTGCATTCTTAAATCAAAATGCATATGATTAAATAAATAAGATTTGTCAATAATTTCATATCTTATGTTTAATCGGGACATTGTATTGTAGAAGGATTGAATTGTACGGTAACTACTACTGAATAGGTTCTATGTGATTAAACGTTGATTTCATATTATACGGATAGTCATGATACATTATCGTAATGTGTCCCTCATGATGTAGAATAAATATTATTTATTTATATATGAATTAAAGGAGTTTAATTCACTATAAATAATATTAGAATGATTCTAGTTTATTTATTCTACTACCGGCATAATATTGGACCTAAAGGGTCACACCGCAAAAGAAAAATATTATTTTAGAAATGATTGGTTTAATGATAATAAATTAAGTTTTTAATTTATTAGTAGAATAAATTGAATACCTTAATATTTATAATTATGTATTTGGAGAAATATTGAATTATAAATCAATAAGAGAAATCTTATTGTTATTATTGTTATTTAATTTCTAATTAGATTGGAAATTGAATTAATACATTTATTCCTAAAGAGTTTAGGAATAAGAATTAGTCTTATTAATTGAAATGCAAATGCAAATGAAATGCAAATTAAAATGTAAGTGAAAATGAAAATGTAAATGAAATGCAAATTAAAGACTAATATGATTTTCTTGCTTAATGTTGATTATGCAAGAAACATGTGTTTAGTGAGATAGTAAGTATTCATATGAATCTTAAGGGTTAGGAGAATATGAATACTTGTAAGTATCATTACAGTGAACGTAGAGATTTTTGATCTCACTAGGTGTTCTTGTAATCTTAAGAGTTAGGAAGAGAAGAATGTGATTAGCCATCCAAGATTTCTAGGAAATCATAATTTGTTTTTTCAATAATCATTTCTTGTTGGATCACCTTTATACACTTTGTAGCTTATGTTTGATCCTTGAATTTGGAGACATTGAAGGAGCTTGAAGAAATCAAGGAGTTGATCTTGTAGCGGTTCAAGAGTTGAATCTACAAAGGTATGATTTCTTGTTCTTCTTCTACAATTAATAGTTATGCATAAGGTGATTTATGGGAAGTTGTAAAAAATTTTAATTCCATTTTATGCTGCGTTTTACAATTTGATTGTATCTTTGATCTTGCTTCTGCATACTTACAGTGGTATCAAGAGTCATCCTTATGCGTATTATTAATTATTTTGATTCATATATATGTTGATATGTGTTTAGAACAATTTATTGGGCAATATTTTGGTAAAGAATTTTGTTTTTCAGAGGAAGAACAAAAATCTGAAAAACCTGTTACTGTGAGCCGGCACTGCAACGCTTGTTTCCTTAACACTTGAGGCGCCGTAGAGCCGAGCCGAAAAAATTGAAAAATTATTGAGGCAGCGCCGGTTTGAAGGTCAAACCCGGCGTCGCAACACGGTCCCTAGAAATTAAAAAAAAAACTATTTTTGGAATTGGACTGCAAGTTTCTTTTTCAGAAATTCTAAATTATAATAAAGGAGTTTATTCTGATTTGGAATTGGATTAAAATCAAGATGTTTATTTTAATTAAAATTATACTAAACAAATTGGAGTTGAAATTAGATTCCATGCTAACTATTTTGTTTTGGTATTGGATTTCATTCTTGATAATTTTGCTCATTAAATGATATCAATATGTATATTGAATGTTTTATTATTCATAAGATGAATATTTTTATATATGTTGATATATAAAGGGGATGATTAAGGACTATTGACCAATGTGATTGGATTTAATTTTGTTGGATGCTTGAATGAATAGTTTATTCATAAATGGGGTCTGCGTACCTCGCCTATCTAATTTTTTGATGTAATTTTTATCTCTCTCCTATGTACTTCCCCTTGACTGCTGATCAAGGTTTCTGTTTTAGTAAAATAGAGTGTAATATGATTTAGTAAAATTACTCGAGAAATTGAAACTGAAGAGCAGGAGCATTGAAGACCCATTTGTGATGAAGCCTGAGTTGAATGTAATAGTTATATTCAAATTTATTCTTACACCCTAGGTTTGACCTTTTGGTTCACTCGGTGGCTCGAGTGGGTCAAACTAGAAATAAGTCCATAATCATCCCATATAGAATATAGTATTCTATGAATGCATGTTTATTATATATTAAATATATTATTATACATGATGATGTATGTTTAATATGATGCGTATTTATATATATATTTGCATGCGCGCTAAACAAGATGAGGCCATTAATAACAAAACCCTCAATTTAAAATATTAAGTTGAATACGTTCAAAGGTATTTTAAAATATCGAACGTAGCCTTCTAGCATGATAAAGCAATAGAGTATTAAATATTTAATATTAGTTTGTTGTGCACACACAAGACTCATATAAAATTTTTAAGATATTGGCTTTATTACATGAAAATATTTATAAGGAATTGAACAATACATGTTTTGTTGTGCACACACAAGGACTGTATTTTTCTATTCACTTATATGGAAATGCTAGGTTTAACTTAACTTAGATTATTTTAGTTCGGATGTGCACACACTTGACTATTATAATCTAAGAGGCAAAATAAAAGGAGTTACATAGTTGATATAATTGACAAGAGTTGTCTACCTATTGAATAAATATATAGTTTGTTGTGCACACACAAGACTGTATATTTATGGCAATAGGATCCTTTCTCACTAAGTAGATTTTTACAAACATTTGTCGAACTATATATAGAGGGTTATGTAGTTTGAATAAAATAGTGGGAGACACCTTTTTTTTAATAAAGACCTATATTAATCTAGTGATTAATAAAATAAATACATGCTAATGTTGTTTAAATCACAAATTCATTTACAGAATTTTACAATGGCCCATTCACTATCACTGTGGAGCATATTGGATGCTAACAAATTAACCGGACCGAACTACACGGATTGGTTAAGGAATTTGAGAATTGTTCTCACCACTGAAAAATTATCTTATCTCCTTAATTCGCCTGTTCCTACAACTGTTGCAGAAACTGCCTCTGAGGAAGAGATTGCTACTTTTAAAAAGTGGCAAGATGATGTTATGGTGGCTCAATGCATCATGCTCACATCTATGAGTAACGAGTTACAGCGTCAACATGAGAAAATGGATGCATCTACTATATTGTTTCACCTTCAGGAGTTGTATGGTTAACAAAGTAGGTCTGCTAGATATAAGATATCTAAGGAGCTCTTCCGATCTAGAATGACCGATGGCCCTACAATACAGGCACATGTCCTCAAAATGATCAATTTGATTGAACAATTGGGACAACTGAGCTTTGTAATGGATGGAGAGTTGAGCCAAGATTTGATCTTACAGTCACTCCCGAACTCCTACTCACAATTTATTGTGAATTTTCATATGAACAAGTTTGATGTCAGCTTGCTTGAACTGTTTAACATGTTAAAAACTGCAGAGAGTCACTTTCCATCCAAGAAAGATCAAGTCTTGCTGGTAGGTGATCCTTCCAAGAAAAGGAAGTGGCCCAAAGGATCTTCTGCAAAGAAGAAAAATTCTAAGAAGGCAAAAGGAAAGGCAACTGATAAAGGTAATAAGAATAAAACTAATGTGGATAGCAAAGGAGTTTGCTTCCACTGCAATAAGTCTGGACATTAGAAAAGAAACTGCAAGGAATACCTTGCAGAGGCAAAGCAGAAGAAGCTTGTTGAAGCTTCAGCTACAGATACAGGTTTATTCATGATTGAAATAAATCTTTCTGTAAGTCAAATTCTACTTGGGTATTGGATACCGGCTGTGGTTCTCACATATGCAATTCTTTGCAGGGAATAAGCAGAAGTAGAAGGCTAAATAAAGGAGAAGTAACTCTACGAGTGGGAAATGGAGCAAAAGTTGTTGCATTAGCTGTGGGAACTTATTGTTTAGCATTACCTATGGAAAAGTCAATCAATTTAATAAATTGTTATTATGTACCAGTTCTTATAAGAAACATTATTTCAATTTCTATGTTGGACAAAGAAGGTTTTGATATTATATTTAAGAACAATAGTTGTTCTATTTATAATGATAATGTTTTGTATGGAACTGGTAGATTAATTGATGGACTTTATTTACTTGACTTACATGAAAATATTTTTCAAATTGAACAAACTTGTAAAAGGAAAAGAGATGATGTGAATCATACTTTCATATGGCACTGTAGACTCGGTCACATCAATGAAACAAGACTAAACAAGTTGCATAGAGATGGGCTTTTAGAACCATTTGATTTTGAATCATGTCCAACTTGTGAATCTTGTCTCATGGGAAAGATGACTAAATCTCCATTTAGTAGACATGGAGAGAGAGTTGCAGAGTTGTTAGAGTCGGTACACACAGACGTATATGGACCTATGACAACTGATGCTAGAGGAGGGTATTCGTATTTTATTACATTCACTGATGATCATTCAAGATTTGGATATGTGTATTTAATTAAATACAAATTTTAATCGTTTGAAAAGTTCAAAGAATTCAGAAGTGAAGTAGAGAAACAAACTAGCAAAAGTATTAAGATTCTTCGATCAGATCGAGGAGGAGAATACTTGAGCAATGAGTTTCTTAATCATCTAAAAGAAAATGGTATTCTCTTACAATAGACGCCTCCTGGTACGCCACAATTAAATGGTGTATCTGAAAGGAGAAATCGTACCTTGTTAGACATGGTGCGGTCCATGATGAGTTTTACCGATCTTCCAATATCCTTCTGGAGTTATGCCCTAGAAACGGTTGCATATCTACTAAACAAGATCCCCTCAAAGTCCGTCCCCAAGACTCCATATGAGATGTGGACAGGGAGGAAACCTAGTCTTAAGCATGTTAAGATTTGGGGTTGTCCAGCTTATGTGAAAATGTTTCACCTTTAGAGTGCTACATACATTTTGTAGCTTATGTTTGATCCTTGAATTTGGAGACATTTGAGGAGCTCGAAGAAATCAAGGAGTTGATCTTGTAGCGGTTCAAGAGTTGAATCTAAAAAGGTATGATTTCTTGTTCTTTTTCTACAATTAATAGTTATGCATAAGGTGATTCATGGGAAGTTGCAAAAAATTTTAATTCCATTTTTCGCTGCGTTTTACAATTTGATTGTATCTTTGATCTTGTTTCTGTATACTTACAATTCATATCATTACCAATTAGCTGTTGTAGGTGCCAAAAAGACATTGTCACATGAGCAACTAACTTGTTCAGCCCCATGTTTTCGAATGTCATATGGTAGAGGTGGCCTTTGTTCTTTACTTACCACAAAATATAACATATTTTAAAGTATCCATACCCATAAAGCAAAAGCTTTAAACTAATTAATTGGAGAAAATACTAGATTAAATTAAAAAGATTCTTTCTTTTTATTTTCCCTCATCTTTAATTGTAATTTCTCTGGGAACCAAACAGAACTATAGCAATAAAATTATAAATAACAAAAGAAGACAAAGGGGGGAAATAAGAATTGACCCAGCTTTTTGTATTGCGATTGGCGAGTGGAGAATTGGAGGGTAGGAGAGAGGAGATTTCAGAGATCCAATGGTAAAAGAGATCCTAATCGAGAGGGTCTATCGGAGTTTGGAGCTCCGAGAAACGGCTTGGTTGAGAGAGAGGAAGCCATTTATGGTAATCAAAAATTTTCAGATGGGAGTACAACATGTTGAGTCCGAATGCTCCAAGCTAGAGAGTTAAATTCAAACCAAGTCATTTTTAGTAAGTTTTTCCCTCTTTTCAAGTTAAAGTAGAACTAGGTTAAAGCCTCTCTCCCTAACAATGGTACTCATTAGCCAGTTTATACAAAGGATGTAAAGTCAAACAAGCAGTGGGTAACATAATAAAAAAAGAGCAAATGTATATATGCAGAGTAAAATAAATTAAATAGCATATTTACCACATCTATCTCTCCTCCTTTTCTACTCAAACTCCTCTTTCTCCACTCCCCTTCATACATCACTACTACTAGTACTAATTAATTACTCACAAAACTGGAAAATTAAGCTACAACCTAAGACATGCTCTGTTTCTGAAAAATTAAGCTACAAATCAAATTAAATGCTCTCTTTCTGGAAAACTGGAAAATAAGTCATGTTGAATTGTCGATAATATTTAAGTAGGATTAAGGATAGTTTTCAGTAAATTTACCAACAAATTAACAAAATCAAAGCATAAAATCATGGGCGGATCCACCTTAGGGGCAGGGGAGTCAAGGGTTAATTTTTTTATTTTTTAGGATGTTTAGTTAAAATATGAAATTTTAGATTAAAAATGTATCAAAAATCTTAAACTTCTACGCATACCGCACTCCACTCTTTTTCATTGTTTAGTAACTTAGATTGGTCATGATATTTTAGTAATTATTGAAAATGATGCTATATTGCTATAAATTCAAACAATAAATCCTCGAAAAATATTGTTGTAAACAATATTTCAGCATTATCTACTTTCATAATTTATTTTAATTTTTTGTGGATTTTTCTTTTAAAATTTGATCACACTGAATCAAGTGGCTGGATCCGCCCTTGCATAAAATACGATCAAACAGTTTATCTCCATTTGTAGATGGATATATATCAATAATCAAAAATCATACCAGAATTATAGAGAGACTTGGAAGCTATTTGATTCAACTCAAAGCTTTGGAATGACTTGATAATTACCTGATAAATAGAAAGAAAGCAAAAAAAAACAATTAGCCAAGGATCTCAGATTTGAAATTTTTGATATGAAATCGATTTGAGATTTGTGGTCATGTACCGATCTCAGCCAAGGATCAATCTCTCATCTTCTCTCTTCTCGCAGCTCTCCTCCTCTCGCGCTCCCAGTAGACAAAATAATCGATCAATCGAATATACAACCGGTAAAAGCCCTATATCTTTAGAGGGGTATTATTGTTAATTGACTAAAATTAGTGGATGGAATGATTTATTCAGGATCCCTGACACTTGATAGGAATGAAAAATACAATTTTAAGTAGATTAACATTCCGTTCCAATGAAATGATTCATTCCATTCTCCCTCCTATTCCACCAATCCAAACTTAGCATTAAGGTTACATATAAAATGCCATGCATAGTAAAAAGCTTTATGAGGTTCTGGAGAGTGGCCTCCCTCCCCTTCCCGACACAATTGTTGTTGGTCATTTGCCGTCCTCATTGCATGTAATCATCGGATGTGAATTATCTGACATTTTCTTAGTTCGCAAAGGGTCTTAAATTTCAGAAGGGTTGTCTAGAAAATCTGAAACAGGTGAGTCACGATTGTTCATTCTTGGTTCTTTCTGCTTAAATTTACTCTCAATTTGCTTGCTCTGCCTAGAAGTGATTGTTTGGTATTGACAGCTTCCTTAAGTAACAGTCCATGAAGGTGCTACCTTTGTTTGTTGGGAAGGTTGCATTGTCATATCACCTGTTTCCATGTAATTGTATGGTTATTAAGTGTCTCCACTTCATTTTCTCTAATGGCTTTATAACTACCTTGATTGAATGATGGGTTGCACTACCAAACAGCATCACGGCTTTGTCCAGTTATGATGCTTTATAGCTTTCTCTCTCTCTCTATCTATCTATCTATCTATCTATCTATCTATCTATCTATCTATCTATATATATATATATATATATATATATATATATATAGTGGCGAAGCCACGTTGGAAGGTGTGGGGTCAATTGACCCCACTGAAAAAAAAATATTTTATGATATATGATAAATTTAGAAGAAATTTAAGTGTAATAAACAAATTGACCCCACTGAAACTTTATAAATTTTTTAATATACGAGGTCAAATTAAAAAATTTATAACTTTCTCAATTATGTATTACTTCTACTCCTTTATGTATGCATCTTCCTCTAATATTTTTAAAATAAATAATAATCTAATTTAGATTATTTTCATAACATAAGGAATTTAAATATTTATTAACAAATTTGTGATTAAAAAGGAGTACTAGGGGTCAATAAGAGGTGTGTGTGTGTGTATATATATATAATGTTATTACTTGTTATATTAACAATATTGTAACCAAATACATGTTTTACATATATATGCAACCGGCCGAAAAACACAAAATTATCTAAAAAAATTGACTCGGGGGCACAGCCCTCGAACCCCGCCAAATTATTTATAGGATCACAATATTTTGACTCAACTGGATTAAAATCTTGGCTTCGCCACTGTGTGTGTGTGTGTATATATATATATATATATATATATATATATATATATATATTTCTCCTAATTGTTCTTATCAACATACCTCGTGCGTCCTCATTATATGATCTGTTTGACCCCCCAACCCCCTGCCCTTTCCACCCCAAACAACCCACAATTTCCTCCTCCAGCCTTGTATATTTGACAAAGAAAAATGGCTCAAAGTATGAAGCTTGGAGGTTTATGGATAAGCATGCAATTTACATTTTAAGTCATACAGGATGAGATTCAACCCTTGGATCAGCCGCAGATGGGGGGTGAACCCCTATACCACTAGGCTATTCATATGATCTCATTAGGTAGAGTATGAAAGTACCAAAAAAGAAGAGGTACTGCTAAAGTGCATAATCCTACAGCTAATCCAATTTCGGCAACTATCAGGCATGTTTTCCTATAATGGTGGCGACAAACATGAATTTTCAGAATCTTTGGTCTCATACCTACAGAGGAACCACACAATCCTCTAAAAATGTTTGAATTTGAAGGACTTTTGGGATCATCCCCTCCTGTTGCCTCTAGTTGATTGAATGTAAGGTTCACAGATGATACGAATATTAAGCCAGGTGATATGAAGTCTCGACGGCGTGAATGGGAGATTATCGGTAAGTTAATAAATAAGAGAATACTAAAGATTCGAGCCATAGAATTTATCAAGTAGAGTAAGGTGTTATAATACCACATAAATTTGTTTTAAGATGGGTCTAATGGTCCAACCCTGTCCAGGTTTTTCGCAACGACTAGAGGATTTTGCCTTTATGCAATATATTTAGAACATATAAAGTTGTGAGAAGTCCCATATCTTTAGGATATCACCATTGAACATGTTCTTTGATAAGTCAATCGATCTGGTTTTCAGTTCATACTCAAACCATCATGCTTCCAAGTTGACAAAAACCTTTAGTTGGTCGATGAGTATGAACGAAGCCTATATCTTAACCATGCGGTTTATGAGTATTATTTGAACTAATATCGTGATGTCTCGGTTGTGCTACCTGAGTCTCTAGAGAAGTCGGAATAAGAGAGTACTCTTGGGATTTATCAAGAAACTTATTCCATGGTGATATTCATAAATATATGGGTCGTCTCATAGTTATATATGCCCTTCTGCATCACACGCCTAATTTTGTCATTGTTCCCAAATTCTAGACAAGCTTGAATCGTTAGACCCGTATCTTCATTGGTCCTTGCCAAGTTCAAAAGCACGTAGAACGGCAAATTCAAATAAACAGGTTAGGTTACGTTTAGGGAGACACTATTTCCACACGTCTTTTCACATAAAAGTGAGACCTATTGTATTCTCATGTGAGAAAGGACCATGTGAAAATATCAAAAACACATGTGAAAATATTAATTCCCTAAGTTTATTTAGGGCTAAGTAAAAAATCGAAATTGGCCCCGAAACCGCACCAAAAATCGACCAAACCACACCGATTGAGATGCACTAACGGTTTCGGCGTATGTGGCAGCGTTAGAATGGTTGGAAAACTGCGAATGCGGTTTGGGTGCGATTTTGTGAGGCTCCCGAACTGCTCTTATATATATATATATATATATATATATATATATATATATATATTAAATTTGGGATGTGTGTGATGTATGTATGGATGGCAATGGTGTAGTGCGCTTCCGATTTTTCAGTGATTTGGAGCCGCACCAATATTAAAAATCGCACCGGTCAGTTTATATTTTGAATCACAACGATTTGCACTAGTCAAAATTACTAATATTTTTGATTTAATATTTGTTAAATTAGTTTAATATTTTTACAATACATTATAATAACATTCATTAAAATAACTCAAGAAATATTAACAAGTAATATAAGAATATATGTTTAATTAAAATTTCAATAACATTGTTATAATTTTAATCATATCAACTATATATAAAAATATTCATAAATTAACTTTTGATATGCAAAAGTAAAAAAATAATTAAAATATATGTTTTAGTGACTCTCTAATTATATATAATACTATATAAAAATAATAATATTATGAAATATGGAGAGATAATTAAAATAAACATTTATATATAGAGCAGTTCAAGGACTGGTGCACAACCGATTCAAGAAATAGTGCAGTACGGTGCGGAGCACTGGTGGTTTTGAGACAAATATCAAAATCGTACTGCATCGGTCCTGATTTAAATTTTTTTTTGTACCAAAATCGCACTGGCGAGGCCAACAGTTCGGATAAAAATCAGTCGGTTCGACCAGTTTTGGATCGATTTCGGTTCAAACCTTAGATGTATGCATTTGGAATCATTATTTCTCATCTTTCTGTTGGTGTGGTCATGTGTGTGATGCGCTCTTGCCAATGGTATATGATCCATTTGTATTGCTTATTGTTTCACTATTTTAGTATGATCTTTTAATTTTGTATCTCACTTTATTATTCATATGACTTATTCTCTCATTCAATTTTTCCTATTATCTGTAAAATGGTTTTGTATTTGAATTACTTTTGTTGTCCCATTTCCTATGGAATTACATAGCAATATCTAGATTTTTTTTATATACATAAAGATGAATTTGATGTATTTAATATTATTGTTGACTATGTTAATTGGTTTTGGAACCAAAACCGAACCAAATGAAATCGCACCCACCAATCACAAATGGTGTCATGTGTGGTTTTAAAATTGTCAAACCGCGCCCAAGTGGTTTCATGTGCGGTTTGAGCTTCCAACCGCACCATGCTCTACACTAAGTTTACCGATGAATCAAGTTTAAATCCAACATACTAACATTGCGACTTTTAAAAAGGCTGGAAAAGAAATGAAAAGGGATGATTTATTTTCAAATGTCGTGTTTGTTAATTTTATTTTTTTTAAGAAAATAAAATGAGGGAAATGGGTGGAAGGTAATCTCAACTGAATAAAATTTTACGCAAAAATGGGAAGATTTGGAAAAAAAAAAAAAAAAAAGTCATCTTCCCTCATTAAAATATTTTCATTATTCCTGTGTTTCCTTAAAATAAGAAACCTTTTTTAGTTTAAATAACTTTCATGTCCATTCTCTCTCCGTGACTGTTGAATACAAGAAAGGAAAGTTATTATTACAGTTTTCTTTTCTTTTCTTTAATGATTTTTAGATTTATCTTATTGAGTAATTCAATAAGATATATTGAATTGTAAAAATTGTAAAAATATGATATAAAAAAAGTCATAAATCTTAACAATAATTTAAATGAAAAGATCCACGTACTACTACTTCTAGGTAAAAAGCCATGACTTGACCTTTGATTTTGTAACCTCTTGATTTTTTTTAAAAGCTGCTAAAGATTTCATAATTTAAGAACTAACTACAATAAGAGAATGCTAATGTACAAGTAATCCACCTAATACGGTGAGACAAATGATTGACCTAATAGTTAAGAATCCACCCACTTTTAAAGTGGTAAAATCATCCAATCTCATCCATTTGAAAATAATTTGGACAGGACTAGTATCACAGACATGTAATCTAATCACCCTAACGCAAAAATAAAATAAAATAAATACAATATACACACGCATATACATATGCGCGCATATATATATATATATAGGAAAAAATGTTGGTGCACAGCTGTGCACTACACAGTAGGACTATGGCGACGGTTTTTTGAGCTATGGCGACGGTACTACCGTCGGCATAGACCTATGGCGACGGTACTACCGTCGGCATAGCCCAAAAAACCGTCGTCATAGCCCTACTGTGTAGTGCACAGCTGTGCACCTACATATTGCCCATATAAGTATATCACAAACCCTACCCCCCAAAAAAAGAATAGTAAACATGGAGAGATCAACCACACAAGCATTGCACAGATAATATTTATCAAAATAAAAAATAAAAAATTGCTCACATAAAGTAAACTGCTAGAACTTGCAAATATCATGTGCTCCATAAAATTTGACAAGTTCCTATTACAAGTTGAGCTACATGGCACCAAATACTTTCATTCATAATTTGGTGCAGTCTACTTTTGATCTTCTAAATGTTAAATGGGAAACTATAATAAAAGGGTGGCATATCTTTGAGGTAAACAAGAACAAACAAGAAGAGGGAGGAGGGGACAGAAGACTAATAATATACGAAAGCTAAAACATATTGATTTTCATATCACAAAAACATGAGATCAGATTATAATTGAATGCGGAATTATACATCCTGTCAAGCTTTCAATTCAGTCACCTATTCGGTATATTTGTTTCATAACTTCTGTAGATCTTCACAATGAAATAAAAACCGGTTGATGTGTCTCGTAGCATATCTTGCTCAATATATAACTCTAGTAATATGTTATACTCGGCTCTGTACACAATGCTGTCAAGTTCTTGAGGATCCATTACACGATTGCTGCCAATCCAATATGGCCTTCATCAGTTCTGGATTCTAGAGCAGAGACTAAATTGCGAGGCCTTGCTGAAACATACCAGAGTTGGGGATTAATAGCAAGATCAATCAACTATCATTTCCTAAAACAGTTCCAAGTGTAGTACAATATAGACAAAAGTAGCCCTTAATATTCTCTGAAAGCTGAATTATCTATGTATAAATTGAGACTGACTATCAAATATGGGACATTGATGTGGGGAATCATTTAACAAATTGAGCTGTTGTTCACTGAACAAGGTTATACTATATTAACCAGAGGGTGAAAAAACAAAACCAAAATTGCTTTTAAGAAACTAGACATGCAAAGTTATAAATGCATTTAGAAGGAAAAAGTAATTCTGTTTCACGGCATTCATCAGGTTTTCCTCACTATATGCACTTGAAATTGATGTACATATCTTGTTTAAACATGGACTTGGTGCTACTATATTCATGAAACTGCATTCCAATTTCTTAACAATATCGAGGAACTTTGAGTTCGCCTCCTTCAGTGGAAAAAGGCTCTTTGGGGATATGATCCGATTTAGTAGGATATAGAAAGAAGAGTTCCTTCTTTTTCAACCGATCAAGATGGTGGAGAAAGCTATGCGGTTTTATCTACTATTTTGTGATGTCTAAATACATGTTTGATGTTTCTCCAATACATCAAGAATTCATGGTTCTTTCCATAAGACTCCAAAGTTTAACAATATCCAAAGCAAATTTAGGCTCTGAAATCTTTCAATAAAATAAAATATTGATAACCCCGAGCCCCACCAAACAGGTCATGATTGTTTCCATAGGACTCCAAAGTTTAACTCGTACAAAGCAAATTTAAGTTCAGAAATCTTAAATAGAAAAAATATTGATAACCCCCAGCCACACCAAACAAGAATGGAATAAAAACAAAAAAGCAAAGAATGATGAAACAGTAAGATTAAATTGGAGAAAAAGTAGTATTTGTGATGCCAAAGCTTACCCGAAACGTTTGTAATTACATTCACACTTTTCTGATTAGCAAGTGCTTTTAACTTATCTCCTGTAGCTAATAATAACAAGCTCCTCAAATGCTGCTTCTGTTCCTTCGGGCTACTTGTTTTTGACAATGCTTCTTCAAAACCAAGTAGCTCTTGGGGTGTAATGCGAGGAAGGGATAGCAAAATCTGTGGGAACACAAGCAAGTGAGCACACATTACAAAAAAATAAAATTTGAAGTTCTGATAATTTACCATAGTTCTATGTAATAGTGCAAATATGTCGAACAGCCTGAGGAATCTCACTAACCTGCCTAAGCGCTGGGTCTCTATCACAGAAATAAATGTAGATATCACGACAGAGACCAAGGAGGTCAGAACTGATTACAGCATTTGACTCGAGTTCCAAACCTTGGATTATTGCATAGAACAAATCTTTTGCAACAAATTCTTGTAATTCAACATTATTAGATGAAACACCCAAGAGAATTACAGATCCAAAGAAGGAAGAAACTTTCGTCACAGCTTCACCATCTGTCCATTTAAAAGCATCCAAACCTATCTGCAGTGCCGAAAGGGCTAGGCCTTTGTGCTTCAAAATAAAGCTGCAATTGAATCACAATTATGAAATAGTCAAAACTCAGAAACCAAATTTGAAAAGTATAAACATAAATAACTTTTACGATTCAACATCAAAGTCACTCTACTAATAACAGTATCTTCAGGCATACCCAACCATAGAGCTCGAGGCAAATGCATCCAAGTCCTTAAGAGAAGACACTTCCGCACGGTTGACATGCCCAGACTGCTCCACTGAAGGCAGCCCAGTATTCAACCCTGGCAAAGCTAATATGGAGAGGAGTGAACAAATCTCACGAGTTAACCCTCGCAGTAGCTTTTCCTCCATTACTTCCACTTTTAAGTCTGACCCTTCAGGTATAGAAAGAAGATCTGGAACCTTAGCTCTACCATCCTGTAAAAGACTGGACCATGCACAACTAAGAGCCTGTTGGGAATACAGCAATATTGGATGCAAAAGCTTTTCCAGCCACACCTCCCACATATCTGAAGGGCAGCATTTAACTAGTGGTATCAATATTGAATGAACAAGTTGCCTCATATGTCTGAACTCCATTGGCTGTATATTCTCCACTAGAGCCAAAGCGACGGAATGAATATCCAAAATTTTGAAAAATGAATCCCCAATTGTTGCTGATAAGCCCAATACGTTATACCTAGTGTCAGGAGTAATGTATCATTACCGAGTTGGATAACCAGAAATGCATATAGAGTAAAAATATCTTTTTTAGTAAAACCTTGGCAGTGGTGGCAGGCTATCAGGTTGTTCCAACCTTGTAGAATAAGAATATATGTCCTCTTTAATTTAATTATGTTCTTAAAGACATTTAGAATATAAACAATAAGACCTATCATTTTCCCAAATAAAAAGATATATTGTCAACGAGAAGTACAATGATTGACAATGTATAATTGAATACATAAAATATCAAAAACAAACAACAATTTTATGATGTAATTATAAATTGCTTATGTAGAGGTACTGTAACACCACAGTCCAACATTGGAACATATACAATGGATTGTACTGTATATAAGGTCTTAACTCTACTACCAAGTGTGCCAATAATATGTCATGACTTTTGGGTGGCTTATACTGGGCCAAGATGATCCAATGCTCTTGGCACAGTGGGTTGAGCCTTAATTTGTTCTTGAGCTCAGGTTATTGATATCAGAGCAAAGCCCTACCCGTTGAGGCCTAAATGCTACACTGTATGGGCGTTGGGAGCTACCATAAGAAAACTACACTGCCTGGGTTTGATCATGAGAACTGACTAATCCCGACAAGGTATTAAGGGTTGACCATTGATCAGATCCTGAGGAGTAACTGGTCCTCGTCACCTATAGAACCCACACTGCCTGGTGTTGATCTTGAGAACTGATTGGTCCTGACGAGAACATCAGGGGTTGATCCTAAGGGCTGACTGGTCCTGACGAGGCTCTCAGGAATTTAAGTGGGGCACATTGTAGTACCCCAATCACAGAACTGAACACGTGAGATGGACTGCATATATCAACTCTACTATGAAGAGTACCAGTAATGCAATGACATGTGGTGAGCCAAATCCCAACTCAAAGTCAAGCTTGAAGTCATTACAAGTCTAACATAATCAAAGTTCTAGGTAATACTAAAATGGATCAGTGGCTAAGTTTTACCAAAAGAAAATTCTTCCAGGGATATGCACAAATAATCAACAAAAGGCTTGTAATGTTTGTAAATAAACAAGATGAATGCATAATGTAGAAGAGGCATTAATATTTTTATTCTCTCTTTGAATCGGTAAGATTGACCCAGAGTTTGGGGATTAGAACCAACCCCGTTGTAGTTTTCCCTTCAAGACCTGAGCCATTAAAAATCTGACTATAGCAGGGTTAGCATCATAAATTATACTCCCACCGTTCCAAATTAAATGTCCAGTTTTGACTTTTTAAAGTCAAATTGACCATTTTTAAAACTAATTATACCATTTTTACCAAAATATAGATGAAGAGATTATAACCAAAAGAAAGTATATACTCCCTCCGTCCCCAAAAGGATGACTAAAGGTACAAATCTTTTTGTCCTCAAAAGGATGAGATAAAGTACATAAAGTGAAGGATAAATATGTAATTTAGTGGGGTCCATTAGTATAAAAAAAATAAAAATACTCATCACTTTATATAATCTTGTAAGGCCACTAAGGATAAATTTGGAACTTTTTTACTCTCTTTCGTTTTTCCTCTACTTTTACTTTTCTTAATATGTATACAAATTGTCATTTGCTCATCCTTTGGGAACGGAGGGAGTACAATTTACTACTAACTCCAATTTTTATAATTTTAAAAATATATTTATATATTCTTAATTATTACTTCTAAAAATAGTCAATTTGACTTAAAAAAGTCAAAACTGGACATTTAATTTGGGACGGAGGGAGTAGATAATCAACTCAACAGTTTCTCAATTTTCAAATTTAACACCACTACCTCAGAAGTATATTACGTACCCACTATCTCTGATACCCTTCAACCAATTTCGTATATCAGTTTCATTGGGCTCTGCATAGCCTTCCTTATTCATGTCAAGCTGAGATCCATCTGTAAAGGTTAATGCACCTTTAGACAATTTAGGGTTTCCTTCCCCAAGAAGACTGGTTCTCTCGACATCACTAATAACCATCGCAGCTTTTATTTCTCCAGGCAATGTTAGAGTAACAGGTGGAGACCAAAGAGAATGTATAGCACGAAGCAGCTGGGTATCAAAACGTGCAATAGTTATTATATTTGTTCTTTCAGTGAACAAGTCAATAAGATGGATCATTAACTACATTTTATGGAAGAATTTCATTCACTAGTTATCTAGAGCAGCACACTTACTTTTAGGAGAGGAGGCAGCATCCACGACAAATGAGAAACTAACGGATGCCAAGGAGTAGAACTTTCTATTGAATTGTTTTGTAAACTTACATTGCCTTTTCTAACACCACTCCTCTTAAGTGCCTTCTCGAAGAATGTCACAGTGTGGAAAAGTGACCACATGAACTGTGTCTCAGAACACAACTGAACCAGGCCTGCTGGGTCAGATAAATATGCATTTTGCCATTCTATCTGTACCCACTGTTTGCTTAAAGGTTCAAGCAACCAGGCTAAAACTTCTTGCTGCTGTTGAACTCTGCACCAAATTTAAAAACTTGCAAATGAACCAAAACAAAAGACATCAAGTAAAGACAAATAAACCTGTTATAAGAAAGTAATTACCCAGCTGTAGAAGCCATAATAAGAAATGCTTCCCCTAGATGATTATGCTCCCCGCGAAGCAAACCGCCTTCTTTTTGCAAACATGACATTGTGTCAGCTATCGACTATAGAATAACAGTACTAAAAGTTAGTAAACAAAATATCACCATAGCAGTACAGCAGAAACTCATTAGAAGGATAGACATTGAAAAATTTAAGACCTAGATTTGGTTTGAGGAATTTGAAAAGATCCCTTAAAGTTCAGCATTATACATGGATAAGTATTGTGCATGTATTATTTCTTGTTTAGTAACAAATCTGCACCATAAAATATTAGGTAGAGATCACTTGATCTCAAAAAAAAAAATTTATAACTATGAATTGAAAAGACGCCAAAAGGGGACGCCATACACTTGATTGAGAGAAAGACGGATTAAACCTTCCCTATGTTATAAGTGGAATCCATCCCACTTTAGATGTTTGTTTCTTTTTGCCTAGGAAGCAAGGATTTGTTATCCCGGGGAACGATCGCATCCCCACACTGGATACTCCTATTCTTGGCAATTCTTGGGATTCTCTCCTCCTTTATAACTTATTATAACTTATGTGTTTTGAATTATCTATGACTATTTTTGTTATTGTTCATGACTTCATGTTTATAGAAATATTTATATTGTTTGTTGGATGTTTGTTATTCTTCTCTTGTATCTATTTTGTTGAATGTTTTATGGCTTTTATCTCATATATAATGTATATAAAATTATACACATAAATATATACATATTTAATTATTTTTTTTAAACTATATGCCAAATCCTCCCGCACTCGAATCCCAATCATTTAAGATTTGACAAATCGTCCTACACGACCCACCTGTATCTCTGCTTCTTAGCTTTTTGAACACATATAAAGAGAACAGGAATCTTGTGTAATATTTGTTAAGTTTCCCAAATATTCTTTCTTTGTGGACCCGTCTCTACTCTACCTTTCTCCGTTTAAAAGTTGTAGAAGTTAGACATAGGATAAATATGTAAAGTTGATATAAGACAAAACTAAAATATCCTTTTTTTTGGTACATCCCAAAAAGGAAAGCAGTAACTTAAGTGGGACGGAGCGAGTAATATAAATTATTCTTTCTCAGAAAAACAAATAATAATTGGTGCCAACCATAATTTTAGAAATTGCTCCAATTGTCAATTGAGTCGTTTTTTTCCACCAGGTTGGCATCACTACACACCATTATTTTGTTCCATAAAAGACTTTAGTTTATCTCCTATAAATATTGCTTGAAAGAAATCCCAAATTGATCTCTCCAATTCAAGACTAAACTTCTCTTTGTGTTTTCTTTTCCTTTTGATAAGTTCAACTTATTCTTGCAAATTGAAAAGTTTTCTTCTCACCTCAAACTAATAATAGTTATCTACATTATTATTTGATATGAACACCAAACTAGGATTAGAGGTTTATGAACTGGCTTATGTTCAGGTGAAAGAGACGATATAAAGTGATTAGAAGCAAATTTGGTTTTCAATGGAATGGTGGGAAGGTAAACCTACTCATAGTGATGTAACTAATCCAAATCTTCAAACTTTATTTCCCAATGTTTGACTTCGTTTTTGCCCCTATAAAAACCTTTATAGGGTTTGTGATGGTTCTTGTATTTGTTTTCTGGGTGACAATATGGGTTGTAATTTTCTCATTATGTCCGAGCCTAGATTTTTCCACTTCTCTTTTTCGCATAATGCTCCTATGGCTCATTTTATTATTCAGGATTGGAAGCTTTTGCATGGAACTATAATTTTACTTGGAGTATGAATGATTGGGAGGCTGAGGATTTACTTCTCCGTTGGACCTTCTCAACTTTGTTTCCTTTTCAACTTCTCTAGATAGGAAACTGTGGTCTTTGGAGTCTTCAAGTGGTTTTAACAAAAAAAAAAAAAAAATTCAAAAATAATTTATTTTGGCAGCCAATCTCCTATTAAGTTCCCCTTAGCTTCTTGTAATGGAAAGGCCAAAGTTCCCTCAAAACTTTAAGATTTTGCTTGGTCTTCGGTAGTTAACATTATAATACTAATAATTTGTTGCGGAGGAGAAGACTACAAAATTTCGTCGCCAAACTTGTATGTTATGTGCAATTAGAGTTCTTAGTCTCATGAGCATTTCTTCCTTAATTTCTCAGCTGCCAGAGGTTTGTGCAATTACTTGTTTGGCATTGTGGACGAGGCTTGGGACTGCCCATTGTCTATGGAGAGTTTTCTTCAAATCAGCCATAGGGAGTTTGGAAGTTCTGAGGATGGAAAGATCGTATTGGGATGTGCTTCATTTGCTCTTTTGTGTCGCATTTGGACAGAGTAATGCTGGAGTGTTTAATGATTGTTATCTTTCTCTTCCTTTATTTTGGGATGGAGTTTCTTTACCATCTTTGCTTTGGGATTTAGGGGATTATGTTTTGGACATCCGCTGAGTATTTCAAGGATAATTCCTTGTCCTCCATCAAATTTATCCTATTTCTAAATAGAATTTCTACTCTTACCCACCCCCAAATAAAAAACAAAATATTCTGATCATTGCAACTTACTACATTAAAATGAAGTATAAAGTTTTCCAAACAAATGGTGGAGACAATGAATCACCTTCATGTGAGGCAGAAGGCTTTTCCCAGCTGCTTTTGCAAGCCGAATAAATGACGTACAAATCTGCAATCTTGCATGCCGAGCTGTGCTTGTTGAAGGGTCCTGCCAAAATTGGAGTGCTTGATAAATGCACATCTAAATACGATTCCTTGACAGCTAACAGAAATCATACAGACAATGATTACGAAACATACCTTTACAACAGAGGGCAGTGAGGTTAGGAGCTCAAATAACTTATTGATTACACTGCCAAGAGCATCTGAGTGGTACTTCAAAAAGGGACCCAGTGCATCTAAATGGTGCCCGAGTAGTTCCACAAGTGCCGGTTCAGTCCATTTCAGAGAAAGAAGTAGTTGAAGTAGACCTTCAGTTCATAGTAATCAGAATTTTCAGCATATGATGAAAACCTTCAATTCTTTATAATGTATGAGGAACAAGTCATTGGAAAACCTTCAAAAGTTCTGCCCAATGAAAGTTGAATTTCAGAATCACTCCCTTCATATTCGTTCGCTCCATCATAAACTGCACTCACAACATTCTCTAAAGCCAACTGCATACTTTCCAGTACAGCCAAATTCTGCACCATCAAATTGTAAATCATGTCGACAAGTGTTAAGATTAACACATCTTCTTTATTATCATTATTACTATTTTGGGTAATTAAGTTCAATACAAATATGAATTAAATCTCAAAACTGACAATTCTTGGATATGGAAAAAGTAATCAGTAAACTCCAAAGAGGAACTGCAAGAGAAAGTGTCTGCAATCAAACCTGAGTTGGCGTTGGAGCAATCAAGAGGCTCTTAATGATCATTATGATTCTCTCGGACACCTTAGTAGCAGCTAGAATAGGCTTGCTAAAGGTGATAAAACGAATCAACTCCAGCTGAATTGAGGGTATATGCATCAGTAAAAAGAAAGACTAAAAATATAAGACATAAATCAGCAGTTTTCATCCTAATTAAAGTCTTAGATAAGGCTTCACAGACTTAACTTCATTGAAACGAACAAGGTTCTTGTTCGTGAGATTGCCTTCACTAATAGACTAAGGTGTAACAAGTAATGCCGGCGTCTGTTATTTAAATTAGGAATTTGTCAAGGGATGATGATTGCTTCACTATTCCTATGAAAGTATTATAAAGTCAGCATGAATAGTTCAAAAAGCATACCTTCTGTTGCCTACACCAATCCTTCGGTTCCTTTCATTTTTCCTTTTATATACATATATTGTATTAATAGCTGTTGTCTATAAGCTCAAAATTCTTCCATCTTTCGGAACTGATTCCATCTACTAATTCTAAATTAAATCTTCTTGAAGATTTCTAGAATGTTCAATTTTCAGCTGGCAAGAGTTCATTTTGCCAAGCTATAATGAGCTACAATAATGGCAGAACTTGACCCAAAAGGCTAAAATGTATACACATGCTGGCCACCAAGCCTTTGTACAAGAAATCGAGAAAGCAGAAAGAATCTTGACTCTTAGAACATTTGTAAACTCTTTCAACTCAAACCGTCAGCAATCTGACTATAAGAAACCATTCAGTTTCCTTTCTTACTTCAGATAAAAGAAGTCCTAAAACAAGAAATAAGAAGCGGACATAACGTATAAGGCCTTAACAAGGACAGCCCGCCAATCAGCTACACCTCCAAAAGCCTCCATTTTTGAGACCCAAAGCGAGATAAGAGACCACACCTTATCCTACAGAAAAGTAAGACAAAAACATCTAATCTCTATTCTTAAGATTCTGGCATTCCGCTTGGCCAAACCCCCCAAAGGATTATGTAACACACATAGCACCGCAATCTGCCCACCTATCTTTTCTTTTCTTTTTCAGAAGTGCAAAATCTCCTCTCCTAATGCCACCAAAACCCCAAATTAAAAATAAAAATAAAAAATCATACTATTAGAAGTCAACTGGACTACAACATAATCTTACAAGCTCCTAGACGGTCACCATATTGTCTGCTATGTATTAAATCAAAGCATGGGCCTTGCAAGCATCCTTTCAATGTCTTTCATGTAGGTAAATCATAATCTAAAAGCAGACAATAAAGCATTTGGGTTTCCTAAAAGATCTATTCAAAAACTAAAACAGGAAAAAAAAGAAAGAGAGAGAGAGAGAGAGATAGAGAAGGAAACCTATACATTTCTTGGGGAACTATTGACAGAAAAAGAGTATAAAGTTATTGAAAGAAGAGGAATAGCCATGCAAGACATACCAGCCTAGAACGATACTGACTGAAATCCCCCTTGCCCTCAAAATCATCATTCCATAATTCCATTGCCCCAAAAGAATGGGCTGTTCCAGGATGTACTTTTTCTTTCTTGAGAAGGCGCTGAAAAGATATTTCCAGCATAGCACTACAAATATCATCATTCAGAAAAGTTACAATCATTCTCTTTCCATCACCAGCCTGTCCGGAAGCAGAGCTTAGATTGTTAACTGAACTGTCTACAGCTGCATGTGCAACAATCTTTGGCTTGGACAATAAATCTCTCAACAGTGCCTACCATAGAAGTGAACAGGATATAATCTATAAGAACCTTACAAAGTGCACAGCATTTTATTGAATTCCTAGAAGAATTCTGCAAAAGATATATATCACATACCAGCCAAAAGAGTAGAGATTGATAGTGAAGCGCTAGCTTAAAATGTTGAAAATATCCCAGCATCTGAAAAGATATTTATGGAGTTACATTACACTTTCATATGGTTGGAGAAGAGAATCACTACAATAAAGGAGGACCAAGAGTCTTCCGTAGGGGAAAAATAATCCTAGTGAGAACTTACACAAAAACCACATGTGAGACTGAGAGGTGGTCTATTTTAAGAAGCAGTGTTGAAAGTTTGATATGCATTGTTTAGCCAACTTGGAGAATTAGCCTAAGCTTTTCTCCTTTGACATATGCTATTCTAACAGACATAAAACACTTACTAGGAACTTAAGCAACCGTATTAGAGGTTTAAAAAAGAAAAGCAACGAAAAAGGTTAATTATGACAGTTGTCAACCGGCCCCATCTTTTTTCACTTTTGCTTCTCTCATTATTTCTCAATAAAAAGTATTTATCCACATGGGAGAGAAAATTGCATTAAGGGCAGCCACTGAAAGATTGATAAAGATTGTTTGATGAATTAAGTAGAACTTTACAGGAATATGGTAGTTTAACATGCCAGGCTGCATGACTTTAAGAACGGCTACTAGAAGCTCTTAGGCTTTCTACTTTAAATTAGTTAATCAACTTACAACAAAACTGTGGGAGAATCAAAAACATAGCTAAACAGAAAAAGTAAAATTTTGAGTGTGGCAGTCAAATAATGAAAAGATTGAGCAAGTTCATAGACACCATTACGCCAATAATACTTCTTTAAATTTAAGAGTAAGCAAAATTACCCGCAAGTCTAGTACAGCTTCAAATTTATTGAAAGATGAGATAAGAACTCAGTGAAAGCAAATGAACTAGAAGTGCAATTTACATGGGAATAAAACATGCTGCAAAGATTTTTATTTCATTCAAAAGGTCTTTTCGGAGTTCGAACAGAGGCTCCAAATTTGAGGTATTATAGATTGAATTCGTACTAAGCCTTAGGATACTCCTTTGATGTAGAATTGGAAGGGAGAAACTTCACAATAAATTTTAAATAAACCGAGATCTCTAATTCACCTTTTCGTTGTCAAATACACTGTAGTTTAATTAATAGTACCACCTCCATCCTGTTTTAGATGTTCCCCTTTTTTGTGTGGCGCAGAGACTTTTAAATTGTGCTAAAAACATATTTATAAATTTTAAGTACAATTGAATATATTAAGATACAAAAATATATTACAAATAGAATATCTAAATCTGTTTTCAAGATGTCTTAAATCCGTGAGAACGCACCAACAAGGGGAAAACTGAAAGTAGGGAGAAAAATATAAGTTTGTGGCAAGGTTCTAAAAGGCGCTAGGCGGGAGGCGGGCGGGCGGAGGGGGCCTAGCGCCTAGGGGGCCTAGGCGGGGCCTAGGTGGGATTTTTATTTTAAGTCAATTTTAATATTTTATCTTATATTTATCCAAACAAAACAATAATATAAAGCAAAACAATCTATAATAAAGATAATAAAGGCATT
Source organism: Aralia elata (assembly GCA_034770075.1). NCBI lineage: Eukaryota > Viridiplantae > Streptophyta > Magnoliopsida > Apiales > Araliaceae > Aralia > Aralia elata. The sequence continues at coordinate 31,644,456 of CM068381.1, forward strand.
TGCTTAAAGTTCAAACACATATGCATATTGCTAATGTCAAAGTTCAAACACAAACATGTAATTGTTCAAAGTTTAAACACAAACAAATAATCAAAAATACAAACTAATAGTTCTCATCTTCATATCTCTCTATATCTCTAACTCTTCTTCTCCATATCCTCCAAGATAATGTCTCCATCGGACTCACACTCATACTCCTTCAAGATAATGACCCACGACATTATTTTGTAGCTTAGTTATTAAAATAAAAATAAAAATAAAAATAAAAAACAATTGCAACTCTAATTTCTTCGTCTAGGCCACGCATAAAGGCTTAATTTCTCCGCCTTGTTCGTCTAGGCCCCGTCTAGTCCTACCTAATCTCCTAGAGGGATTTTTTTGCCGCATTGAGTCTAGACGAGGTGCCTAGATGAGACGCCTAGGCGGCCTAGCGCCTAGGCGTGGCGGGAGGGGGGGCCTAGCGCCTAGGCGGGGCCTAGGCGGACCTAGGCGGGGATTTTTAGAACAGACTTTGTGCAAGTCATGGCATCAGGTGAAGGGAAGTCTTTAAGAATTTGGATAGCTAGTCTTGGTATGTTCAACTTATGCACATACCTAATTCGGCTTGAAGAGATCAGGTCTAGCATAATATAATAGCAAGTTGGCATTTTGTTCCAGGGAAAAAAAAAAGCAAGTTGGATATATGTAGATAGCTTATTTTGATCCATCGGTGTATTTCTAACACCTATGGATTTCCACTGCCTGAGAAGAAATTACATTCATAAATCATAAAAAGAACAACTTTACAACTAATTTCTTGAACATTAATTATACTGGAGTCTGGAGAATACTATGAGTAAGATTATGTGAACTGGCATGAGGCTAGCTACACTAGTCTACAAATAGGAAAAATGATGACAAGCAGTCCAAATATCCTTGTATAATATGTTTCTTAGTTAATTAGATGCAAAGCTGTTTCATCTCAGTGAATCAAAATTTGCCTAGGATACTGAAGACCAATCAATTACCTGCTGAAGATAGAAAGAGAGTCTTGAGCTATCACCACTGATACATTGCAAGTTTAAGGAACCCAAAGACACCATACTCTCACATATATATTCTGCAAACTCCAAATCAGTCTTACTGATAACACCACCACCAGACCGAGATCTGTACAAGAAGTCGCTAGATACATTCAACATCACCTGAAAGATATTATTCATTGCGGAGTCAAATTCAGAGGCTGCGTCAATAGGTCGCTTCCTGCAAACCAAGGACTCAGTCATAGTGAGAGTGTAATACCCAGACTTCACATAACATTTTCCAAATGACAAAAGATTATCACTCAAAAGGATTTATGTTGCATACCTTGAGGAGACGAGCTTGAAAAACTCACATGCATGGAGACGAAAGTCGGGTGATGAGAGTAAGACGCTACAACTGTTACAAAGATAGAGCGAGAGCGAGAGCGAGGGGGGAGAGAAAGAGAGACAGAGAGAGAGAGTTGAATACTCAATGAAAAAATCTCAAATCAGAATGCATAAAATAAAAAGAAAACCGTACCCATGAATTATGCCATATTTTAAAAGATCAGGTATAGGAGCCCACTCAGCATATGCATTGACAGCATTCAGTGTAGCTGTTACTGTCGCTGCATGCTGTTTTGCAATGTCCAGTTGTTGCTTACCTGCTTCACTTAAAGCAGCTCCAAAATGCCTCTCTAGTAGCTGTATCACAGAAATAGGAATCACAAGTATGCTGAAACATGTATCTCATGTGAATAGTCATGACCAAGACTTACAGTGTACAACAATGGCAAGATTTCTGGCAACGACTCAGTAAGCCCACGTAACAATAGCCTGCGCCAGTCACCTGAGTTAAAAAATCGGAAATATGTGATATCAAAAGCAATGGACAAACAAAAGAATTAAATAATTTAGTATAACATACAAGATAAAACAGAAAAACAAAGCAAAAGTTCACAAACAATTACCATACCAATATTCTTTTACATGTTTTAATTTATATATTTAATGTCACCAGTGGCGCAGGTATGAAGAAACTACTATTACAAGGGAAGTGTAGTTTCTGAAGATATGAAAAGAAAACAAGAAAAGAAAAAAATTAATAACTCATGGACGCTTAAAATAGACCTTCCAAGTCTTCATTATGGACTGTAATATCTTCAGGAAGCCACCTTAGTATCATCGAGACCAGCTCAGCCTAAAAAATGTTAAAAAGCAGTCTGATTACCTTAACATAACTGAGTGAAATAAAAGCCTCAAAGAGAAATAGATATTTACTTGTATAGGACCACTGTTGGAAAGAGAAATTAGTGATGGAAAAAGTTCCTGCCACAGACTTAGACCTTCTCTCCTGACTATCTGCAAAAGTGTAAACCAATAACTACCTAAGCTGCAAACGAGTCATCACAAACTTGAATAATTCAACACTACGCAAAAACCTCAGCAATGAGAGCAGCCGTCTGACTTTTCAAAGCCCATTCTTCACTAGGGTTTGCAATTTCAGAAGTTAAATCAACCGCAGCATTTGCGAAGTCCCTTCTTTCTGTAGGGTTTAACTCATCCCACCGCAACCGCACTAAATGCTGCATACAGTAAATAGATATGACGGTCAGGACTTGAAAATTGCAGAGATTCTATGATCTTTCCCTATTATACATAGATATAAAAGATTTTATTGTTTTCAAAAGTTAAATGAATCACATCATTTTGAATTTGAAAATATCTCAAATTGAATTTAATTAGTCAAAATTGATCTTATATAGGAACGGAGGGAGTAGATACTGGAATTACTCTGGAGCTGCATATGGTATGAAGTTTTACATTTAAAATGTACACACTTATAGTTGAAGGGGATTACTCTACCGTCACAATAGTAATATTAGAGTTGATACTTAAAAGTTGCGTAAGCGGATATTTTAACTACAGTTGCTATGTAGATAAGGCAAGTAGGAACCACAAGCTACATTTTTCAACAGTCACCATAGTAACAATCACCATAGCAACAAGATCCTCAAAGTAAGATTGAACCAAAAACTTTTACTGATTTATAGCAACGATAAGGAAAATTATAATATCTACAAAAAGTAAAAATAAAAATTATAAAAAAAAAGGGGAGAATGAGCAAGAAACATAATGCAGACCTGCAGCATTTTTAAAGCATGCAGCCGAATTTCAGAAGACCAATCTCTTTTAACTAAAAGAAATGAAGTATTTGCCAAGACACGTACATCCCCAGCTTTTACCTGCAAAATAGTGAAAACCATTAAAATTCAGCAACATGGTGTAATTTCTATCACAAACTAACATCAAACATCTCATTGCTACAAGTTTTGGTGCTGACAGCTAAAATGTTGAAAGTTGTTTATATAGTTTATTTGAGGATTCGAGGATAAGCACTCTATATATTTGGGTATTTTCTTTTAAAGGTTCCCAGGTTTTGGTGGTGAAATGGATATTAGAATTCTTTGGAGGTGTAGCTTCTTTGTGACCTTTCGGGTAATTGGACATGAAGAATGCTGGGATGCTCAGTCAACAGTATATTCCACGTTTGGGCTTCCACTATGAGAGCTTTTAAAGGGGTTATTCAAATGAATTAGAAGGCAATTTCATAATAAATTTATTTCTTTCAATATCTTTCTTTAGTTCTTTTCCACTTTAAAGGACACTCTCCACTATAATTGTATTTTAGTAGTTTTGTCAGGAAATTTCTATTATATGGAAAAAAAAAAAAAAGAGAACATGTCAGCTCAAAATTCGTGAGGTGGAATTTCCATAAATTTGATCAACCCATCCTTTCACATAAATGGGGTTAAGATATCATATTCAAATAAAAAAGACGCAGACTAGAAAACTGCATAACCAATTTATTGTAATTTCCTAATAGTTATCAATATGCAAAAGCACAATCCTTGCAAAAGTATGATAAATACTGGTAGAAAATTTATCATGTTCTCCAATTCAAACAAGTTTTCTCTCTCATCCAACCTTCCCCTCTATCTGCCCCATAAAACATCTCTGAATTAAAAAAAAAAAAAAAAAAATAGGTTTTAAAAGAGAGCGGGGTAAAGAGCAAAAAGTAAGATACTATAAATGGAAACATCCTAAAGAAGGTCGCCATATAGCAACTTATAATTCAGCAATCAACTAACAAGCCATAACCAGAGTATCAACTATATATGCTTAAAGTAGAAAGTGTTACCAAATTATCAGATATCAAATTAAATATTGGTTATGCGCTAAGCATAAGAGGTAAACAATAATAACATTCCAGGATAGATTAGATGACCAATTGACAAATTCTTAATGCTTAGCACAAGACCCTATTCAATTTCAAGTGTTTACATGGTTAGAGCAAAGCCATATTGATGCACAAAAAGTTCGTAACTGATGCAATTCTCTTTTCGCACAAACAATAATTAATAGTACTTTTAAGTACCAAGTTTAAGCTAATTTATCAAAAAATTGCTAATCCAATGTGCTTGCAAGGACAACCTACCCATGGAAGACCTCTAAATGTAATAGGACCAAAACAATGAAAAAATGTACAAGTTAAACTTGATATGGATTTGGTTTTAACTATAAGTTTTTCATGTTTCCATCGTGAGATAGAAAGGGAAAAGGTAAATTACCCTAAACAAGCTCACAACACATGCTGAATCTGTTATTACTGTGTAACTTATTAATAATTTAAATTATAATTCACCAAATATAGCTTTAGAATATCAAATTCAATTCTGCATTGAGGCGGTGTTTAGCTAGGAAGCAGGGATTTTTCGTTACCTCGACAAACTGCCGTATCCCTGCATTGGATACTCAAATTCTCTGGGACTCTTGGGGATTCTCTCCTCCTTTATAACTTATATGTTTTGAAGTATCTATGATTATTTTTGTTATTTTTAGGACTTCAAAACATTTAAGTTATATTGTTTGTTGGATGCTTTTTGTTCTCTTGTAGTATCTTATTTTGTTGAATGTTTTATCATATATATATATATATATATATAGACACATAAGTATTTAAATATATAATAAATTAATAATAAAACATATGTCGAATCCCCTCACACCCGAATCCCCATATTTTGAGATTTGGCGAATATTTATATCCCCGTATGATGCACCTATATCCCCACACCCGTAGCCGCTCTTCTTAGGTGTTTAGTAAAAGGGCAGCCAATGCACCCCACAACTTATTTAGATTGCATTCTTAACATAATCACTTATAAGTGCAGAGCAACTTAGCAAGAAATCAATTGTTTTTCATTACATACATGTGGAAGCATGTATATGTTAGAGATAACTCAAACTTAATAATAGAAACCTGAAAATATATATATAAATATATTAAAAAATATATTTTTTTTTAAAACTGATAATTATCACGGATGAGGAAATTCAAATAGACTAAAGTCTGTAGAGATAAATATCAAGGTAATTAAGCTTAGTCAGAGCAGAATTAAGATTACAACATAGTATCTGAAATATAAGCTTTTAGTGACTTTTGTTGGCAATTAAAGAGATAACCAAAACTCTTTACATTCAACTTTCAGGCAGTGTCATATGTTTTGTTCTGTTGCAGATAACAGGTCAGGGCGTTTATGATTATTAAAAATTGCCCATAATACAGTAGCTCCAGATTGAGTCTATTTTACTTAGACATTCATTAATCAAAAATAATATGATTTAAAAAAAATCCATTGCTTAAAAATATTTTATAATCTTCAAAATGTTACTCCCTCCATGAGTCCCATTTCTCAATTAATTAGTTCCAAAAAAAGAGCCTCCTCTCTTTGATGGTAGTACAAAAAGAGACAATGTCCTCAAGTTTACCAACACAATTCCATTATAATGCCATCACTACTCAAATAAACACTATAAATTTCGGTGTAAACAAAGGAACAAAAATATATCCTTAACATCTGTGAATTTTGCAAATGGGACTCTTTGGAACAGAGGGACTACAAAATTTGGATACATCTTCATACATTACTAATTATAGTTTTCCTGAATAATGAGTACCCCATATTTATTAGATTAAAAGGAAAATCAAATTTTAATTTTAACAAAAGGTGGCATTCCAGGTAGAATCATATTTAAAGTAGCAAATGGAAGAGGTCCAAAGACTAAAATAAAGCTTAAAATGTACTGCCAATGTCAAATGTCAAATTGCATTATTATCTCAGAAATATAGCAACCCATTTAAATTCAACTAAATTGGGTGTATTTGGTAGGAAAAAAAAACAGAATAAAATTCAGCAATCAGAAATATAGAAACCCATTCAAATTCAACTAAATTGGGTGTATTTGGTAAAGAAAACAGCACAAAAATCAGCACGAAACATGGTAAATGTAATTATATAAATTCAAAATAGGATGACCAAAAAAACACACAAAAAAAAGCGGTGGGGGTTAGAGATGAAGAGGGATCATACGGATTCTAAGAAAGAAATAGCTAATTTGCGAGTATCTGGAGAAGATTTCCAGTCAAGAACAGCGAGTATGGCTTGAGCCACATTACTTGCTTTATTGCTGCCATCTTCCATAACTTCAACTGACGCCAGTATTATTGAGAGTTTAACTGTTACCAGTAAAGATTTGCTTATGTGGGTAATAAGAGAGGTGAGATAGGGGAGAAGAGGAGAGAGACTGTGGAGTGTATAGCTGTGGTGAGAGAGAGAATTGGGGAAGAAGAGAAGAAGAGGAAAGAAGGGAGAAATTTGGGAGAAAGAAGGGAGAATGTTTTTCTTCTTTTCTAATTACCAAAAAAATGTTTCGCTTTTCTTTTTTGGGCAGGGTAATGTTTAGAGGGGTAAAATAATTTGTCTCTGTCTCAAATATTGGGACATATTTATTAAATTTAATATATTTTCTTTTTATTTTAAATTGTAAGTTTATTATCAATTTTTTACAGTTAATTTAAAATATTTTTAAATTTAAAATTAACATTAATTTTAATTTTAATTTTAGTCAATATAAAAATAAGTATTGTAAATTATCTAAATAATACTATTTGTTGTAAGTTCTATTATTTTATAATTTTAAATGGTTGTCTCAATTTACAATTTAAAATTTTAAAATTTTAAAATATCTCAAATTAATTTTAAAAATTTAATAATAATTCTCTAATTGGAAACGAAAGAGTACCACATAAAATTGTTGGACAGTAAAGTAACTAATTCGGTTGTGGCATCTTTTTTAAAAAATAAATAAATATTTGGTCTGTATTAAGAATTTACATTAAGAATAAATTCTTTGATTCGTCCTAAAGGAAGCATATATATACATATAGTCCACCTATGCATGCACCGAAAGTTAAATTAGAATGTTATGTTTTTAGGATTAAGTTTACGTTGGACAAATTTAAACTTGGATATTAAATTAAGTTTCATATATCTAAAAATGTAATGGATTTGATGTAATCTTAAAAATGTCATATAGATTAAATTGGTTAGTAGTATCCTTACTCATTACATTTATTTGCTTTGCTTTGCTTTTCCTTTAATTTGCTACCTTAGTTTGAAAAAATATTTCGTCAACAATCAAATATCTACACGTGGTCTTGTATACTTGTGATGGATCTGGTTATACTGAAGTTGACATCAACTTCACCATAGTAAGTTCATATAATTTTATAACTTATTATTATATTGGTTATAAAAAATATTGCATTAGTTAATGTAACAAAAAGTTATAAAATTTATCAATTTAACAATTTCTATAACCAATGCAATAACAAGTTATAAAACTTATTACCAACTTCACTCTAATTGGATCTACTATGATAGAAAAAAACTTCTCTCATGCTTAAAGTAGTCCTTTTTATCACCTTATGTCATACTTCTAACGGATAGAATGTTCTGTCAGTTAATAGTAAACCTAAAGGAAAAAACTTAGACACCATCCATAAAAGAGAGCTATCATATCATGGTTTTAAAACCTGGATCGGATCGCCGGTTCAATCGGTTAAAATTGGAATTGGTCGACACTCCAGTTAAGTTGACTCAGTAAATCGGTTTTAATTATTTTTTGTACCAAAATTTTTTTAATATTAAAATTAATCACTTTTAGTAATATTGTAACTCAACTTTATTATGTTTTAATTCATAAAAAAACGAGATTTTTTAAAATTTTATTAATTACTGATAATATATATTTTTATATATTAATGACGTCACTGGGTCAATAACGGTTCGATCACTGGTTGAACCAGTGATTCATCCACCCGGTCTCTGTTTCGATTTGATGACCGGTCTCGATTTGAAAACCTTGTATAAGATAATACTTCTCCTAGATTGCCACTGAATGTACGTAGTCTTCAGTTTAAGGTTTTCTTTGCTTTATTTTAGTCTTTTGTAGCCTACAACTACAAGTGGAGGATGGTTGTCTTCGGTTTAAGGTTTTCTTTGCTTTATTTTAGTCTTTTGTAGCCTACAAGTGGAGGATGGTTGTAGTTAGTTCAGCTCGAGTGATCACGAGAGGTTTACATAGAAGGTAAATCTACATAGTATTGGCTAATAAAGATAAATATAAATAAGAAGGGAAATGATATATATTACAAAAGTTTACTGTTGGGGTGTGATTAATTGGGCTCAAATAAATCTGGTGGAGGCCCAAGTTATATGATGGGTCATAGTCCACATGGGGTATTTCTTCTATAAATATAGCAGGGGCAGGAGGTTTGAAGGGGGAGGAAGACACAACTCAAAGATAGATATTTTGTACTCTTGATATTATAGTGAATTCCTTCTCTCTCTCCGTGGTTTTTTCCCTATTGGGTTTCCACGTAAATTCTTGTGTTCAGATCTTATATTGTGTGTGTATGTTTATCTTTATGTATTTTGTGAGTTTGATTTTACAACAATACAATCAACTGTTGGCGCGATTTTGGCCCGCTGTTTTGGTGATTTCATCGGGTGGTCGGAATCTGGCGTTAACATTGGCGCCGTCTGTGGGAAGCTTGGTTCTAATATTGAATCAAAATCACCGATTTACCAAGAAGAGGAGGTCCTACACGTAAAAGATAAGTGGATCTCATATTTGATGCGTGAATGCTTCCTGATATTCTTCCTGGCATGCTTTAATTTATTTCATTACTTTATTCAAAATTATTGTTACATGTTTACTCATCTTATATATACAAAAGATTTGTTGACCACTTTTTTGGTTGGTACTATAAAAGAGATAAAGTAAAGTTCGAAGAGCAAGGAGCGAAGTGATGAAGAGAGAAGGTCGGCAGTCAGCTCATGGCTTCGGATTCAGCCCATGGCTTCGCTTCAGCTCATGGCTTCGGCTTCAGCCCCATGGCTTCGGCTTCAGCCCCATGGCTTCGGCTTCAGCCCCATGGCTTCGGCTTCAGCCCCATGGCTTCGGATTCAGCCCATGGCTTCGGCTTCAGCCCCATGGCTTCGGCTTCAGCCCCATGGCTTCGGCTTCAGCCTCATGGCTTTCGCTTCAGCTCATGGCTTCGGCTTCAGCCCAATGGCTTCCGCTTCAGCTCATGGCTTCGGCTTCAACTCTCATGGCTTCGGCTTCAGCCCATGGCTTCCGCTTCAGCTCATGGCTCTATTTTGACGTTATAAGGTCGGATCCGAGGCATCCTTCGGGAAGGCTTAGTTTTTCTGAATGAAGAATATTCTTAGGATCGACATCTTACGGATGGACATCCTTCGGCGGGGGACGGGGATCTCTTCAGCTCAGGCGCTTGGTCGAGCGGAGCATTTTGGGTCACCCAGGCGGAGGTCGGGGACCTCTTGATGAGGACATCCATAATCCAGAAACCCGTGACACAACCCGAGAAGACCCATTGCAATTACCACTTGGACCCATTACTAGAGCTCGAGCTAAAACCTTCAAAGACGGCCTTAACGGAATGATCCATGAACTATGGAACGAGGTTGGATCAAGCATAGAGGTTATGGAGATGGAGTCCAAGCGTATGAAGCCCGTAAACATGTTGCGAATGGACGTGGCGGACAAAACAGCGAAGGAAAGCAGTTTGCTCGGAACAGGATGACCTCGCCCCGACGAGAATCTCCAGGCCAATTTTCTCGCCCCGGCGAGGATTTTTCAAGCCAAACCTCTCGCCCCGGCAAGAAATCTTCAGTTCAAATATCTCGCCCCGGCGAGAACCTCCTGGATGCAATTTGTTATTTTTTGACTTTCTTGATTTTCGAACCTTCTTTCATCCAAAACATGATATCAGTATTTAAGATCAATTACATGTGTTCTGATTGCTACATTTCAATATTTGTGTGCTTGTATTTCAAAGAGTGTGTGCTTCTAGAAGCTTCTAGTTTGTTTCTAAAACTAGTATAAATAAGTGCTATTGTAAACTTGAATTCATAACCAATTTTCAGATTATCAATATTATTGTGAGTTTGTTTCTCTACTTGTGGTTCTTTGAGAATTCCTAAGTGTTCCTTAGTTCTTCTTTGAGATTCATAATTGACTTATCATACAACCAATCATAGTTGTGTGTGGCGTCTTCTACCGCATCAATCGTCGATTGTACCGAGGTTACCGCTTCACTATAAGCGAGGGGTCGAGGTGTCGTTGGTGTTCATCCTACGTATATTTCATTTGCAAGCAATTGTACCAAGATTACCGTCTACATATAGGCGAGGGGTTAAGGTGTTGCAAGCTATCCATCCTATCAACTTGTTAGAAACGATCCGGGCGACGACCACTTCACGCAAGCGTGCCGTGGAGTCTATCATTTCGTATCAAAGCTAAGTTTCCTATCAAGTTACTTATCTTTACTTTTATTGTTGAATTATAGTAAAAAAAAACAAAAAAAAACTGCATAAAATATATAGCAGAAAATTTGTATTGTGAATTGTTACCATTGGGATTTTCATTTGCAAGAATCATATTTGGCGGTTGGAAGTCTTGTGAAGAGTCGTACTTTCTATATTGTGTTCTTGATAAGTTATTATTGGATTGTAATTAGAGAATTGAGGTAATATTTGTGAGAATTCAAAAAGAACCTATTAGTAAGAACTATGAGCGGAAAAAGGCAAGAGTAGTGAGATTACTAGAGGGTAAAAGCCATTTGTGTGATACACGAGCGTTTCATATTTGTGTGATATATTGTTTGAGTGAAACACGTAAGGGAGTGGTGATGAACTTGTTTTCTACTAATCTTTATTTTGCAGGAAACATGTCTAACACAAGAGATAAGACAATTGAAAATGAACCTTCTACATCGAATTTTGACCCTAAACTCATGATGGAGGCTATGATGAAAGAATTTTCTAGACAATTGGGAATGGCTATGGAGCAAGTGCATGATCGCATCGATCAATTGAGTGACACTCGAGGGGAACGAACTCAAATCCCTCCGGGTGGGCGCCCAAAAGGAAAGACCCAACAAAAGGAAGCAAGGCTAGAGGAGACAAATTACTATGATGAAAGGTTTAGTGAGGAAGAGGATCGAGAAACTGACTTTATCCCTAGGAGACATTTTGCAAAGGATAGAGGCGGCCGAAATCGAGAGGACAACAATCTTGATAACATCAAAATGAAAATTTCCACATTCCAAGGCAGAAGTGATCCCGAGGTATATTTAGAATGGGAGAGAAAAATGGAGTGGATCTTTGACTGTCACAACTACTCGGATCTCAAGAAAGTTTGAATTGCAGCTACCGAATTTTCAGACTATGCAGTTACTTGGTGGGATCAATTGATGATCAGCCGAAGGAGGTGCAGAGAACGTCCAATCGAGACTTGGGCAGAAATGAAAGCTGTAATGAAAAAGAGGTTTGTCCCAAGCCACTATTATCGAGATCTGTTTCGAAACTTACAAAATTTGAGACAGGGAAGCAAGAGTGTGGAGGACTACTTCAAGGAGATGGAGATGCTAATGTCTAGAGCTGACATCGACGAGGATAATGAGGCAACCATGGCCCGATTTTAAGGTTTAAATTGGGACATTGCAGATTTGGTGGAGCGTCAACATTATGTGGTATTGGAAGATATGGTGCACATGGCTATCAAAATAGAGAAGCAACTTAAGAGGAGAGGTGGCCAGCGAACAAATCCAACCACAGGTACATCATGGAAAGCCAATAATGTGAAGCGTGAGGAAAAGCCAACTATTTTCAAACCAAAGCCAGAAATCAAGCAAGGAGCGGCTACTCAAGTAGTGCAAGGTAAACCTAATACACCTTCTACTAGTCGTAATCGAGATATTGTATGCTTTAAATGTCAAGGCAGGGGACATATTGCAAATCAATGCCCAAATCAAAGAACTATGTTATTGCTTGATAATGGGGATTTGGAGACCGAGGAAGAAGATAGTGACAATGACTCTATGCCACCATTGGAAGAAGATAGAGAGGTTGCTATGCATGGCGAAGTGTTGGTTACACGGAGAATGCTTAGTACTCAGGAAAAAGAAGAAAGCAGAGAGCAAAGAGAGAATCTATTTCATACTAGATGCATGGTAAATGGTAAGATTTGTTGTGTTGTAATTGATGGTGGGAGCTGTACAAATGTGGCAAGCATCACAATGGTAGAGAAATTGGGACTTACAACATTCAAACATCCTCACCCATACCGATTGCAGTGGCTCAATGACAACAGCGACATCAAAGTTACCAAGCAAGTATCAGTGCCGTTTACAATTGGGAAGTATGTTGATGAGATCCTTTGTGATGTAGTTCCTATGCAGGCAGGTCATTTACTACTTGGGCGACCTTGGCAGTTCGATCGGCGAGTAAAACACGATGGTTTCACTAATGAGTACTCTTTTGTTCATAATCAAAGAAAAGTTACCTTATGTCTTATGTCACCAAAACAAGTGCATGAGGATCAAATACACTTGCAGAGAGATCATGAAAAGAAAACAAAAGAGAGAGAAAAAAAGAAAGAAGAGAGAAAAACAAACATTTTTGCAAAAAGGAGTGATGTAAGGCGAGCTTTGGATTCTAAAAAGCCAATGATTATACTTCGGTATAAGGAGGCACTTCTAAATACTAACGCTAATAATCCTTCTTTGCCTAGTGTTGTTTCTGCTCTTTTACAGGATTATCAGGATGTATTTCCCGAGGAACTTCCACAAGGATTACCACCAATTCGGAGAATTGAGCATCAAATTGACTTTGTCCCAGGCGCGACCATTCCAAATCGCCCGACATACCGAAGCAATCCCGAGGAAACAAAGGAATTGCAAAGGCAAGTTAACGAGCTAATGGACAAAGGTTTTGTGAGGGAAAGCATGAGTTCATGTGCGGTTCCTGTTATTTTAGTACCTAAAAAAGATGGGAAGTGGCGTATGTGCATTGATTGTCGAGCGGTAAATAACATCACGGTAAAATATCGGCATCCCATTCCTAGGTTAGATGACATGTTAGATGAATTGCATGGATCTTGTGTGTTTTCTAAAATAGATTTAAAGAGTGGTTATCATCAAATTAGGATGCATGAGGGAGATGAATGGAAAACTGCTTTTAAAACAAAATATGGATTATACGAGTGGTTAGTCTTACCTTTTGGTTTAACTAATGCTCCTAGCACGTTCATGAGACTAATGAACCATGTTTTGCGTTCCTTCATTGGAAAGTTTGTAGTTGTCTACTTTGATGATATCTTGATCTATAGCAAAGATTTAGTTGAGCATGCATTGCATATAAAATCGGTCCTAGATGTGCTTCGAAAAGAAAAATTGTATGCTAATATGGACAAATGCACATTTTGTACAGATCGAGTTGTATTTCTTGGTTTTGTTGTTAGTACACAGGGAGTACAGGTTGACGAAGAAAAGGTACGTGCAATCCAAGAATGGCCAACTCCTACGAATGTCAGTCAAGTTCGTAGCTTTCATGGACTCGCGAGTTTCTATAGACGGTTTGTAAGGAATTTCAGCGAAGTCACAGCACCACTCACCGAAGTAATCAAAAAGAGTGTAGGATTCAAGTGGGGTGATGCACAGGAAAAAGCGTTTAATTTGATTAAAGAAAAATTAACTAACGCTCCTTTACTTGTATTGCCTAATTTCACTAAAACCTTTGAAATTGAATGTGATGCTTCAGGTTTAGGCATTGGAGCTGTGTTAATGCAAGAAGGAAAACCAGTTGCATATTTCAGTGAAAAATTGAGTGGAGCAGCTTTGAACTATCCCACTTATGACAAGGAATTATATGCTTTGGTTCGATCATTGGAGACTTGGCAACATTACCTGTGGCCTAAGGAATTTGTGATTCACACAGATCATGAATCATTGAAATATTTGAAAGGCCAACACAAGTTGAACAAGAGACATGCACGATGGATGGAGTTCATCGAGACATTCCCGTATATCATTCGGTATAAGCAAGGTAAGGAGAATGTCGTTGCCGACGCTCTCTCAAGAAGGTATGTATTGTTAAATACTCTCGACACAAAATTACTTGGTTTTGAACAAATCAAAGAATTGTATGTTAATGACCATGATTTCTGTGAAGAGTTTAAAATTTGTGAAAAGAATGTTGTAGGTAAGTACTTCAAGATGGATGGGTTCTTGTTTCGTGAGAATCGATTATGTATACCTGCAAGTTCTTTACGTGAACTATTGGTTCGTGAATCACATGGAGGTGGTTTGATGGGACATTTTGGTGTTGATAAGACTTTATCTGTATTAAAAGAACATTTCTATTGGCCCCATATGAAACGAGATGTGGAACGAATTTGTGATAGGTGCATTACCTGTCGTCAAGCTAAATCTCGTGTTCAACCCCATGGGTTATACACACCATTGCCTATTTCGAGTGAACCTTGGATTGATTTGTCTATGGATTTTGTATTGGGATTACCTAAATCTAAGTATGGTCATGATTCTATATTTGTGGTCGTAGATAGATTTTCAAAAATGGCACACTTCATTCCATGTCATAAAACTGATGATGCATCCCATATTGCTGATTTATTCTTGAGAGATATTGTGCGTCTGCATGGCATGCCCCGAACAATTGTTTCGGATAGAGATGCTAAGTTCTTAAGCTACTTTTGGAAAACTTTGTGGTGCAAACTAGGAATTAAACTGTTGTTTTCAACTACTTGTCATCCACAAACTGACGGTCAAACGGAAGTAGTAAATAGGACTCTATCTGCATTATTGAGGGCTATCATTAATAAGAATATTAAGCTTTGGGAAGAATGTTTACCCCATGTTGAGTTTGCTTATAATAGGTCTGTCCACTCGGCTACTAAATTCTCACCTTTTGAAATTGTGTATGGGTTTAATCCTTTAACACCATTGGATTTAGCACCTTTACCTATTTCTGAGTATACTAACATGGATGGCAAAAACAAGGCTGATTTTGTTAAGCAGATACATGAGAAGACAAGGCTTAACATTGAGAAGAAGACGAATCAATATGCTTGACAGGCCAACAAGGGTCGGCGTCAAGTAATCTTCGAACCCGGGGATTGGGTATGGCTACACTTGCGTAAGGAAAGATTTCCTGCTCAAAGGCGTTCAAAATTACTTCCGAGAGGAGATGGACCATTTCAAGTGCTTGAACGCATTAACAACAATGCTTACAAATTGGATTTACCCGGTGAATATACTGTTAGTGCAACTTTCAATGTTTCTGATCTAAGCCCGTTTGATGTAGGTGAAGATTTGAGGACAAATCCTTTTCAAGAGGAGAGGTATGATGAGGACATCCATAATCCAGAAACCCGTGACACAACCCGAGAAGACCCATTGCAATTACCACTTGGACTCATTACTAGAGCTCGAGCTAAAACCTTCAAAGACGGCCTTAACGGAATGATCCATGAACTATGGAACGAGGTTGGATCAAGCATAGAGGTTATGGAGATGGAGTTCAAGCGTATGAAGCTCGTAAACATGTTGCGAATGGACGTGGCGGACAAAACAGCGAAGGAAAGCAGTTTGCTCAGAACAGGATGACCTCGCCCCGGCGAGAATCTCCAGGCCAATTTTCTCGCCCCAGCGAGGTTCTCGCCCCGACGAGGATTTTCCAAGCCAAACCTCTCGCCCCGGCGAGAAATCTTCAGTTCAAATATCTCGCCCCGACGAGAACCTCCTGGATGCAATTTGTTATTTTTTGACTTTCTTGATTTTCGAACCTTCTTTCATCCAAAACATGATATCAGTATTTAGGATCAATTACATGTGTTCTGATTGCTACATTTCAATATTTGTGTGCTTGTATTTCAAAGAGTGTGTGCTTCTAGAAGCTTCTAGTTTGTTTCTAAAACTAGTATAAATAGGTGCTATTGTAAACTTGAATTCATAACCAATTTTCAGATTATCAATATTATTGTGAGTTTGTTTCTCTACTTGTGGTTCTTTGAGAATTCCTAAGTGTTCCTTAGTTCTTCTTTGAGATTCATAATTGACTTATCATACAACCAATCATAGTTGTGTGTGGCGTCTTCTACCGCATCAATCGTCGATTGTACCGAGGTTACCGCTTCACTATAAGCGAGGGGTCGAGGTGTCGTTGGTGTTCATCCTACGTATATTTTATTTGCAAGCAATTGTACCAAGATTACCGTCTACATATAGGCGAGGGGTTAAGGTGTTGCAAGTATCCATCCTATCAACTTGTTAGAAACGATCCGGGCGACGACCACTTCACGCAAGCGTGTCGTGGAGTCTATCACCTCTCCTCTTCCGGCCCTTGGTCGAAGAGGAGCGTTCCTCCTGAACGGATAAACATCCTACGGATCGGCATCCTTCGGATAAACATCATTCGGGAAAAGCGTTGTTCTCCCGAAGGGGTACGCGATGGCAGATGTGGTGAGTTCAATAGTTTTACTAGCTTGGCTGTTAAAGGGTTTGGTGGGCTTACTGTATAGTCTCTTATTTTAAGTTCCTTATAAATAGGAGACTGGGGGGCAATGTTGGGGTGTGATTAATTGGGCTCAAATAAATCTGGTGGAGGCCCAAGTTATATGATGGGCCATAGTCCACATGGGGTATTTCTTCTATAAATATAGCAGGGGCAGGAGGTTTGAAGGGGGAGGAAGACACAACTCAAAGATAGATATTTTGTACTCTTGATATTATAGTGAATTCCTTCTCTCTCTCCGTGGTTTTTTCCATGTTGGGTTTCCACGTAAATTCTTGTGTTCAGATCTTATACCGTGTGTGTATGTTTATCTTTATGTATTTTGTGAGTTTGATTTTACAACAATACAATCAACTGTTGGCGCGATTTTGGCCCGCTGTTTTGGTGATTTCATCGGGTGGTCGGAATCTGGCGTTAACATTTACGTTGACTTTTTGATTGTTAATTATCTTGATAAGTATTAGTGATAATAAATTTGAAAAGATGTATAATAAATGAGGTACTTTTATAATTTTTACCCATTCCATATATCGATAACTTTCGCAATTATAATTTGACATAAATTTATCGCAATACATAGAAGAACTCAAATAAAAATTAAAAATAAAATATTTGTAATGGTTCAACTTTTAGGACAAAGGAACAACTTCTCGAACTAGTGAATGAGTCAGGTGTCTCAACTTGTATGTTACGTTTATATTGATTTAATGGACCGACAAAACTGGGGGAAGATTTAGAAGAAAATTGGAAATGAAAAACAAATTATGCCTTAAATGGAAGAGTTCTAGGAAGGATGATATAACGAGAAATAAACAAGCAAAAAGAAATAGGTGATTTACTAATCAACTCAAATTATAAAATCCAATTTTGCGATTTAATTTACAAATAAAATTTTAAATTTTTTCATTTCCTTTTATATATATTCAATTTCTTAATAGATGGATGTAATGCGGAAAGAAGACGTAAAAAATATATAAGTGGTAAATTGATATTTAGATATTACTTTCATTTATATATATCATTTATATTTAAGTTTAATTTATATTAATTAGTTATTTTTCATATGTAGTTTTTAAAGCAACGTCAACGTTGACCTTCAAAAAATAAAATTGTTAAATACAAATTGTGTTGTAATCTGAGACAAGGTATAGACTATTTCGTTAATTAAGCAAATTCTACATAATCATTTAATAGTTACTTATCTAATTATAGCATGTGTATATTGATATTTGATGCTATGGGAAAACATATTCTGGGGTAGCACTTAATTTTTCATGTGTATTATCTTTAAATTTGTAAGTTTGATTTTCATTTTAATGTAATATTGCATTATTTTATTATTTGTGAAGTTATTTGTAGTAATCTTTATTTGTTGCGTTAAAGACATGAGTTGAGTGTAACTAAATTTATCTATAGATGTAAATATTTTTCTACTTTTATTTATCTTTTTAAATATTTCAAAATTTGCTTATATTGTTAAATTCATAAATTTTGAAAACGAAAATCTTAATATTGACGGATGTAGTATTATTTCCAATTATAACGCTCATTCTTTTATTTTTAACAATTTTAATACTAATTTATTTTTTTCAAACGCATCACGTGTGCCTCGATGGCTAGTACTCTCTTTGTCCCAAATTAATTGCTCAATTTTGACCATTTTAAGTCAAATTGACTATTTTTAGAACTAATCTTTTTACTATTTTTGCTAAAATATAGGTGAAGATAATTATAATCAAAAGAAAGTATATACAATTTATTACTAACTCCAATTTTTATAATTTTAGAAATATATTTATATATGCTTAATTATTAATTCTAAAAATAGTCAATTTGACTTAAAATGGTCAAAATTGAGCAATTAATTTGGGACGGAGTAATATATTATAAAGCGAAAGGAGGAAAAAACAGTTATTTTGGTGTAGTGTACTGATTTCACATCATTTAAAACACTAGTTGTGACAAAAAAGATTTAAGATACCTAATATTTTTCTCATCAGGTGTAACATATACTAGTCCTTTGTGGCACACATATTGTTTCTAAATGTAAAATTAAAATTGATTGTCTAAGTTTAATTTAATATTTTTTTTTCAATTCAAAAAGTAATACGATTGATTTAAAATTATAAAAGAATTAAATTTTATGATTAATATTTATTTTGTTCTAAATATAAGATCAAGTTTGACTTTTTAAAATAAATATAAAATATTTTAAATTCAAAACTAATTTGATTCTTTCAACTTTTTAAAAAATAAATTTTATAGTAAGTTTTTCTTTTTAAATAGTTTACAATTCATAATTGTGTGTTGCCTCAAATTAAATGAGTTCATATCAATTTTAAAACTAAGAATATCTCAAATTGACAATAAAAAAGTCAAAGTTAATCTTGTGTATTTTGAAACAAAAGAGTTGAACTTTTTTAGATATTATATAATATTCATAGTTATATTGAGAAAAAATTTAAAATAAAAATTTGATATACCGATAATGTATACACGAACGATGATAGAATCCTTGCGCATCATTAAAATAAGGATAATTTTGTCTAACATAAATAATTTATTAATAACTAATAAGTGAACACCCTGGCGAGGCAGGAGTCTGTTTTAATATTAATATATATTTTTTTGTAAATATTATAATTTAAAATTTTTGAATATGTGTAATTAATATAAATGATAACATACAATTATTTACCTGTCATCCCTATAGTAGGCTATAGAAATTTTGTCTTAGAAATGTAGTAGGATGATTTTTATAATATTTCTAGGTTTTGTTAATTTGAAGGTTAACGTTAAAATTTACCTATCAACTTTTGTGGAGTATTTTTTTTTATTAGTAAAAATGTAAGTAACAGTGGTCGTTGGTTTGTGTCTGTGGGATATCTTATTCATGTTTCAACTAGTTTGGATTGGCTCAAATACAAGAATTGTTTGTAGAACTTAACACTTTGTTATCTGTTGTAATATCCAGATGGGATAGCTATGTAGAATTGAATCCAATGTATATCTTATATATCTGTAACCATGTCGTTATCTGATGAGTCTAGCTAGGGTTTAGGCTGTAATTGGTCTAAGACAATATATATATATAGAAAAATAATATATATTACGAATATTTACGTTAGATTTTTTTTATTGTCAGTTACGTGAATAAATATTAGTGGTAACTCTTTTGGAGATATGTATAATAAGTGAAATAATTTCGTAACTGTAATTCGACACAAATTTATCGCAACACATAGCATGACTCAATTATCTATTACTCCCTCCGTCCCAGGATAAAAGTCCTGGTTGACTTTTTGCGCATATTAAGAAATAGTATAAAATGACAAAATTGTACATATTTAAATTCTCATTTAATTGCATAGTTTTTTGCATATGACTAGTGATGCTCCATAAATATGCATAAAGAATTAAAATATGACAAGTAATACTAAGGGTATTATGGACAAATTATTGTAAAAAATAGATTATTTAAGGTAAGTAGACATTTAACTTTGGACTACCTAAAATAGTAATAAGGACTTTTATTCTGGGACAGAGGGAGTACTATTTATAATTAGAGTAATGACGAACCATTGGCTGAGCTAACTGGGACAATTTTGGTTGATCATTAGTTAACTCAACTAATTCTTATTTTTACCTATCTCGAATTTGATTGGTTTATTATTACTTTACTTAATTTTTTATTTTAATTTTGTCATGATCCAAATAATTTAACAAATTGGTTTTATATGGAAATCTATTAGATTAACATTATCCTAACCTCATAGCATTCCATTTAATACGTAAAACTTTACTTTATAAATTCATCTATTAGATTAACATAGCATTCCATTGTAATACGTAAAACTTGATTTAATATATTATAAAAACGTTAACCTCCTCACACTTATTTTCGATTAATTTTGTTCTCTCAATCCGTCTATTTGTAGTTTGGTTCTCTTTCATATATATGGTATATTTGTGTACGTTTATTCGTCTTTTATTTAGTTTTAGGTTTTTTTTTAATATATCTTCTAAGAATATTGTGTTTGATTTGCTATGCTAATTCTAAAAAAATGTTTAATTTTACCCTCAAGTTACATGAGATTTTTGTACTAAAAAGGTACGATCTCTCGGTTTAAACATATAAGATCAATATATATTCTTACAAACTTAATATCTACTATATAATTTTGTTTAATATAAGATATTATAAACTATCTAAAAAAGTAATATTAATTATAAAATTTATTATTTTAAAATTTAAATAAATAATGTCAATTAAAATTTTAAAATATTTTAAAATAACTCTATCAAAATATATTTTATTTTTATTTTTTCAGATTAAAACATGTGTTTTTCTCTGAATTATTGTGACCAAAAATTATTAGATAGATATTAGATTATTTATTAAGTCTTTTGGATAATGACAAAATAAAAATCAAAAATCAAATAAGTAATTAGATATAGCATCTCACAATATTTATTTTAGTAGTTACTTATTTATATTACACCTATTGGTTAGTGTGTTTTTGTTATTATTTATTTATCCAAAAAACTCATTTAATGTTTACAAGCGAGATAGCATGAATCATTGATATTTTTCTATAGACTTATTATAGAGCTTGAATTGTAAGGTTACTCATCCTGTATTAGTGATAGATTCCCACACCAGTTTGCTACTATTTTATTTTTTAATCTCAACAAATATTAATAATATTTTTCGTTTTACATATCATCCATCCAATAGCAGATTTCTTATCGTGAGGGTGATGGCGCACAAGAATGAAGATATCTTTTAGCATAGAGGAATTCTAAGATTTTGTACGTTACTTTTTTTAATTCATACTTATATATATATATATATATATATATATATATATATATATATATATATTTTGGTATTTTGAAGTATGTAAGTAGTGTGTGTATATATATAATATTTCCGTTTTCTTTTTCCTGTTTTCCCTTCTATGGCACGTCAAATTTTTCACTACCATATATGACAATGAATTGGGACTTTTTTATTTTTTATTCCAGAAAAGTATTGTTGAATTAATAATGTGGTATTTGGTGTTTTATTTAATTCCATAATCATTATCACCACAGATTTAGTATTTTTTTTTACTAAAAAAATTTGAGAATCAAAGTTATATAATTTTATACTACTATAAATAATACTCCCTTCATCCTCAAAATGATTACTAAAGGTACAATTTTTTTTTGTCTTCAAAAAGATGAGCAAATGTACATCAAGTGAATGGTAAATATGTTATTGAAGTCCATTAGTATAAAAAAATAAAAGTTCTCGTTAGATTATGTAATTTTGTGGAGCCATTAAAGATAATTTGAAATTTTTTTTATTCTCTTTCCTCTACTTTATTTTTTCTTAATATATGTGAAAAGTATACTTTGTTCATTATTGTGAGGACGGAGGGAGTATATATTTACATAAAGAAAAAAAAAATTCTTTTGTGAAACAAATCTAACCAAAATAATACATTAAAAAACATAAAAAAGACATGACATGACCCGTGCCTCGCACTGGCGTTCTTTCTAGTATAATCGATTGTGTTCACTTTTGGTCGGTTGGATTAATTTCACGCTTGAAATACTATTTGATCACTACCATTGATTTACATTGAGTACTTAAATTGACCGTATATTTTGATTGAATAAAACCCAAAAAATATGACATGGAAAAAACAAAACTTAAAATTAAAATTAAAATGATTGAAATAAATAATTGTCCTCTTATAATGTTTCAATTTTTGCAATGTCATAACCGATGTTTCAATATTTTACAAAATTGTCCGATTGTTATCAAATTATTTAAATCCACATCCAATGATATATATATATGTCTTCTCTGTCTCATTCTCATTGCTGAACCTTCAAGTTCTGGCCAACTGCAAGCTTGCACCCACCGAGTTCGATCCAATAAGCTGAGCACTTTAGCAAGCGGAACTACTGATTTAATTATCTTCAACAGCTGGACTTTGATTTCCAACGTGGCTTTCAACATTTGTAGTATTAATTAGTACCATCTATTTCCTTCTGTTCTTTAGTTTCTTGGTGGGGTGCGCTTAATGCTGTGGACTCAATAAATTGATTAGGTGTCTTTTCAATTATTTCATCTTCGCTATGGTCATTGCTCTCAGTTTTCATGAATCTGCTAAATATAAAATTGCCATGTTCTTTTGCCAAGATCAAATTTTCGAGAAAACAAGCATCCTGAAAAACAATTAACTAGTTGAATCTAGTCGAGAACTATTTACTCTCTCCCTCCCAAATTAATTGTCCAATTTTGACTTTTTTAAGTCAAATTGACTATTTTTAGAAGTATATATAAATATATTTCTAAAATTATATGTTGGGTATGACATGATTACTTATTGGATTTGGATTTAGGTATTATATAGTTCTTTATTGGATTTGGATTTAGGTATTAACTAGAATCCGTTTTGGTTTAAGGAAAGTTATCTTTCCTAATTATACTCAATTTAGTATTTCCTATCCTATTTGATTATGGAATTTCCTATGGCCTATAAACATAGGTGCTAGGATTTTGGGAAAGAGACATACAGAGACATTCATATTCATTCAAAAGTATTCTAATAATGCTCTCTCTATCTTGTATTTTTTAAATATTTATTTAGTGGATTTCTTCTGTCTTCTCCGTGGTTTTTCCCGATTTGGGTTTCCACGTAAAACCTTGTGTTATTGTTTTTATCTTTCTGCGTTGATTTATTGTGTTTGTCATAGTTTGTCGTAACAAACTGGTATCAAGAGCTTGGTTATTATCAATCCATACTATGACATTGAGTTCGACTTCATCAACGAAATTTGATATTGACAAATTCGATGGGAATATTAGTTTCAGTCTTTGGCAGGTTCGGATGAAGGTTGTTCTTACTCAGCAAGGCTTGAAGAAAGCCATTGAAGGGAAGCCAGTGAAGCCTGTAGATATGTCTGATACGGATTGGGAGACGAAGAAAGCTAGCGAGATGTCTGAGTTAGAATGGGAAACTATGGATGATAAAGCACTTTCGGCAATTCAGTTGTGCCTTTCAAATGATGTGTTGCAAGAGGTGTTAGCGGAAACTACAGCTGCTGATTTGTGGAAGAAATTAGAATCTCTCTATTTAACGAAGTCTCTCACCAATAGATTGAGACTTAAACAACGTCTTTACACCTTGTATATGTCAGAAGGTACTCAAATTAAATTTCATATCACTGAATTTAATTCGATTGTAACTGAGTTGCAGAATATTGATGTTGAGATTGATCATGAAGATCAAGCCCTATTGTTGTTAGTCTCATTACCTCCTTCATATAAGCACTTTAGAGACATTATGATCTATGGTAGAGACACTATCTCAATTGAGGATGTTAAGACGAATCTTATGAGTAAACAAAAACTAGATTCTGAGATGACTTTTAGGAAAAGTGATGATCAAGGTGTTGGATTGTTTACCAGGGGGAGGTCAGTTGAGAGAAGTTCAAAAGGTGGCAGTACACACAGATCAAAATCTAGGAATAAGAATTTCAGCTATAACTACTGTCATGTAAATGGGCATATAAAGCGTAATTGTCCGAAATTAAAAAATAAAGAACAGAGAGGAGACAATCATGGTCAGATTAATAGTGGACAGAATGTGCAGAACCAGCAGAATCAGGGAGCAAGAAAGCCTGCTCAGGCTAGCGTTGCTGAGGATAGTGATGATCTTCTGTTAGTAGCCGATGACAGAGAAAGACTTAGCAGTGATTGGATTTTAGATTCTGGATGTTCTTATCATATGTGTCCTACTCGTGATTGGTTCTCCACATATGAACCATTTGATGGTGGAATTGTTTTGATGGGAAATAATTCTAAATGTAAAGTAATTGGCATTGGCATAGTTAAAATTAAGATGCATGATGGCATAATCAGGACATTGTCAGATGTTAGACATGTTCCAAGTTTGAAGAAGAATCTCATATCTTTGGGTACACTAGATGAAAATGGGTGTAAGTACATAGCTGAAGGTGGAGTTATGAAGATTAGTAGAGGCTCTCTTGTGTTAATGAAAGGAATCAAGGTCGGCACTTTATATAAATTAGAGGGTTCTACAACTATAGTTTCGGATGTAATTTGTTCTTCAGTTACTGCAGATGACACCACCAGGTTGTGGCATATGAGGTTAGGCCATATGAGTGAAAGAGGCATGGATGCTTTGAGTAAAAGAGGTCTTTTATCTGGACAGAAAATAGGAAAGTTGGACTTCTGTGAGCGTTGTGTCTTGGGGAAGCATAAACGAGTTAGTTTCAAGACTGCGGTTCATAGAACAAAGGGAACTTTAGACTACATTCATTCAGACCTTTGGGGTCCTTCACGGGTTCCTTCCAAAGGTAGCGGTACATATTATCTGCTAACCTTCATTGATGATTACTCCAGGAAGGTTTGGGTCTACTTCTTGAAACATAAGAATGACGTTTTTGTGACTTTCAAATAGTGGAAGACTTTGGTTGAGAAGCAGACAGGAAAGCAGATTAAGAGGTTCAAATCCGATAATGGCCTTGAGTTTTGTGAGACTGAGTTTAATGAGTTCTGCAAGAATGAAGGAATTGTTAGACATCGTATAGTTGTGAAGACACCGCAACAGAATGGAGTTGCAGAACGGATGAACAAAACCTTGATAGAGAAGGCCAGGTGTATGTTGTTAAATGCAAGTTTGGGCAAGGAATTTTGGGCAGAAGCAGTGATCACAGCTTCTTTTTTGGTGAATCGTTCTCCTTGTACAACTATAGAATGTAAGACCCCTGAAGAGGTTTGGTCAGGTAATCCTGCAGATTATTCATCTCTTAGGGTATTTGGTTGTCCTGCATATGCACATGTGAATGAGGGAAAACTCGAACCTAGAGCGAAAAAATGCATCTTTCTTGGTTATGGTTCTGGTGTGAAGGGTTATAGACTTTGGTGTGCTGATCAGAAGTCAGCAAAGGTCATCATTAGCAGAGATGTTACTTTTGATGAGTCAGCTATGCTTCATAAGAACAAGGAATACTCTGTTCCTTGTATTGATAGTTTTGATAGTGTTGGTCAGAAGGTGGAGCTTGAAGTAACTTCTCCTCAGGTTCAGAAATCACAACAGAGTTCAGATCATGTGCCTACTACTACTGTTGCAGATGAAAAGATAGTTTCAGAGGAGGAACGGGTGGACAATCAGTATAGTCTCATTAGAGACAAGGCAAAGAGGACAATGCGACCACCACAGAGATATGGGTATTCAGATTATGTTGCTTATGCCTTATCAGTCACCGAGATAGTTGAGTATAGTGACCCTGTGACTTATAAAGATGTTGTTTTCTCGAATGATTCAGAAAAATGGTTGTTCGCTGTGAATGAGGAGATGAAATCGCTTCAGAAAAATCAGACTTGGGAGCTTGTGAAACCACCTAAAGGTAAAAAAATTGTGGGTTACAAATGGATATTTAAGAAAAAGGAAGACATCCCAGGAGTTGAAGACGCTAACTAAGGGATTCAGTCAACTCGAGGGAATTGACTTCAATGATGTGTTTTCACCTGTTGTGAAACACAGCTCTATTCGAGTATTACTTAGTTTGGTTGCTATGCATGATTTGGAGTTGGAACAACTCGATGTGAAAACAACTTTCTTGCATGGTGAACTTGATGAAAAGATTTATATACGTCAACCTCAGGGATTTCAGATTCAAGGAAAGGAAGACCACATTTGTTTGTTGAAAAAGTCCTTATATGGTTTAAAGCAATCTCCAGACAGTGGTATAAACAATTTCATTCATTTATGGTTGGTATCGAATATAGCAGGAGTCAATATGATAGTTGTGTGTACTTCAGGAAACTTCAGGATGACTCATTTATCTATTTGTTGCTTTATGTTGATGATATGTTGATTGCAACAAAAGATAGTTCAGAGATTGTTAAACTGAAATCACAGTTGAGCACTGAGTTTGAGATGAAAGATTTAGGGGCTGCTAAGAAGATTCTTGGCATGGAGATTCAGTGAGATCGCAAAATTAAGAAATTGTACTTATCTCAGAAAGACTACATCGCGAAGGTGTTAGATCGTTTTGGTATGAAGGATGCTAAACTAGTAAGTACTCCTCTTGCTGCTCACTTCAAATTATCAGCTGAATTATCTCCTCAGGCAGATGAGGAGGTTAGGTATATGTCAAGTGTTCCCTACTCTAGTGCAGTTGCTAGCCTCATGTATGCTATAATTGGTACTCGTCCAGATATTTCACATGCCATTAATGTGGTAAGTATATACTTATCACGTCCAGGTAAAATTCATTGGGAAGCTGTGAAATGGATTTTAAGATACTTGCGAGGTACCTCTGATGTTGGTTTAGAGTTTGGAAGAAATGGCAATACCCTTATAGGGTATGTTGATTCAGACTATGCTGGTGATCTTGATAGGAGGAGGTCGTTGACTGGTTATATATTTACCCTTGGAGGTTGTGCAATTAGTTGGAGAGCTACTTTACAGCATACAGTTGCTCTATCTACTACAGAGGCAGAATATATGGCTATTACAGAGGCTGTTAAGGAAGCTATTTGGTTGCGAGGCTTGTTTGGAGAGATCAGCATGGATCATGGAGTTACTGTTGTCCATTGTGATAGTCAGAGTACCATACACTTGACCAAGGATCAGATGTATCATGAGAGGACGAAGCATATTGATGTCAGGTATCATTTTGTTCGAGACATTGTTGAAGATGGTGACATTAAAGTCTTGAAGATTGGTACTGCAGACAATCCAGCTGACATGTTAATGAAGTCGTTACCACATACCAAGTTCAAACATTGTTTGGATCTGGTTAGTGTTCGATGCACTTGAGTTGTGCATTTTGAGAAGAGGAGAAAGTTCACTGTTTGTGCTATATTTGGAGGATTCAAGTCAAGGTGGAGATTTGTTGGGTATGACATGATTCCTTATTGGATTTGGATTTAGGTATTATCTAGTTCCTTATTGGATTTGGATTTAGGTATTACCTAGAATCCGTTTTGGTTTAAGGAAAGTTATCTTTCCTAATTATACTCAATTTAGTATTTCCTATCCTATTTGATTATGGAATTTCCTATGGCCTATAAATATAGGTGCTAGGATTTTGGGGAAGAGACATTCAGAGACATTCAGATTCATTCAGAAGTATTCTAATAATGCTCTCTCTATCTTGTATTTTTCAAATATTTATTTAGTGGATTTCTTCTGTCTTCTCCGTGGTTTTTCCCGATTTGGGTTTCCACGTAAAACCTTGTGTTATTGTCTTTATCTTTCTGCGTTGATTTATTGTGTTTGTCATAGTTTGTCGTAACATTATAAAAATTGGGGTTAGTAATAAATTGTATATACTTTCTTTTGGTTATAATCTCTTCACCTATATTTTAGCAGAAATAGTAAAATGATTAGTTTTAAAAATGGTCAATTTGACTTTAAAAAGTCAAAACTGAGCAATTAATTTGGGACGGAGGGAGTAATTTGATATATCCTTCTTTCATCATCTCACACAGGGATTAAAGTCATACTTGTTTGCATTATGTTACATGAGATAGGACTACACACTAATTTAATGCATTTAAGCACCTTTTTTTTATATCTTTAAATCAGTATATAAAATCATACTTAAATTTAGTCCCGCCCCTTTTTTTTGTACAAGTTTTAATTAGTACCACTTTATACATTTAATACTACATTTAATGCTAATTTCTATATCTATTCAAAGTAATACTGAGATTATGAGAATTGTTCGTATTCTAAGTATATAAAACCACACTTAAATTTAGTCCATGTCTCTTTTGGTACAAGTTTTAGTACCAATTTATGCATTTAATGTTGTATTTAATGCTTATTTTTATATGTATTCAAAGTAATAATGAGAATTGTTCATATACCAAGTATTCAAAATATTAACAAAACTTATTCATAATTCTAGGCCCTTGTATTTAGTTTCAAAAGAAAATTTAGAATTAATATACAGACCAAACAAAAGAAAAACTTACATTGGTAATAAATTAATAGGATGTAAGCTAATATATAACTATATTTTGTTAAAATCATGTTGGAGTTAAATTGTATGCTTTCAATATTTCAATTATGAGGTTTGTAATCTTTTATTATTTTGACCGTGCAAAAAGTTTTCATTGAATTATGTAGACACTCAAAATTTGCACGTATCATTGAATTATATGATAGGAAGGATTAATGTCAAACTACAATAAGTGGAGGGTGTCAAGAGAAGGTATATAAAACCTAAGAGGATTACTTTGAGGCCACACATGGACCTTGGGATACCAAAGTGCAGAAAGCAAGGACAAGGGAAAGGCTAGTGCTTACAAGGAAATAGTTTTTCCTGTTTTTCTCCCTCATTCTAGATCAAAACATAGTCAAATTGAATAACATTGCGAAGGTCTCGAAAAGGGCTTTTCGGATTGGGGTGACACATTTTCTAATTCTTCTCGGTTTGAAAGATATGGCCGTTTTAGTGAGCGAGACAAAAAGATAAGCGGGTGGGCCCCATAGTGGTGCGGGCAACCCCTTTTTTGGGCTTTAAAAAGTCATTTTTGCTGCATTATTTGAGAGAGGAAGGAAGGAGGAGAGAGAAAGTAAAGAGAGAAAATGTGTTATCTAGAGAGAAAAATAGAGAAAGTAAGAGAAATACATCTCTAAATTAGATCTAAATTTAGTTTTTCTGATCAAATCTCCTACTAAGTCAAACAATTCATACAAAGTTTAAGGAGGAATAAACTCCTACTCCCAAGGTCCATTTCTCATCTCTACGCTCGTTTTTGCTTACGTTTACGATTACGTTATTTGGGCTTTGTTTCGTTTATTTTGTTTTCTCGTTTTAAGGTTCTCTTAGCATCCTCGATTATATCTAGTGGTGTGTGGATCATACTTTGAGTTATGGGTAATTTTAGAGAGGACTTCTCACTATAGAAATTCCCCCAAACCAACTTATAAAGTAATTTTAACGGTCATTCGATTTTGATATAGATCTAGCTTATTTTGTCGATTGTTATACTTGGGCTTTGTTTGTTTACGATTATTTCTTCGATTTTGGGCTCTCCTAACATCCTAGACTACTTTTAGAGGTGTTTGGACCATATTTTTGGGATTATGGATGGTTAGAGAGGATTTCTCATGGATGGAATCTCCTTCTAACCAACTGAGGATATCCTTTTAGTAATTTCTCAATTTTAACTTCGATTCAACTCATTTTATCGATTATTTTTGCTTGTGAGTTATTTTCTTTTGATTTCTAGGTCACCCAAGCATCTTAGATTAATATCTAGTAGTGAGGGGATCCTACCTTTTGGCCACCAAGGAATTCTCACGAATAGAATCTCCTTATAGCCAATCTAGGATATATTCCCGATTAGATCTCGATATGTTATTTTTAAATATATATAATCTTAGCTCTATGGGTCTTTTTCCTTATATTATAATTTCCCTCTTAGTAGATCTCGTCGATATATGATAGATCGTTGCGATTTCAATAGTAATTGGTGATATAATTCGATTCCTACGATATAGTTAACAATATATGGTGACATTGTTGATTTATTGTGCGATCTATGGATTTAGGGTTTACGGAAGTCCTTTCCTAGACTCAAAACTTTGTTTATAGATCTCAATGCGTTGTTGGGTGTGATTACGAATCATGTGAGCCTAAGAATAAATTCAAGACCATTAAACATCGTGTTTAACGAGAATTAAAGGATACTCCCACGATAGACATAGTTAACGACTGTAATTAATTTTGCAATTCAATAATTGTAATTGTAATTCGGGCCTTAAAATGATATGGAGGGTTTTCATGCCACAAAAATTGGGTTTAAGGCCTCATGATAGTGAATTTTATTATTTTGAGGTGCTTGGAGTTATTTAGATGGCTTACATACCCACGGATAACTCCAACCCTATTTTTGATGCTTGTTTCTACCTTTTGGCTTACGAAAACGATTTTCAAACGAAATTACAAAGATCTTTTAAAATTGAATCAAACTAGGCTATTAGATTACTTCTAGGCTAAAATTGGAAGGAATTTGACGAAGGGTTTGCAAAACAATGTTTTCTTAAACGACATCTTAAATATCTTGTCAATCGAAACTAAAACAAAACTTTTCCTTTGAATTAAATCCTTCGTGCATAGGTTCAAAGAGGCTTAAAGTTGCTTTCAAGATAATACACCCACCAAAACTTTGACAATCCTAGGCGACGATACCCTAGCTTTTGACTTAAATGACATAGGAGACGTCACCTTATGTTTTACAATTCAACCTAACTCTAGAAGACGATATGCTTTATGATTCGACTCAAATCTAGGAGACAACACCCTAGATCTTAAACCTCAAATTACAAAATTAAATTGGCTCTAGGAGATGATAACCTAAATTTCTCCCAACGACACAATTCATATGGGCATAGAACATAAACACAGACATCACAAACTTTTAAGGAAAAGTTTAAGAAAGCGATAACCGTATTCCGCAGAAGTCGGGGGTGCTTAACACTTTTCCCTCGCTTAAGCAAGCCTCCGAACTTTATGAATCTCGGTTGCAGACCAATTTTACGGAGTCACACGATGGGTCATCTTGATTATCAAAACTTTAAAATTCGGATGAATTGGTACATCCATTTAAATCTTTATTAACTGGTGAATCTGTCTAATTGGCCCACTTTAAAATCAAACTTTCGAACCCTGTCGACATTAAGTCGATTTTTTTCAAATCACCCCTAATGACACGATTTCCAAAACTAGCGAGAAAATTTCCTGGCGTCGACAAAAAACTTATGAAATTCATCATTGTATAATGAAATACTCCAAGATTTAAATCAATTTTTAATTTTTAATTAATACCTCGAGCTTTGCACGAGTAAGAAATCTAATTAGTTCTAAAATGACAAGTTGTACTACTTTTGTTCTCATAATAATAAGTAGGTAGTTTATGTAACAATTTTTAAGCCCAATTAGGTAGTTTATATAGCAATTAGTAAGCCCAATTAGGTAATTTATGTAGAAATTTATAAGCCCAATTACTTTGGGAGCCGAATTATGAATTTGGTGATACTTGGTGTAACAGAAGTGTATTTAGCCCTATTCCATTCTTACATTCATTCATGCAATTCAAACGTAGCATTATGGAATAAGATATGAAATATGGAGTCAACTTCAAAGTTAGAAGACAAAAGGAGATACAACGACATATTAAACTAGCAACAGGGAAAACTAATATTATTTCTTATATTATCAATTGAAAGAAGTCGTCAATATATGTATATATATATACAATCACACAAATCTGGATTTTCAGTCTCCATTGTGGCATTATTCCGCAAAACCTTCAAAAAATGATTATGTAAATATGAGAATAAACATGAAAATAGTTATAGGTAGGGGTGTGAATAGATATATACGGATACGGATACAGTGGTATCCGTATCCGAAAAATAAATTTACTATCCGTATTCGTATCAAGTATTCGGCGGGTTTTAAAAATGTTATCCATATCCGGTATTCGAAATAATATTCGAATACATATAATATTCGTTTACGTTTATTTTATTCGAATAACCAGATTATTTGAATATTCTTTAATTTGGGCCTCTTTGATTTGGGCGATGCCACTACTCCTTTCTGTTTGCACGACCCAACCGCTATAGTATGTGCGATCAACGACGGTTGTTCTTCATCGGAATCGCGAAGCTGTTTAAAACGTCGTGTTTGGGGTTGAAAAGTTTCTGCCTTTTGGTAAGGTCAGGGATAAGGCGAAGAGTTTAGGGATTTTTAGAGAGAGAAACAGTGATGAAGAGGAAGAAGTAAGAATAATAAAGGAAAACCAAAAGTTTAAAAACTTTGGTTGGCATGTACGAGGGAAAGTGTGTGGTGTGATTTTTGTTATGTGACTCCCCTAAAATAAAGTCCATACAACCTCTTTTGAGTCACCAAAAGACAAACAATCAACTTAATATTACAGTATAAAATACAACAAGTCACTATAAGTTTTCACTATAATTATTGCCACACTATTTTACAACATAATGAAAAACTACTATATTAACTATCTCAGACCATCACTCCACTCCCCAGCTAGTCCCATCTACACTTTCTTTTTTTGAGGAGAACTATAGAACAAAAAAGAATAGGGTGAGCTTAAATAACCCAGTAAAGAATATCATGACTAAGATAATGAAGAATAATTTATCTATAGTCTTCAACAGAAATAAATCAGATATTTAGAGCATATAGTAGATGATATAATTTTCAACAATAACTGCAGTGAAATAAGCAATCCATTAGAAGAGTCAAGTAGACCATAATGTCTACTATCTTCTCTAATTTAGAAGTTCACCATTAATCTTTTAACCGTGTAACACCAATCAACACTTCATGTTCATAATCATGCCCATCTACAGCTTTAGGCCATAATCATGCTGATCAATTCATTTTTGCACTACAGAGCAAAGATATGCAATTGCAACACCAATGGTCATGATTATACCAATCAATAGTTTCTTGCCACAAAGGCTAAACAGAACTTTCACCACTTGTCACAAAGGCGACATTCTTAACAACTTAGTCTTGATGATTAGTACAATAACAATGATATGAAGACTGTACAAAATAATCAGAATAATAAGATAAAGAATAAACATTCCAGGTTTGACATTTAATTTGTCTAGAGTCCAATAATGTATAAATTGTCAACATGATGACCAATTGTGGAGTCAAATTCAATAATGATATTCAAGGTTTATATTTCAAAGATAACGATTAATATTCAGTAAGGAAGGTTCAGATAAATAGGATTTCAAGTGAAATGATACTAGATGAAGCGCATACCTCAAAGGAATTTCTAATCATTTCAGGAATTATAGAGGCAATACTTACCATAGTAAGTTTAGATTTAGAAGTATGAGAGAAAGTGATATCCCTTACCTCAATTAGTAAGTGACTGGATGTTGTTTTCTATGAAGTTTATCAACCTAAATATTTTATAAGTTAATTAGTAACTATCACATATGGTGTATACTAGCTCGTGTATTTATCGAAAGTGACTGTATAGTGTAGTGTACAGAATAAACTTCAAAATAATATTTCAAAATAAAATCTTCCAAATGAAGTTTTTCAAAATAACTCTTCTAAAAGAAGAATTATAAACACCGTGTGCTGTGTGTGGATGCTTGACCAACTTTTATAGAAAGACTTACTTGAAAAATACTTGTACTCTTACTGATCTTCACAAATACTCAAGATAGCCTACTTAGAGAGAACTTAAGAAATTTTAAAGAGTGGAAAGAAGTATGAAGTTGTGAATTTCCTTATGTTAACCCCAACCAAAAATCTTTCATATTTTATAAATATAAAATTCATCCATTATCATTATTTATTCAAAAGCTAAATAATTATTTATTCAAAAGATAAATAATTATTTATTCAAAAGCTAAATCATTATTTATTCAAAAGATAAATCATTATTAATATTTATTCACAAATATTATAGACTAGCAATTTCGGTAACCTGATTGTTCCTAAGAAAGAGGGGGTCTTCCGTATAAACGGTGTGCAATTAAATAACCAATTTCCTCGACAGAACTTCTAGACATTGCCAATAATGCTAACTAGCTTAATAATATCATATCAAATAATATGAGTTACTGTGTTGTGTCAATTATTGGATCAATAATATGAAATATTGTGTCGTGTCAATTATTGGATCAATAATATGAAATGTTGTGCATATGTTACTGTAGTAATTATTGAATCAATAATATAAAATATTGTGCAAATGTTACTGTAATAATTATTGAGTTAGAATACTATGCAATTGCTACTGTAACAATTATTGAATCAATAATATAAAATATTATGCAATACCGTGTGCTACTGTGGAATATCAAGTGCTACTGTGTAACACTGCATACTACTGTACTTTTATCACTGAGTATTTTAACAGTTAAAAGTGATAGTACTGTTGACAAAGTTTCTTAAAAAAATTTATTTCTATCGTTTTCGGTATCCGACAATTAGTAGTTGTGGGGTCCACTAATGATTGGTTATTTCGGCGCTGTCATACTTTACCAAATATAATATTCCTCGACAGAACGAATATTACCCGACAGAAGTAATATTTCCCGACATACTTTATAATTTGCACAAATCACCCTTAACTTACCATTTTATCAAATTAACACCTTACAGTATCACATAATAATAAGAAAAAAAATCAATTTTATTTAATAGAAGTTGGGATCTTACAAATTAATTAGCTAACATATATTCCTTTTTTCCTATTTTCAGAAGATAAAACTTATGAAGTCCAAAATATTTAAAATTTGAAAGAGTTGGTCAAATCATAAAGAAGTTAACTGAAACAAACAAATCACAATTTATCAATTATCCTAATAAAATATATCCCACGTAATACCACTTAAAAATCACATAAAATATATTACACATGATAAAATATGTGATTAATTTATTTCACTTAAGGGTTTTGTAAAAATATCAGCCAAATTGATTTTTTGTGAAAATAAAAATTAATTGAATTAAACCTTTTGAAACATTATCCCTTAAAATAAGTTTTTATCATTTTCACAATCCTAAATTTAAATTTCAAAATGAATGATCTAATTACAATTATAACTAGAATAAGAAAAAATAAATAAATAATGAGTTTTAAAGTATAGTTCATTAATGAATTAATGAATGCTAATTTATTTATTTTTAATAAATACAATAATCAATGCTCTAAATTGCAATTCAAATAAGTTTTCATCATTTTTAAAATCTTAAATTTCAAAATGAATGCTCTACTTACTAATATTTAGATGTCCATTAATAAGTAGATGTCCATTTTATGTGTGTGGGGTAATACTGTAGTGTGTATGCATATTTATAATTTATAATTAGATTCAAAAGTTTATATTAAATAGTGGGAATTTCGTATCTGAATCATATGAGATGCCAACTATTGGACGAAAGAAACTATACATTCCAAACAAGAAGGGAACTTTTAACTAGCTTAGCTTACTGAAATTTAGCATAATGTTGTAAAACTTACTAAGTATACAATAATAAAATTATATAATTATAATCATACCATATACTTAATAAAGAGAGTAATAAGAACAATAATAAGTGTATTTCATTCTCTTCATCATGCAGAGGCACATATACGTAATGGTTTTGAAGAACAAATGTGGAAGGTGAAAGCATTCCACCATCATATTGGAGGGTGCATTAATACTATTAAGTATCATAGTTGGAGGTGCATTAATGTATCATAGTTGGAGGTGCATTAATGTATCATAGACATCCACTATGTATCATATTTTATAACACTCCACCTTGGATGTCTATGGTATAGCCATACGCGCTGAGAACTGCCTCATTAAAAACCTTACCAAGAAAAACCCATTGGAAAAAAAAGCATTGCATGAAATGAAACTTCATTAAGATATTTGAATAAAATGGGAATACTTGCAATAATCTAGAATACTTGTTCAATACCAAATTAAACAAGAGTTAGAAAACTTGCTTAATAATTAAATGGAGTAGGGTAAGAAACTTGTATTCAATATATAGAAAGAATGAAGTTAGGGAACTTGCGTAAAATAACTTAGTAAAGTTAGAAACTTGCATATTCATAATAAACTCGCATAATATAAAAGAGTTGTACGAGTTAGGAAACTTGCCTCTTTCGTTGATTAGGTTTAACGTAAATTGTTCTTCAAATATCCTACACAATGTAGTACATATTTACATATCAATTAGTCACATAAGCGATGCTTGTACGTCCGTACGCCAAACTTGACTACTTGAACGCTTACGTGACATGCACAATGTCACCAAACTGCCCAATTTTGAATTTGAACTAGGCAACAAATCTTAATTCTTAATAGTGAAAGTTGTAGGTCTATCTCTAAGCTTTCCGGATCATCTTGAATCACCCAAATCAAAGTTCGTATGAGAAAGTTATGCTCATTTTACTAAATAAGGTTGAGGCTGCCCAGACCCTACGATTTTGGTCTCTACGATTTTCAAAGTTCGTACAGTCCGAAATATGGCCAATTTAGGCCTTTCTACAGACCTCAAATCAAGATGCTTAAAAAATAAAAGTTGTAGGTCTACTCTTCCTCTTTCCGAATCATCCTGGATCACCTCAATCTGAGTTCGCATGAGAAAGTTATGGTCATTTTACTAAGTGAGGTTGAGGTTGCCCAGGCTCTACAATTTTTTTTAGTCTCTACGATTTCGAGAGCCACTCTACGATTCCGAGAGTTACTCTACGATCCTCAGAGTCCACCTCACGATTTTGACTCTACGATGGTCAGAGTTTACCTCATTATTAGAGTTTTTACTCCACTATCAAAGTTTTACCCCACTATCAGAGTTTTACCCCACTATCAGGTTTTAACTCCACGATTTTCATAATCGTAGCACCTACTACCAAACATCATAACTTCTTCATTTTAAGTCGGAATTAGTCTGTTCTTAAGGTCATAGAAAGCTTATAACATAAACTACAACATATCCAAAAATCAAAACCTCCCAGGTTCTCTAACTAGTCGAAACCATGGCTCCAAAGAGCCTAGTCGCACATTTTTTTAAAATCGCTATATCTCCCCCATCCTAAGTCGAAATACGTTCATTCCAAAGCCATGGCTTCCTAATTCAGTGTACTATACTACTCCAGAAGCTCATAATTTTACAAGTAACACAACAATACTAAATTTGATCGCAAGGTCACTGTTCATACTAACTAATCGTGTTTTTGACATGGTTTACAAAAATCTTCACCATAAATTCGTTTTAAAAGCTTTTTACTCCATTCCAACGAGATTATGAAGATAACCCATGGAACTACAATACCACAATAACAAACAAAGCAAACAAATACAAAATCAAAGTTATAAGTGAGGAAAACGGTCTGAATGTTCATGTTTGTCCAAAATGTCCATGTTCTTCATCCTCCTAAGTATAGGCACAAATTTCTTGTGTTTTTGTTTCACTTTAATGTTATTAATAGCTTATATAGTCTCTTAGCAACATATATAAACATCTAGAACAAATAACAACAACAATAATAACAAGAAAATCGGATCACAAGCTCAAGAGCTCAAAAACCTTCAAAACTCGAAAATCTTCACAAAATCAAATGAAATGGATTTTGATTGCTTGTTTACCTCCGTGAATTTCTTGAATGCTATGGAGCTTGGCTAATGTTCTTCTTCTTTGCTTTGGCTCCTTCTTTCTTCTCTTCTTCTTCACCCGTGCACTTCTTTCTTCTTCTCTCTCTAGAATTTCTTCTTCCGCTCTTTTGTTTCTCTCTCTTTCTCCTTCAGGCAAGCTAGGAAGCTCTCTCTCCCTCTCTAAACTTGTTTTCAGCTGATGGTTTGAATGGATAAGCAAGAAGGAGGGTTTGGGAGAAATGGTGAGTGGCTTCGGGAGAGGGGAGGGAGTGCAAGACCAAGTTTGGTGGGTTTGGTCTTCTAAGAGGAATGTTGGAAAAAGAATTTCAAGGCATTGGGTGTAGCAATTGCCAACACCTTGTCGATACCCACTTCCATTCCTAAATCTCTATTGGCTAATGAGTTTAAATTGGTTCCCTCTTGGGATAACAAGTAAAAATAAATACCATATACACAAAAATATATTCAAATACTCTCATTTTTGTACCCAAATTACTCAATAACTCTACCATAAAATATTGGGATGGGTAAAAATAATAATACGCGGTTTGTTCATTTATTCGGATGACCCATAATAAACCATTCGGATTATAAATCCCGAATAAGCTCAAATAAAATTTTCGATGCTTGGAAAAATTATTCCTCCGCATGCATTAACAAAATTATTCAAAATCGAAAAAGACGTAAAAATATTATGGCGTGAATAGTGCCTGTGAATAGTAAATTGTGAATAGCGATTTAGCGATTTCTCGCAAAACAAATTTATTCGCTCCCACGCGACAAAATCACTTAACAAACAACACATACACATAATCCAGGTTATCAAATAACCTTTAAACACATCACGTAACATAAAATAACATAAATAAAGGTAAAATTTTATAAAGTCTATTTTATTCAATAAAACTGATAAGCTCAAATTACAAGGCTATTCAGAATTCACGATCGTTACAACAACATTAAGCAACCTATTAATTCAAGCAGCTCCAAAAGGCAACAACATAAAGCAACAGGTGATTGTACTACAACACAACAAATGTTGCTATTTATATTGTTGATTAGATTATGGTCGTGTATGAGTTATTTATTTAACATATGAGCAAATGTGTACTTCTACAATCTTGTTTTAAATGTAGTAATCATTTTTCTTAGTTATGCTTGAATGTGATATGTTGGTTGTGGTTATTTATTAAATTACCTATAATCATTATGTGGTAAGAATTTTGGATATGTAGAACTCACTTTTAGTGTAAGGTGCTCGTTGTGCTAAAGAGAGGTTAAGAGAAAATTTTGAAATGTAAAATTCATTATTAATGTCTGCTGAAGATTGGAGCGGATAGAGATTCGATTGGTTGGAATCGATTCAGTGCTGATATGCAAGCATGAACAATTTTTGCACCAAAGGTATTATTACTAAATCTAGAATTTTTCCTTTTGTGCTTTGATTGAATGATATAATATTGATGCAAGTTTATTAACTTTTGATAATTTTTTTGCAGGTTATTATACTGATTTTTGGCAAACTTGCTTAATTTAATAGTATTTATTTTCAACAGGAAATGAGGTACTACTTACTTATCTTATTAGTTTTTTTTACACTTATAAATGTCCAAATTTAGTTAACAGGTTTGGCAAGAACAACAGAAGTACTTTTTGAAAATATTTAAGCACCACTGCACTAAGCCCTGCTACTTTAAGGTAATAATATCTTACCATTCTATGATTTTTTAATTTTTTAATTTTAATATTTCATATAACTACAACAATAGGGAAAAAAGACGAAGGCGGTAAGAAAGTATTGGAATTTGAATTTTGAGATTGGACTTTTGGAGAAAGAACGAAGGGAAGGGAGTGGAGGGGAGGTAGGGTGGGTAGGTATTATTATAATAGGTTCTAAATATATATTTATATCTATATATAATATATATTTACCTATTTATAAATATCTAAATATATGTATCTATATACAATAAGAGTAGTCTGAACTAGCAGCAAAAAAGTAGTAGCACATTAGCTTAAGAAAAACATAAACCAATCAACATGGATCAATACATAAACTTGCCACCAGGACCAAATAGCCAAAGCCAACAGTCGATATGTAACTTTTCTTAAGCAACTGGTTAATTCAAGCAGCTCCAAAAAGCAACAGCATAAAACAACAGGTGATTGCACTACAATACAACAAATGTTATTTCTATTGTGGATTGGTTCATGGTTGTGTATGAGTTATTTAACATATGAGCAAATGTGTACTTCTACAATCTTGTTTGAAATGTAGTAATCATTTTTCTTAGTTATGCTTGAATGTGTAGTGTTGGTTGTGGTTATTTATTAAACTACCTATAATCATTATGTGGTAAGAATTTTGGATGTGCATCTATTTTGATTTTGGATGTGCATTTATTTACACTATCTTATTAGTTTTTTTTTTACACTTATAAATGTCCAAATTTAGTCAACAAGTTTGACAAGAGTAGCAGAAGTACTTTTTGGGAACATTTAAGCACCACTGCACTAAGCCCTACTACGGTAATAATATCTTATCATTTTATGATTTTTCAATTTTAATATTTCATATAACTGCAAAAATAGGGAAAAAAGACGAAAGCGATAAGAAAGTATTGGAATTTGAATTTTGAGGTTGGAGTTTTGGAGAGAGAACGAGGGGAAATGAGAGGAGCGGAGGGAGGGGGGTAGGTCTAGGTTAGGGGATTATTATTATTATAATAGGTTCTAAATATATATTTATATATATATATATATATAGTATATATTTATATTTATAAATATCTAAATATATGTATTTATATACAATAAGAGTAGTCTGAACTAGCAGCAAAAAAGTAGTAGCACATTAGCTTAGGAAAAGTATAAACCAATCAACATGGATCAACATTTAACATGATATATAAGCT
The DNA here is from genome assembly GCA_034770075.1 of Aralia elata. Taxonomy (NCBI): domain Eukaryota; kingdom Viridiplantae; phylum Streptophyta; class Magnoliopsida; order Apiales; family Araliaceae; genus Aralia; species Aralia elata. Next base: position 31,685,387 of record CM068381.1, read on the forward strand.
TGCCACCCGAACCAACCAGTATGTAACTTTGCACAATAGAATTAAGGAACTGGTTAATTCAAGCAGCTCCAAAAAGCAACAACATAAAGCAACATGTGATTGTACTATAACACAACAAATGTTATTTCTATTATGGATTGGTTCATGGTTGTGTATGAGTTATTTAACATATGAGCAAATGTGTACTTCTACAATCTTGTTTGAAATGTAGTAATCATTTTTATTTTCATGCTTGAATGTGTAGTGTTGGTTATGGTTATTTATTAAACTACCTATAAAATCATTATGTGGTAAGGATTTTGGACGTGTATCTCTATTTTGATTGTATTAACGTGGTTGTACTAAATAAATGTTTTGTAGGGTAGAACTCACTTTTAGTGTAAGGTGCACGTTGTGGCAAAGAGAGGTTAAGTGAAAATATTAAAATGTAGAATTCATTATTAATGGGTTAATGTACTTTAAGGTCAACTTACAAATGGATAACCGAACTTTTTTTTCTTACAGTAAAATCACTGTACTAACAGAGTAATGATGTGGCAGTGGTGACATGGTGCTCATTTCTGATGTGGCCATTCTTAAATTAAAATGAAGGAAATCTAGTAGTTGGTAGTATAAAAATTAAAATAATTAATGAATTTTAGGAAAAGAAGAAAATTAAAATAAATCATGAAATCTAGGAGTTAGCCACCACCACCACCACCACCACCACCACCATCATCATCATCATCATCATCATCATTATTATCGTTATTATTATCGTTATTATTATTATTATCGTTATTATTATTATGATTATTATTATTATTATTATTATTATTATCCTTTTTATTATGATTGTTATTATTATTGTTATTATTATTATTATCGTTATTATTATGATTATTATTATGATCATGATTATTATTATTATCGTTATTACTATTATTATTATTATTATTATTATTATTATTATTATTATTATTCCACGTTGGATCATTATTGCCACATCAGCCTTATTTTACAACTCAGGGTCATATTTGTCAAATTCCGTTTAAAGTCAAAGTACTTAACGATTTTTGTAACGGTTTGTTTGTAAGAAAAATAGAGTACATTGAGTTGACTGTAAGAAAAAAAAATTCAGTTATCCATTTGTAAGTTGACATAAGTATAGTGACCAAAAAAGCATTTAACCACATTATTAATGTATCCTCAAGATTGGAAGCGGATAGAGATTCGATTGGTTGGAATCGATTCAGTGTTGATGTGCAAGCATGAATAATTTTTGCACCAGATGTATTATTACTAAATCTAGAATTTTTCCTTTTGTGCTTTGTAGGTTATTATATTAATTTTTGGCAAGCTTGCTTAATTTAAAAGTATTTATTTCCAACAAGAAATAAGGTACTACTTACTTATCTTATTAATTTTTTTACACTTATAAATGTCCAAATTTAGTTAAAAGGTTTGGCAAGAGCACCATAAGTACTTTTTGGGAACATTTAAGCACCACTGCACTTTAAGGTAATTTTTTAATTTTAATATTTCATATTAATGCAAAAATAGAGAAAAAAAATGAAGGCGATAAGAAAGTATTGGAATTTGAATTTTGAAGTTAGAGTTTTGGAGAGAGAACGAGGGGAAAGGAGAGGAGGGGAGGGAGGGGGTGGGTAGGTGTAGGTTAGGAGATTATTATTATTATAATTATAATAGGTTCTAAAATATATATTTTATATCTATATATAGTATATATTTATATATTTATATTTATAAATATCTAAATATATGTATTTATATACAATAAGAGTAGTCTGAAATAGCAGCAAAAAAGTAATAGCACATTAGCTTAGGAAAAGCATATAAACCAATCAACATGGATTTTAATAATACATGGATTTTAATAATACATAAACTTGCCACTAGAACCAAATAGCCAAATAACTTTGCACAACAGCGTTAAGCAACCGGTTAATTCAAGCAGCTCTAAAAAGCAACAACATAAAGCAACAGGTGATTGCACTACAACACAACAAATGTTATTTCTATTGTGGATTGGTTCAGGGTTGTGTATGAGTTATTTAACATATGTGCAAATGTATACTTCTACAATCTTGTTTGAAATATAGTAATCATTTTTCTTGGTCAAGCTTGAATGTGTAGTGTTGGTTGTGGTTATTTATTAAACTACCTATAATCATTATGTGATAAGGATTTTGGATGTGTATCTATTTTGATTGTATTAATACGTGGTTGTACTAAATAAATATTTTGTAGTGTAGAACTCACTTTTAATGTAAGGTGCACGTTGTGCCAAAGAGAGGTTAAGTGAAAATTTTGAAATGTCTATTCATTATTAATGTATGTTGAAGATTGGAAGCAGATAGAGATTCGATTGGTTGGAATCGATTCAGTGCTGATGTGAAAGCATGAACTATTTTTGCACCAGAGGTATTATTACTAAATCTAGAATTTTTTTTCTTTTGTGCTTTGATTGAATGATATAGTACTGATGCAAACTTATTATTTTTAAGAATATTTTTGTAAGTTATTATACTGATTTTTGGCAAGCTTGCTTAATTTAAAAGTATTTATTTCCAACAAGAAATAAGGTACTACTTACTTATCTTACTAGTTTTTTTTTTACACTTATAAATGTCCAAATTTAGTTAACAGGTTTGGCAAGAGCAGCAGGAGTACTTTTTGGGAACATTTAAGCACCACTGCACTAAGCCCTGCTAGTTTAAGGTAATTTATCAATTTTAATATTTCATATAACTGCAAAAATAGGGAAAAAAGAGGAAGGCGGTAAGAAAGTATTGGAATTTGAATTTTGAGGTTGGAGTTTTGAAGAGAGAACGAGGGGAAAGGAATGGAGGGGAGGGAGGAGATTATTATTATTATAATAAGTTCTAAATATATATTTATATTTATATATAGTATATAATATAGGGATCTAATCCGTGGCAACCGGTTGCCACGGACACTATTCCAGCAACCAAGCTATCATCCGTTGATTAAATGAATTAATGGCTGAGATCAAAAAAAAAAAACCAGCTGCTACATGTTGAAGCGACTCTGCCAAATTACTAAAAAGCCCCCAGGTTTCTAATATAATAATATATTAACATCACATCATATATATAATAATAATATATTTTCCTCCTTACCGCTACAACATGTAGCCTGGAGTCTATTTTTTTTTTGCCATCCTTTGTCCCACTCACGACTTGGTACATTTTTTTGTTTCCAACACAAGTGAACTAATATTAATATAAAACAAATATTAATATTGTTAATTATTAATATTAATATAAAAACAAATATTAATATTGTTAACATACGATTTTTATTATTATTATTATTATTATTATTATTATTATTATTATTATTATTACTATCATATGTTAATATTAATAATAGTAAAAACAATAAAAACAATAATATTATTACTATTATTAATATTAACATATGATAGTAATAATAATAATAACAATAATGTTAATAAAAATCGTATGTTAATATTAATAATAATAACAATAATAATAACAATATTAATATTAACATATGATTTTTAAAGGTGATTTTTATATTAATATTAATAATTAACAATTAACAATATTAATAATGTGATTTTTATATTAATATTAATAATTAATAATTAACAATATTAATAATGCAATTAATGTACCAAGCCGTGAGTGGAACAATAAAGTGGGACAAAGGATGGCAAAAAAAAAAAGACTCTAGCCGCTACAAGCAAGGAGGAAAATATATTATTATTATTATATATATATATGATGTGATGTTAATATATGTTCATATATATATGTTACGGCTTTTTTTTTTGATCTCAGCCATTAATTCATTTAATCAACGGATGATAGCTTGGTTGCTGGAATAGTGTCCGTGGCATAAAACAACAGGTAATCACTACAACACAACAAATGTTATTTCTATTGTGGATTGGTTCATGATTGTGTACGAGTTATTTAACATATGAGCAAATGTGTATTTATTTTCAACAGGAAATGAGGCTACTTATCTTATTGGTTTTTTTTACACTTATAAATGTCCAAATTTAGTCAACAGGTTTTGGCAAGAGCAGCAGAAGTACTTTTTGGGAACATTTAAGCACCACTGCACTAAGCCTTGCTACTTTAAGGTAATAATATCTTACCATTTTATGATTTTTTAATTTTAATATTTCATATAACTACAAAAATAGGAAAAAAAGACGAAGGCGATAAGAAAGTATTGGGATTTGAATTTTGAGGTTGCAGTTTTGGAGAGAGAATGAGGGGAAAAGAGGGGAAGGGAGGGGAGGGGAGGGATGGGGTGGGTAAGTCTAGGTTAGGAGATTATAATTATTGTAATAGGTTCTAAATTTATATTTATATTTATATATAGTATATATTTATATATTTATATTTATAAATATCTAAATATATGTATTTATATACAATAACAGTAGTCTGAACTAGCAGCAAAAAAGTAGTAGCACATTAGCTTAGGAAAAGTATAAACCAATCAACATGGATCAACATTTAACATGATATATAAGCTTGCCACCAGAACCAAATAGCCAAAGTCAACAACCAATATGTAACTTTGCATAATAGAATTAAGCAACTTGTTAATTCAAGCAGCTCCAAAAAGCAACAACATAAAGCAACATATGATTGCACTACAACACAACAAATGTTATTATTTCTATAGTGGATTGGTGCATGGTTGTGTATGAGCTATTTAACATATGAAAAAATATGTACTTTTACAATCTTATTTGAAATGTAGTAATCATGCTTGAATGTGTAGTGTTAGTTGTGGTTATTTATTAAACTACCTATAATCATCATTATGTGGTAAGGATTTTGGATGTGTATCTATTTCGATTGTATTAACGTGGTTGTACTAAATAAATATTTTGTAATGTAGAACTCACTTTTAGTGTAAGGTGCACGTTGTGCTAAAGACAGGTTAAGTGAAAATTTTGAAATGTAGAATTCATTATTAATGTATGCTGAAAATTGGAAGCGGATAGAGATTCGATTGGTTGGAATCGAGTCAGTGCTGATGTGCAAGAATGAACAATTTTTGCACCAGAGGTATTATTACTAAATCTAGAATTTTTCCTTTTGTGCTTTGATTGAATGATATAGTATTGATGCAAGTTTATTAACTTTTAAGGAATTTTTTTCCAAGTTATTATACTGATGCTTGGCAAGCTTGTTTAATTTAAAAGTATTTATTTCCAATAGGAAATGAGGTACTACTTACTTATCTTATTCATTTTTTTTTGCATTTATAAATGTCCAAATTTAGTTAATAGGTTTGCCAAGACATAAGTACTTTTTGGGAACATTTAAGTACCACTGCACTAAGCCCTGCTTCTTTAAGGTAATAATATCTTGCCATTCTATGATTTTTCAATTTTAATATTTCATATAATTGCAAAAGTAGGGAAAAAAGATTAAGGCGGTAAGAAAGTATTGAAATTTGAATTTTGAGATTGGAGTTTTGGAGAGAGAACGAGGGGAAAGGAAAGGAGGGGAGGGAGGGGGTGGATAAGTCTAGGTTAGGAGATTATTATTATAATAGGTTCTAAATATATATTTATATCTATTTATATAGTATATAATTTTATATTTATATTTATAAATATCTAAATATATGTATTTATATACAATAAGAGTAGTATGAACTAGCGACGAAAAAGTAGTACCACATTAACTTAGGAAAAGCATAAACCAATCAACATGGATCAACATTTTAATAATACATAAAGCAAGTTTATTAACTTTTGAGAATATTTTTGCAGGTTATTATTATACTGATTTTTGGCAAGCTTGCTTAATTTAAAAGTATTTATTTTCAACAGGAAATGAGGTACTACTTACTTATCTTATTAATTTTTTTTTTACACTTATAAATGTCCAAATTTAGTTAACAGGTTTGGCAGAAGCACTTTTTGGGAACATTTAAGCACCACTGCACTAAGCCTTGCTACTTTAAGGTAATAATATCTTACCATTCTATGATTTTTCAATTTTAATATTTCATATAATTGCAAAAATAGGGAAAAAAGAGGAAAAGCGGTAAGAAAGTATTGGAATTTGAATTTTGAGGTTGGAGTTTTGGAGAGAGAACGAGGGGAGAGAAGGGGAGGGGGAGGGGGAGGGGGAGGGGGAGGGAGGGAGGGGGTGGGTAGGCTTGTTAGGAGATTATTATTATTATTGTGACGCCCCCAAAATAGGTCCACACAACCCATTTTGAGTCGCCAATAACATTCCACAAAAATACAAATACAAATACGAATTTTCCCATTTACAACTAATATTTGTCGTGCAAAATACGACAACACACATACTGTGACTTCCTATACCAATATCGTACCGTATGGTACCACAGTATCCAAACCCAAATTATTACAATGCCGTAAAAAGACGGCAACACATGTTTTAAGTCTCCAGTACAATTATTATTAAACTATGATATAACTTGATGAGGACAACCACTAACTCGGACCATTACTCCACTCCCCGGCTAGTACCAGCTACATTTTCCTTTCCTGATAAGAACAATGGGACAAAACTGAAAAGGGTGAGCTCAAATAGCCCAGTAAGAAATATCATGACTAAGATAATGAAGAATAAAATTATCTTTAGTCTTCAACAGAATTAAATCAGAGATTTAAAGATATTATAATTATTCAATAACAACAACTGCAGCGGAACGAACAATCCATTAGAAGAGTCAAGTAGATTATAATATCTACCATCTTCTACAAGTTAAAAGATCAACACCAATATTATGTCCCTGTAACACCAATCAATAATTCATGTTCAACAGCCTCTCTTTGCACTACGTGCCAAAGATATTTATTTATAACACCAATCAACAATTTCAACAGCCTCTCTTTGCACTACGTGCCAAAGATATTTATTTGTAATATCACCGGTCATGATCACGCCAAACGCCAGTTCATCTTTGCACTATAGGCCAAAGAGAACTTTCACCATACGCCTTTGTTTGTAACACCAAAAGTCATGATAATACCAATACACAGTTTGGTCAAAATCATGTCACGCCAGTTCATCTTTGCACTATGGGCCAAAGAGAACTATCACCACAATTTAAGTATGAGGATGAGGATGATGACAATGATACAGTGAGATTAAGGATAAGAAAAACTTATAATTTAATCAGTATCAAAGATTGACCAAATTGCCAACACGATAACCAAATTGTGGAGTCAAATTCAAGAATGATATTCAAGAAATTATTTCATGCTTCAACTATAACGTATAAAATGAAATAGAAAGATTCAAGTGAAAAGATATTAGATGAAGCACAAACTATTAAGGATATTCTACCAATTTTCAGGGATTTTCTCCATTTAAAAATAAGGTTTTGGAAACAAACAATGATTTCTTATCCTAAATGGAGAAATATGAAAGAAAAAGATATCCCGTAAAGAGTACAAAAGAAATGATACGTTATACGAGTATAACAGAATATATGAAACTGCAAATGGATTTTCACCCGTCATGCGATAATTCGCGTAGACAAGTTATTTCCACAAAATATTAATAAGTAATGAATACGACGGGTTAGTCACCAGGTATGCGTCAATCCGCACGAACAGGTTATACCCACAAATTAATACAGAATGAATAACAACATTTATGAGTATAATATCACTTACGAACATGAAAGCAAATGATATTATATATGAGTATGAAAGAAATGATATTCCCTACCTTCGTTAACTGGATGTTACTTTCTATGAAGTTTACTAACTTTGGACAATACTAGTATCCTCACAAATACTCACAGTAACCTAGCACACTAAGAGAACTTAAGAAATTTAGAGAGAGAGAGGAAGTATAGGCAATGAAGGTGTGAAAATTTCTTAAGCAAACTCTCCCTATTTATAGGAAAATCAAGGTGAGGGCATTTTGGTCTTTTCCCCATATTCTTTTAATATCATCCATCCATTTTTTCTTCCATTAATATCATCCATCCATTTTTTCTTCCATTAATATCATCCATCCATTTATTCAAAAAGATTAATCCATTATCAAAAGATAATTCCATTATCAAAAGATAAAACCATTAAAAAATAACTCCATTATCAAAATAAATTCTTTTTTCTGTATTATTGTGTTAAATGCATTAATATCACAGATAGCATATACTCGCAATACTGACAACCAGATTATTCCTAGGAAAGAGGGGGCCTTCCATAAAAAATGGCGCGCAATTAAATAACCCCTTTCCTTGACAGAATTTCTAGACATTGTCGATAATGCTAAAATATCCTATCAAATGATATAAGTTACAGTGTCGTGACAAATAGTAAAATATATTATGCAGATGCTAATTAACAATTATTGAATCAAGATACTATGCAATTGCTACTTTATCAATTATTGAATCAATAATATAAAACACTGTGCAACATCGTGAGCTACTGTGGAATACCGTGTGCTACTGTGGAATAACGCGTTTTACTGTTCTTTTTATCACCGGGTATTTTAACAGTTATCGGTTAAAGTTTTGCCGCCAATTTCTATCACTTTCTATATCCGACAGTTAACCCGTTATGGGGCCCACTATCATTGACAAAATTGCCATTTCGGCGCCGTCGTACGGTACCGAATATAATATTTCCCGACAGAAAAAAATATTCCCCGACAAAAGGAATATTCTCCGACATACTATTTATCAGATAATTTGCATATAACACCCTTAACTATCATTTATAACAATTAAGCACTTCACTATTTAGAAAAATAATCATAAAGAAAATAATAAATTTTTATTTCATAAATTCGGGGTCTTACAATTATAATAGATTCTAAATATATATTTATATCTATATATATAGTATATATTTATACTTATTATAAATATCTAAATATATGAATTATATATACAATAAGAGTAGTCTGAACTAGCAACAAAAAAATAGTAGCACATTAGCCTATGAAAAAAGTATAAAGCAATCAACATGGATCAACATTTAACATGATAATAAGCTTGCCTCATAACCAAATAGCCAAAGCCAACAACCAACATGTAACTTTGCACAACAACATTAAGCAACAGGTTAATTCAAGCAACTCCAAAAAGCAACAACATATATAACAACAGGTGATTGCACTACTAAACAACAAATGTTGCTATTTCTATTGTGGATTGGTTTATGGTTGTGTATGAGTTATTTAACATATAAGGAAATGTGTATTTCTACAATCTTGTTTGAAATGTAACAATCATTTTTCTTGGTTATGCTTGAATACGTTGTGTTGGTTGTGGTAAGGATTTTGGACGTGTACCTATTTTGATTATATTAATGTGGTTGTGCTAAATAAAGATTTAGTATTGTAGAACTCACTTTTACTGTAAGGTGCACGTTGTGCCAAAAAAGAGAGGTTAAGCGAAAATTTTGAAATATAGAATTCACTATTAATGTAAGCTGAAGATTGGAAGCGGATAGAGATTCAATTGGTTGAAATTGATTCAGTGCTGATGTGCAAGCATGAACAATTTTTGCTCCAGAGGTATTATTACTAAAACTAGAATTTTTCTTTATGTGCTTTGACTGAATCATATAGTACTGATGCAAGTTTATGTACTTTTGAGAATAGTTTTGTAGGTTATTATACTGATTTTTGGCAAACTTGCTTATAATTGTCCAAATTTGGTTAACAGGTTTGGCAAGAGCAGTAAAAGCCCTTTTTGAATTGGAATATGTAAGCACCACTGCACTTAGCCCTACTACTTTAAGATAATAATATCTTACCATACTATGATTTTTTAATTTTAATATTTCATATAATTGCAAAAATAAGAAAAAAAGAGGAAGACAGTAAGAAAGTACTGGAATTTGAATTTTGAGGTTATAGTTTTGGAAAGAGAAAGAGGGAAAAGAGGGGAGAGGAGGGGTTGGGTAGGTCTAGGTTAGGAGATTATTATTATAATAGGTTCTAAATATTTATTTATATCTATATATAGTATATATATTTATACTTATTATAATTATCTAAATATATGTATTTATACAAAATAAGAATAGTCTGAACTAGCAACAAAAAAGTAGCAGTACATTAGCCTTGGAAAAACATAAAGCAAACATGGATCAATATTTTATATGATACATAAACTTGCAACCAGAACCAAATAGCGAAAGCCAACAACCAACATGTAACTTTGCACAACAGCATTAAGTAACAAGTTAATTCAAGCAGCTCCAAAAAGCAATAACATAAGACAACAAGTGATTGCACTACAACACAATAAATATTGCTATTTCTATTTAACATATGAGCAAATGTGTACTTCTACAATCTTGTTTGAAATGTAGTAAATATTTTTCTTGGTTATGTTTGAATGTGTTGTGTTGGTTGTGGTTATTTATTAAACTACTTATAATAATCATTATTTGGTAAGGATTTTGGACGTGTATCTATTTTGATTGTATTAACGTGGTTGAACTAAATAAATATTTTGTAGTGTAGAACTCACTTTTAGTGTAAGGTGCATATTTTGCCAAAGAGAGGTTAAGTGAAAATATTGAAACGTAGAATTCACTATTAATGTAAACTGAAGATTGGAAGCAGATAGAGATTCGATTGTTTAAAATCGATTCAGTGCTGATGTGCAAACATGAACAATTTTTGCACCAGAAGTATTATTACTAAAACTAGAATTTTTCTTTTTGTGCTTTGATCATTATATAGTATCAACATGTTTATTAACTTTTGAGAATATTTTTTGCAGGTTATTATATTGATTTTTGACAAGTTTGCTTAATTTAAAAGTATTTATTTCCAATAGGATATGAGGTACTACTTACTTATATTATAGTATCAACATGTTTATTAACTTTTGAGAATATTTTTTGCAGGTTATTATATTTATTTCCAATAGGATATGAGGTACTACTTACTTATATTATTAGTTTTTTTTACACTTATAAATTTAGTTAACAGGACGAGCAACAGAAGCACTTTTTGAATTGGAACATTTAAGCACCACTGCACTTAGCCCTGATACTTTAAGGTAATAATATTTTACCATTCTATAATTTTTTTAATTTTAATATTTCATATAACTGCAAAAATAGGGAAAGTATTGGAACTTGAATTTTGAGGTTGTAGTTTTGGAGAGAGAACGAGGATAAAGGAGTCGAGTGGAGGGATGGGGTGGGTAGGTCTAGGTTAGGAGATTATTATTATTATTATTATTATTATTATAATTATAATATAATAGGTTCTAAATATATATTTATATCTATATATATAGTATATATTTATATACAATAAGAGTAGTCAGAACTAGTAGCAAAAAAGTAGTAGCACATTAGTCTAGAAAAAACATAAAGCAAACAACATAAAGCAACAAGTAATTGCACTACAACACAATATGAGTTATTTAACATATGAGCAAATGTGTACTTTTAGTGTAAGATGCACGATGTGCCAAAGAGAGGTTCAGTGAAAATTTTGAAATGTCTATTCATTATTAATGTATGCTGAAGATTGAAAGCGGATAGAGATTCAATTGGTTGGAATCGATTCAGTGCTTATGTGCAAGCATGAACAATTTTTGCACCAGGGGTATTATTACTATAACTAAACTAGAATTTTTTCTTTTTGTGCTTTGATTGAATGATATAGTACCGATGCAGGTTTATAAACTTTTGACACTATTTTTGCAGGTTATACTTATTTTTGGCAAACTTGCTTAATTTAAAAGTATTTATTTCCAACAAGATATGAGGTACTACTTACTTATCTTATTAGTTTTTTTTACACTTATAAATGTCCAAATTTGGTTAACAGGTTTGGCAAGAGAAGTAGAAGCCTTTTTTGAATTGGAACATGTAAACAACACTGCACTTGGTCCTTCTTTTTCTTTTTGATTTTTTTGTTTTGGCTCAAATCTGGATATTATTTTGTCATTCTTCTGTAATTATTATTTGTAAATATTGTTAAGGCTTATTGGGTATGAATAATGGGTTTGAAAAGTGAGTAGTTTTGTGTTATTTATTAAAGTAAGCCATGCATTAATCATTAATTTGGGCGCAACGGAGAAGAAGCGGAAGTGCAGAGCAAAGGCTGAACTCTGAAGGCTGAAATTTTTTACTTTTTTTTTCTATTTAAGAAGGGAACCAGTCCAACTCGCGAACCAGTCACCGATTAGCTGGGTCAGGCGGTTCAACCACCGGTTCGCTAGATTTGAACGATTTTTTGACAAAACTGGGTTATTCGTCCAAATCGAACTGGAGGGAATCACACACTAAAAGTTTTCTTATAATAGACTAAGTCAGAGAGAGCGGGAGGGGGAGACGTACTAATCGCTTATAAATTCTCAACAATCAGCACTAAAAACAGTTAAAAGTAAAAATAAAAGTAAATAATAAAACTTTATCCACATAATAAACATACCATCAACTTCACCATCAACTCATCATACCACTAATACACTCAACATAATAAAAATAAAAGCTAAAAAGAAAAAATAAGATCTCTATCACAACATACATCTATTATGATTTTAGAGTCAGTTGTCAAAATGAACCAGAGCCAAGCATTACAAAGAAAGAGCACTTAACCAGTTGCAGTACAAAGAAAAGTGAAAAATAAAACACCATCCACATGATGAACATACCAAAACATAAACTCGTCATACCATAAAATCCACCACCCCATTATGAAAATTTAAAGTAAAACTAAAACTTAATACAATAAAATAATTACTAAATAACAAAAATAACTCATCCACGATCTCTATCACAACATACATCTATTATCATTCAAGGTAGTTGTCAAAATTAACCAAAGCCAACCATCACAAACAAATAGCACTTAAACAGTTGAAGCAAAAAGAAAAGCTAATAATAAAACATCATCCACATGATGAAACATACCATCACATCCGTCAAGTCATCATGCCACAAATCCACTACCGTTATAAAAATTAAAAGCAAGTTGATACAATAAAATAAATACTGAATACGAAAAATAACCCATTCAAGATCTCTACCACAACATACATCAGTTCTAATTCTGGATAGTTGTTAAAATTAACCGAAGCCAAACATCATAAGCAAAGAGCATTTCAACAGCTGAAGCAGAAAGAAAAGTGAAAAATAAAACACCATCCACATGATGAACATACCATGACATCGACCAATTCGTCATACCACAAAATCTACTATCCCATTATTAAAATTTAAAGTAAAACTAACACCCAATATAATAAAATAATTACTAAATAAGAAAAATAACTCATCCACGATCTCTATCACAACATACATCTATTATCATTCAAGGTAGTTGTCAAAATTAACCAAAACCAACCATCACAAACAAATAGCACTTAAACAGTTGAAGCAGAAAGAAAAACTAATAATAAAACATCATCCACATGATGAAACATACCATCACATCCGTCAAGTCATCATGCCACAAATCCACTACCGTTATAAAACTTAAAAGCAAGTTGATACAATAAAATAAATACTGAATACGAAAAATAACCCATTCAAGATCTCTACCACAACATACATCAGTTCTAATTCTGGATAGTTGTTAAAATTAACCGAAGCCAAACATCATAAGCAAAGAGCATTTCAACAGCTGAAGCAGAAAGAAAAGTGAAAAATAAAATCATCCACATGATGAACACTAACTCATCATGCCAGTAATCCACTATCCCCTTATTAACATTTAAAGTATGATTAACACTCAATACAAAAAAATAAATACTAAATACAAAAATAAGTCATTCACAATCTACATCACAACATACATCTATTATGGTTGTGCTTTTGTGTCATGTACGTATGAGAATGAATAACTTGTAATCGACTGGTCTGCGTCATGAGAGCAAAACCTTTAAAAAAAACTACCATTTTGCTTGGTCTTGAGTATGGTATGTATGTGATACCCACACGAAAAACTCAACCTGCAGCTATCTGCTATCTGCTATCCTTCCTTATAGACCTACAAACTCCCACAACTGCCACTCTCTTTGCTAGCCTTACTTAGACCTACAAACTCCCACTACTGCCACTCTCTCTCCCTCCCCATAGACCATATGACAAATCCCAAATCAGTTCAAGTTAAAGCTAATATTATAGAATAATATATTACCTTGAGTGATCTTTAGAGGGTGCCAAATTGTCATGCTTCCATGATTCGGTCTAATAGAGCTCTTGTAGTTGGGGTTGCAACCAACCTGCAGCATATAAGACCAAATTGACCGATACAAGTTCAGTAAAAGCAACATATTTTTCATTTACAACAATCAATTTCGGTATTATAAGATTACTCTAATTGGACATTAAATAAACTAATATAGCACTAATAGTACCTCATGATCACAACGGATATGAAGACTTCAAATCCAACAAGCCTTGTAAACATTTTTTTCACAAGACTTACAAGTAAATCTGTACACAAAACAACCAGCAATGAACTGATAATTCAAACAAAATGAAGAAGTTGAGACCGTGTACCTCTTGCTCCTAAGAACAATCTTCACCCTACATTGTACAATTAAGCAATAACAGAGAACTAGAAGCATGCAAGATTTCAAAAGTAAAACCAATACCGGAGAGGGAAACCTGAAATTGATTTTTACCTTATCGTATTTCTTCATTATCTTTGAAAATGCCATAAGATTCAAGAAGCCGATTTAAGCATCAACACAAAGAAAAATAAAAAAATAATAATAATTTTAAATGAATCCAGAAACAAAGTAAAAAGTACCTGATTCCCTGCCTGTAGCTTTTAAGAAGTCAAAATTTATTTAATCACCAGCACAAAAAGGAAATAAAAAATCAATTATAATTGAATAAGGAAACCAAGATAGAAGTATGTGATTCCATACTTGTAGCTTTTAAGAAGTCAAAGCTTCAACACGAAACCGTCAATAATCTGGAAATTAGAACAAATATATGTTTATTTTGAAAGGCATTGTAAAATATTTGTAAAAATTTCTACTCACAGTACCTCCTCAAAGTACAAATATTTACCAGAACAGCAAAGTCGTCAAAAATCAAATACTCTCATGATCAAGTCTATTAAAGAAACGAGTTCTTAAAAAATTAAAGGGTTGACACATAGGCATACCCATAGTTTTTACCCACTAAATTTTTTCTTATAAGATACTAAGTTAGAGAGAGCAGGAGGCGGGAGGGGGAGACGTACTAATCGCTTATAAATTCTCAACAATCAGCACTTTCAACTGTTAAAAGTAAAAATATAAGTAAATAATAAAACTTCAGCCACATAACGAACATACCATCAACTCATCATCAATTCATTATAACACCAATACGCTCAACATAATAAAAATAACAGCTAAATAGAAAAAATAATTCATACACGATCTCTATCACAACATACATCTATTATGATTTTAGAGTTAGTTGTCAAAATGAACCAGAGCCAAGCATTACAAAGAAAGAGCACTTAAACCAAGTACAAAGAAAAGTGAAAAATAAAACACCATCCACATGATGAACATACCATCACATCGACCAATTCGTCATACCACAAAATCTACTATCCCATTATTAAAATTTAAAGTAAAACTAACACCCAATATAATAAAATAATTACTAAATAAGAAAAATAACTCATCCACGATCTCTATCACAACATACATCTATTATCATTCAAGGTAGTTGTCAAAATTAACCAAAACCAACCATCACAAACAAATAGCACTTAAACAGTTGAAGCAGAAAGAAAAACTAATAATAAAACATCATCCACATGATGAAACATACCATCACATCCGTCAAGTCATCATGCCACAAATCCACTACCGTTATAAAACTTAAAAGCAAGTTGATACAATAAAATAAATACTGAATACGAAAAATAACCCATTCAAGATCTCTACCACAACATACATCAGTTCTAATTCTGGATAGTTGTTAAAATTAACCGAAGCCAAACATCATAAGCAAAGAGCATTTCAACAGCTGAAGCAGAAAGAAAAGTGAAAAATAAAATCATCCACATGATGAACACTAACTCATCATGCCAGTAATCCACTATCCCCCCCTTATTAACATTTAAAGTATGATTAACACTCAATACAAAAAAATAAATACTAAATACAAAAATAAGTCATTCACAATCTACATCACAACATACATCTATTATGGTTGTGCTTTTGTGTCATGTACGTATGAGAATGAATAACTTGTAATCGACTGGTCTGCGTCATGAGAGCAAAACCTTTAAAAAAAAACTACCATTTTGCTTGGTCTTGAGTATGGTATGTATGTGATACCCACACGAAAAACTCAACCTGCAGCTATCTGCTATCTGCTATCCTTCCTTATAGACCTACAAACTCCCACAACTGCCACTCTCTTTGCTAGCCTTACTTAGACCTACAAACTCCCACTACTGCCACTCTCTCTCCCTCCCCATAGACCATATGACAAATCCCAAATCAGTTCAAGTTAAAGCTAATATTATAGAATAATATATTACCTTGAGTGATCTTTAGAGGGTGCCAAATTGTCATGCTTCCATTATTCGGTCTAATAGAGCTCTTGTAGTTGGGGTTGCAACCAACCTGCAGCATATAAGACCAAATTGACCGATACAAGTTCAGTAAAAACAACATATTTTTCATTTACAACAATCAATTTCGGTATTATAAGATTACTCTAATTGGACATTAAATAAACTAATATAGCACTAATAGTACCTCATGATCACAACGGATATGAAGACTTCAAATCCAACAAGCCTTGTAAACATTTTTTTCACAAGACTTACAAGTAAATCTGTACACAAAACAACCAGCAATGAACTGATAATTCAAACAAAATGAAGAAGTTGAGACCGTGTACCTCTTGCTCCTAAGAACAATCTTCACCCTACATTGTACAATTAAGCAATAACATGAGTAAAAATAAACCAAAACCAAATGTCCAATCACAAGCAAGCAGAGAACTAGAAGCATGCAAGATTTCAAAAGTAAAACCAATACCGGAGAGGGAAACCTGAAATTGATTTTTACCTTATCGTATTTCTTCATTATCTTTGAAAATGCCATAAGATTCAAGAAGCCGATTTAAGCATCAACACAAAGAAAAATAAAAAAATAATAATAATTTTAAATGAATCCAGAAACAAAGTAAAAAGTACCTGATTCCCTGCCTGTAGCTTTTAAGAAGTCAAAATTTATTTAATCACCAGCACAAAAAGGAAATAAAAAATCAATTATAATTGAATAAGGAAACCAAGATAGAAGTATGTGATTCCATACTTGTAGCTTTTAAGAAGTCAAAGCTTCAACACGAAACCGTAAATAATCTGGAAATTAGAACAAATATATGTTTATTTTGAAAGGCATTGTAAAATATTTGTAAAAATTTCTACTCACAGTACCTCCTCAAAGTACAAATATTTACCAGAACAGCAAAGTCGTCAAAAATCAAATACTCTCATGATCAAGTCTATTAAAGAAACGAGTTCTTAAAAAATTAAAGGGTTGACACATAGGCATACCCATAGTTTTTACCCACTAAAATTTTTCTTATAAGATACTAAGTTAGAGAGAGCAGGAGGCGGGAGGGGGAGACGTACTAATCGCTTATAAATTCTCAACAATCAGCACTTCAACTGTTAAAAGTAAAAATATAAGTAAATAATAAAACTTCATCCACATAACGAACATACCATCAACTCATCATCAATTCATTATAACACCAATACGCTCAACATAATAAAAATAACAGCTAAATAGAAAAAATAATTCATACACGATCTCTATCACAACATACATCTATTATGATTTTAGAGTTAGTTGTCAAAATGAACCAGAGCCAAGCATTACAAAGAAAGAGCACTTAAACCAAGTACAAAGAAAAGTGAAAAATAAAACACCATCCACATGATGAACATACCATCACATCGACCAATTCGTCATACCACAAAATCTACTATCCCATTATTAAAATTTAAAGTAAAACTAACACCCAATATAATAAAATAATTACTAAATAAGAAAAATAACTCATCCACGATCTCTATCACAACATACATCTATTATCATTCAAGGTAGTTGTCAAAATTAACCAAAACCAACCATAACAAACAAATAGCACTTAAACAGTTGAAGCAGAAAGAAAAACTAATAATAAAACATCATCCACATGATGAAACATACCATCACATCCGTCAAGTCATCATGCCACAAATCCACTACCGTTATAAAAATTAAAAGCAAGTTGCTACAATAAAATAAATACTGAATACGAAAAATAACCGCATTCAAGATCTCTACCACAGCATACATCAATTATGATTCTAGGTAGTTGTCAAAATTAACCGAAGCCAAACATCACAAGCAAAGAGCACTTCAACAGCTGAAGCACAAAGAAATGTGAAAAATAAAAATCATCCACATGATGAACATACCATCACATCCACTAACTCATCATTCCACTAATCCACTATCCCCTTATTAAAATTTAACGTATGATTAACACTCAATACAATAAAATAAATACTAAATACAAAAATAAGTCATCCACGATCTACATCACACCATATATCCATTATGGTTGTGCTTTTATGTCACGTATGTATGAGAATAACTTGTAATTGACTGGTCTGTGTCAGGAGAGCAAAACCTTTAAAAAAAACTACCATTTTGCTTGATCTTGTGTATGGTATGTGATACCCACACGTCGAAAAGCTCAACCTGCAGCTGTCTGATATCTGCTATCTACTATCCTTCCTTATAGACCTACAAACTCCCACAACTACCACTCTCTTTGCTAGCTTTACTTGAGACCTACGAACTCCCACTACTGCTACTCTCTCTCCCTCCCCATAGACCATATGACAAATCCCAAATCAGTTCAAGTTAAAGTTAATATTATAGATTAATATATTACCTTAAGTGATCTTTAGAGGCTGCCAAATTGCCGTGCTTCCATGATTCGGTCTAATAGAGCTCTTGTTGTTGGGGTTGCAACCAACCTGCAGCAGATACGACCAAATTGACCAACACAAGTTCAGTAAAAACAACATATTTTCTATTTACATTCTACAGTAGCATAAAAGTAATAACAATCAATTTCGGTATTCAAAGATTACTCTAATTGGACATTTAATAAACTAATATAGCACTAATAGTACCTCATGATCACAACAGAAATGAAGACTTCATATCCAACAAGCCTTCTAAACATTTTTTTCATAAGACTTGCAAGTACACATGTACACAAAACAATCAGCAATGAACTGATGATTCAAACAAATTGAAGAAGTTGGGGCCGTGTACCTCTCGCTCCTAAGAACAATCTTCACCCTACATTGTACAATTAAGTAATAACATGAGTAAAAATAAACCAAAACCAAATTTCCAACCACAAGCAAATAAAGAACTAGAAGCATGCAAGATTTCAAAAGTAAAACCAATACTGGAGAGGGAAACCTGAAATTGATTGTCACCTTATCGTATTTCTTCATTATCTTTGAAAGTGCCATAAGATTCAAGAAGCCGATTTAAGCATCAACACAAAGAAAAAAAAAAAAATTTTAAATGAATCGAGTGTCAAAATTTATTTAATCACCACCACAATTAGAAAATAAAAAATCAATTATAATTGAATAAGGAAACCAAGAAAGAAGTATGTGATTCCATACCTGTAGCATTTAAGAAGTCAAAGCTTCAAAACTGTCTGGAAATGAATCCGTAAATGCTATGGAAATTAGAAAAAATAGATGTTTATTTTGAAAGGCATTGTAACATACGTTGGTAAATGTCAATACCACTTCATAATAAGCACAGTAAAATATTAATTCTGTAACAAATTTCTACTCAAAGTAGAAATGTTTACTAGAACAGCAAAGCCGTCAAAAATCAAACACTCTCATGATCAAGTCTATTAAAGAAATTAGTTCTTAAAAAATTACCTCAAAATTTGTCAGATACATGCAAGTGAAACTTAATGTTTCAAGTAAACACAAACCAGAAAAACACTTTAAAACTCTTACATAAATAAAGGATGACACATAGGCATACCCATAGTTTTTACCCAAATTCAGCAACCTTAAATCACGCACAAAAAAATTCTTATAGGAGACTAAGTCGAAGAGAGCGGGAGGCGGAGACGTACTAATCGCTTATAAATTCTCAACAATCAGCACTTCAACTGTTAACAGTAAAAATAAAAGTAAATAATAAAACTTCATCCACATAATGAACATACCATCAACTCATCATACCACTAATACACGTAACATAATAAAAATAAAAGCTAAATAGAAAATATAACTCATATACGATCCCTGTCACAACATACATCTATTATGATTTTACAGTTAGTTGTCAAAATGAACCAGAGCCAAGCATTACAAAGAAAAAGCAGTTAACCAGTTGCAGTACAAAGAAAAGTGAAAAATAAAAAAACACTATCCACATGATGAACATACCATCACATCGACCAACTCGTCATACCACAAAATCCACTATCCCATTACTAAAATTTAAACTAAAACTAACACTCAATACAATAAAATAATTACTAAATAAGAAAAATAACTCATCCACTATCTCTATCACAACATACATCTATTATCATTCTAGGTAGTTGTCAAAATTAACCAAAGCCAACCATCACAAGCAAATAACACTTAAAAAGTTGAAGCAGAAAGAAAAGCTAATAATCAAAAAGAAACCAAATGATTAAACAAACCATCCATCGGTAAGTCATCATGCCAAAAATCTACTACCGAAATAAAAATAAAAATAAAGTTGTTACAATAAAATAAATACTAAATACGAAAAATAACCCATTCAAGATCTCTACCACAACATACATCAATGATGATTCTAGGTAGTTGTCAAAATTAACCGAAGCCAAACATCACAAGCAAAGAGCACTTCAACAGCTGAAGCAGAAAGAAAAGTGAAAAATAAAAATCATCCACATGATGAACATACCATCACATCTACTAACTCATCATGCCACTAATCCACTATACCCTTATTAAAATTTAATGTATGATTAACACTCAATACAATAAAATAAATACTAGATACAAAAATAAGTCATCCACGATCTACATCACAACATACATCCATTATGGTTGTGCTTTTGTGTAACGTATGTATGAGAATAACTTGTAATTGACTGGTCTGTGTCATGAAAGCAAAACCTTTAAAAAACACTACCATTTTGCTAGGTCTTGTGTATGGTATGTGATACCCACATGTCGAAAAACTCAACCTGCAACTGTCTGCTATCTGCTATCTATTATCCTACCTACAAACTCCCACAACTGCCAATCTCTTTGTTAGCCTTACTTAGACCTACAAACTCCCACTACTGCCACTCTCTCTCCCTCCCCATAGACCATATGACAAATCCCAAATCAGTTCAAGTTAAAGCTAAGATTATAGAATAATATATTACCTTAAGTGATCTTTAGAGCTGCCAAATTGCCGTGCTTCCATGATTTGGTCAAATAGAGCTCTTATTGTTGGGGTTGCAACCAACCTGCAGCATATACGACCAAATTGACCAACACAAGTTCAGTAAAAACAACATATTTTCTATTTACATTCTACAGTAGCATAAAAGTAATAACAACCAATTTCGGTATTCAAAGATTACTCTAATTGGACATTTAATAAACTAATATAGCACTAATAGTACCTCATGATCACAATGGAAATGAAGACTTCATATCCAACAAGCCTTCTAAACATTTTTTTCATAAGACTTGCAAGTACACCTGTACACAAAACAATCAGCAATGAACTGATGATTCAAACAAATTGAAGAAGTTGGGGCCGTGTACCTCTCGCTCCTAAGAACAATCTTCACCCTACATTGTACAATTAAGCAATAACATGAGTAAAAATAAACCAAAACCAAATTTCCAACCACAAGCAACCAGAGAATTAGAAGCATGCAGGATTTCAAAAGTAAAACCAATACTGGAGAGGAAAACCTGTAATTGATTGTTACCTTATCGTATTTCTTCATTATCTTTGAATATGAAATATGATTGAAGAAGCCGATTTAAGCATCAACACAAAGAAAAATAAAATAAAATAATTTTTTTAAATGAATCGAGAAACAAAGTAAGATTCAAGAAGCCGATTTAAGCATCAACACAAAGAAAAAAAAATTAAATGAATCGAGAAACAAAGAAGCACCTGATTCCCTCCCTGTAGCTTTTAAGAAGTCAAAATTTATTTAATCACCAGCACAAAAAAAAATCAATTATAATTGAATAAGGAAACTAAGAAAGAAGTATGTGATTCCATACCGGTAGCTTTTAACAAGTCAAAGCTTCAACACTGTCTGGAAATGAATCCGTAAATACTCTGGAAATTAGAACAAATATATGTGTATTTTGAAATGCATTGTAACATATGTGGTAAATGTCAATACCATCTAAGTCGGTTTTTGCCACAAATTCAGCAAGGCCAAACCTACAATTAAAGAATATCACTTCATAATAAGCACAGTAAAATATTAATTTTGTAACAAATTTCTACTCACAGTACCTTCTCAACGTACAAATGTTTACTAGAACAACAAAGCCGTCAAAAATCAAATACTCTCATGATCAAGTCAATTAAAGAAATTAGTTCTTAAAAAATTACCTCAAAATTTGCCGGATACATGTTAGTGAAACTTAATGTTTCAAGTAAACACAAACCAGAAACACACTTTAAAACTTTTGCATAAATAAAGGGTGACACATAGGCATACCCTTTATACATCCAAGATCTCTATCACAACATACATCTATTATCATTATAGGTAGTTGTCACAATAAACCATAACCAACCATCACAAGGAAAGAGAACGTAAACAGTTGCAAATGAAAGAAAGGCTAATAATAAAACATCATCCACATGATGAACATACCATCACATCCATCAAGTCATCATGCCACAAATCCACTACCTAAATATTAAAAGAAAGTTTAACATTCAATAGAATAAAATAAATATTAAATACGAAAAATAACTAATCCAATATCTCTACATCAAATTCTAGGTAGTTGTCAAAATTAACTAAAGCCAAACATCACAAGCAAAGATCACTTCAGCTGAAGCACAAAGAAAAGTGAATAATAAAACATCATCCACATGATGACATACCATAACATCCACTAACTCATCATGACACTAATCAACTATCCCCTTATTAAATTAAAGTATGACTAACATTCAATACAATAAAATAAGTACTAAATACAAAAATAACTCAACCACGATCTACATCACAACATACATTTATTATGATTTTAGAGTTAGTTGTCAAAATGAACTAGAGCCAAGCATTACATGAAAGAGCACTTAACCAATTGCAACACAAAGAAAAGTGAAAAATAAAACACCATCCACATGATGAACATACCATCACATCGACCAACTCATCATACCACAAAATCCACTATCCCATTATTAAAATTTAAACTAAGATTAACAAATAACACTCAGTAGAATAAAATAGAATCTAAATAAAAATGAAAAATAACTCATCCACGATCTCTGTCACAACCATACATCTAATATTATTCTAGGCAGTTATAAAAATGAACCTAAGCCAAGCATTACAAGTAAAGAGCACTTAAACAATTAAAGTAGAAAGAAAAGTGAATAATAAACATCATCCATATGATAAATATACTATCACATCCACTAACTCATCTACCACTTATCCACTATCTCTTTATTAAAAGTTTAAAGTAAGATTAACATTAAACATAATAAAATAAATACTAAAGGCACAAATAACTCTACAATGATATCTATCACAACATACATCTACTGATTCAAGGGTGGTTGTCAAAATGAACCAAAGTCGAGCATTACAATGAAAGAGCACTTAACCAGTTGAAACAAAAATATAAGTGAATAATAATAAAACATCATCCACATGATGAACAAACCATCACATCCACTAACTCATGGTGCCACTAATCCACTATCCCTTATTAAAAGTTTTTACCCAAATTCAGCAACTTTTAATCACACACTATAAAATTCTTATCAGAGACTAATTGAGAGAGAGCGGGAGAAGGAGGAGGCGTACTAATCGTTTATAAACTCTCAACAAATCAGCACTTGAACTGTTGGAAGTAAAAATAAAAATAAATAACAAAACATCATCCACATAGTGAACATACTATCAAATTCACCACCAACTCATCATACTAGTAATCCACTACACCCTTGTTAAAAGTTTGAAGTAAGAATAACACTCAATACAATAAAATAATTACTAAATAGAAAAAATAACTCATCCACGATCTCTATCACAACATACATCTATTATGATTTGAGTTAGTTGTCAAAATGAACCAGAGCCAAGCATTACAAAGAAAGAGCACTAAACTAGTTGCAGCACAAGAAAAATAAAACACCATCCACATGATGAACATACCACAAAATCCACTATCCCGTTGTTAAAATTTAAAGTAAAACTAACACTCAATACAATAAAATAATTAATAATTAAATAAGAAAAATAACTCATCCATGATCTCTATCACAACATACGTCTATTATCATTATTGGTTATTTTCACAATAAACCATAACTAACCATCACAAGCAAAGAGAATGTAAACAGTTGCAAAAGAAAGAAAGGCTAATAATAAAACATCATCCACATGATGAACATACACAACTTGTAATTGACTGGTCTGTGTCATGAGAGCAAAACCTTTAAAAAAAACTACCATTTTGCTTGGTCTTGTGTATGGTATGTGATACCCACACGTCGAAAAACTCAACCTGCAGCTGTCTGATATCTGCTATCTACTATCCTTCCTTATAGACCTACAAACTCCCACAACTACCACTCTCTTTGCTAGCTTTACTTGAGACCTACGAACTCCCACTACTGCTACTCTCTCTCCCTCCCCATAGACCATATGACAAATCCCAAATCAGTTCAAGTTAAAGTTAATATTATAGAATAATATATTACCTTAAGTGATCTTTAGAGGCTGCCAAATTGCCGTGCTTCCATGATTCGGTCTAATAGAGCTCTTGTTGTTGGAGTTGCAACCAACCTGCAGCATATAAGACCAAAATGACTAACACAAGTTCAGTAAAAACAACATATTTTCCATTTAACTCTACAGTAGCACAAAAGTAATAACAATCAATTTCGGTATTCAAAGATTACTCTAATTGGACATTAAATAAACTAATATAGCACTAATAGTACCTCATGATCACAACGGAAATGAAGACTACATATCCAACAAGCCTTCTAAACATTTTTTCATAAGACTTGCAAGTACACTTGTACACAAAACAATCAGCAATGAACTGACGATTCAAACAAATTGAAGAAGTTAGGGCCGTGTATCTCTCACTCCTAAGAACAATCTTCACCCTACATTGTACAATTAAGCAATAACATGAGTAAAAATAAACCAAAACCAAATTTCCAACCACAAGCAACCAGTGAATTAGAAGCATGCAGGATTTCAAAAGTAAAACCAATACTGGAGAGGGAAACCTGAAATTGGTTGTTACCTTATCGTATTTCTTCATTAACTTTGAAAATGACATAAGATTCAAGAAGCCGATTTAACCATCAACACAAAGAAAAATAAAAATTTTAAATGAATTGAGAAACAAAGTAAGATTCAAGAAGCCAATTTAAGCATCAATACAAACAAAATAATAATAATAATAATAATAATAATAATAATAATTTTAAATGAATCGAGAAACAAAGTAAGAAGTACCTGATTCTCTGCCTGTAGCTTTTAAGAAGTCAAAATTTATTTAATCAGCAGCACACACAAAAAAAAATCAATTATAATTGAATAAGGAAACTAAGAAAGAAGTACGTGATTCCATACCTGTAGCTTTTAACAAGTCAAAGCTTCAACACTGTCTGGAAATGAATCCGTAAATACTCTGGATATTAGAACAAATACATGTGTATTTTGAAATGCATTGTAACATATGTTGGTAAATGTCAATACCATCGAAGTCGGCTTTTGCCACAAATTCAGCAAGGCCAGACCTAAAATTAAAGAATATCACTTCATAATAAGCCCAGTAAAATATTAATTTTGTAACAAATTTCTACTCAGAGTACCTCCTCAAAGTACAAATGTTTACTAGAACAGCAAAGCCGTCAAAAATCAAATACTCTCATGATCAAGTCTATTAAAGAAATTAGTTCTTAAAAAATTACCTCAAAATTTGCCAGATACATGTAACATGTTAGTGAAACTTAATGTTTCAAGTAAACAGAAACTAGAAACACACTTTAAAACTTTTGCATACATAAAGGGTGACACATAGGCATAACCATAGTTTTTACCCAAATTCGGCAACCTTTAATCACACACTAAAAAATTCTTATAAGAGACTAAGTCAGAGAGCGGGAGGGGTAGACGTACTAATCGCTTATAAATTCTCAACAATCAACACTTCAACTGTTAAAAGTAAAAATAAAAGTAAATAATAAAACTTCATCCACATAATGAACATACCATCAACTCATCATACCACAAATACACACAACATAATAAAAATAAAAGCTAAATAGAAAAAATAACTCATACACGATCTCTATCACAACATACATCTATTATGATTTTAGAGTTAGTTGTCAAAATGAACCAGAGCCAACCATTACAAAGAAAGAGCACTGAATCAGTTGCAGCACAATGAAAAGTGAAAAATAAAACACCATCCACATGATAAACATACCATCACATCGACCAACTCGTCATAACACAAAATCCACAATCCCGTTGTTAAAATTTAAAGTAAAACTAACACTCGATACAATAAACTAATTACTAATTAAATAAGAAAAATAACTCATCCACGATCTCTATCACAACATACATCTATTATCTTTATAGGTAGTTGTCACAATAAACCATAACCAACCATTACAAGCAAAGAGAATGTAAACTGTTGCAGAAGAAAGAAAGGCTAATAATAAAACATCATCCACATGATGAACATACCATCACATCCATCAAGTCATCATGCCACAAATCCACTACCTAAATATTAAAAGCAAGTTTAACATTCAATACAATAAAATAAATATTAAATATGAAAAATAAACTAATCTAAATATCTCTACCATAGCATTACATCAAATTCTAGGTAGTTGTCAAAATTAACCAAAGCCAAATACCTTAAGCAAAGAGCACCTCAGCTGAAGCACAAAGAAAAGTGAATAATAAAACATCATCCACATGATGAACATACCATCACATCCACTAACTCATCATGACACTAATCAACTATCCCCTTATTAAATTAAAGTATGATTAACACTCAATAGTCAATACAATAAAATAAGTACTAAATACAAAAATAATTCATCCAAAATCTACATCACAACATACATTTACTATGATTTTAGAGTTAGTTGTCAAAATGAACCAGAGCCAAGCATTACTAAAAGAGCACTTAACCAGTTGCAACACAGAGAAAAGTAAAAAATAAAACACCATCCACATGATGAACATAGCATCACATCGACCAACCCGTCATACCACAAAATTCACTATCCCATTATTAAAATTTAAAGTAAGATTAACAAATAACACTCGATACATTAAAATAGAAAGTAAATGAAAATGAAAACTAACTCATCTACGATCTCTGTCACAATCATACATCTAATATGATACTAGGCAATTATAAAAATGAACTTAAGCCAAGCATTACAAGTAAAGAGCACTTAAACTATTAAAGTAGAAATAAAGTGAATAATAAACATCATCTATCATCTATATGATAAATATACTATCACATCCACTAACTCATCTACCACTTATCCACTATCTCTTTATATAAAGTTTAAAGTAAGATTAACACTCAACATCATAAAATAAATACTAAATGCAAAAATAACTCAACCACGATATCTATCATAACATACAACTACTGATTCAAGGGTAGTTGTCAAAATGAATCAAGGCCGAGCATTACAATGAAAGAGCACTTAACCAGTTGAAGCAAAAATATAAGTGAATAATAATAAAGCATCATCCACATGATGAACAAACCATCACATCTACTAACCCATGGTGCAATTAATCCACTATCCCCTTACTAAAAGTTATTACCCAAATTCAGCACCTTTTAATCACACACTATAAAATTCTTATAAGAGACTATTTGAGAGAGAGCGGGAGAGGGAGAGGGAGGGGGAGGCGTACTAATCGTTTATAAACTCTCAACAATCAGCACTTAAATTGTTGGAAGTTAAACTAAAAATAAATAACAAAACATCATCGACATAGTAAACATACTATCAAATCCACCACCAAACTCATCATACTAGTAATCCACTACACACCCTTGTTAAAAGTTTTTTAAAGTAAGAATAAACGCTCAACATAATAAAAATAAACTTCACCACATAATGAACATACCATCAACTTCACCATCAAACTCATCATACCACTCATACACACTCAACATAATAAAAATAAAAGCTAAATATAAAAAATAACTCATACACGATCTCTATCACAACATACATCAATTATAATTTTAGAGTTAGTTGTCAAAATGAAACCAGAGCCAAGCATTTACAAAGAAAGAACAGCTAACCAGTTGCAGCACAAAGAAAAGTTAAAAAATAAAACACCATCCACATGATGAAACTTACCATCACATCGACCAACTTGGGCATACCACAAAATCCACAATCCCGTTGTTAGGAATTTAAAGTAAAACTTCATCTACATAGTGAACATACCATCAACGCATCATACCACTAAATACACTCAACATAATAAAAATAAAAGCTAAATATAAAAAATAACTCATACACGATCTTCTATCACAACATACATCTATTATGATTAAGAGTTAGTTGTCAAAATAAACCAGAAGCCAAGCATTACAAAGAAAGAGCAGTTAACCAGTGGCAGCACAAAGAAAAGTTAAAAAATAAAACACCATCCACATGATGAACTTACCATCAACATCGACCAACTTGGGCATACCACAAAATCCACTATCCCGTTGTTAGAATTTTTAAAGTAAAACTAACTAACACTCGATACAATAAAATAATTACTAATTAAATAAGAAAAATAACTCATCCACGATCTCTATCACAACATACATCTATTATCATTATAGGTAGTTGTCACAATAAACCATGACCAACCATCACAAGGAAAGAGAACGTAAACAGTTGCAGAAGAAAGAAAGGCTAATAATAAAACATCATCCACATGATGAACATACCATCACATCCATCAAGTCATCATGCCACAAATCCACTATCCCCTTATTAAAATTTAACGTATGATTAACACTCAATACAATAAAATAAATACTAAATACAAAAATAAGTCATCCACGATTCTACATCAAAACATACATCCATTATGGTTGAGCTTTTGTGTCACGTATGTATGAGAATAACTTGTAATTGACTGGTCTGTGTCATGAGAGCAAAATATTCAAAAAAACCCTACCATTTTGCTTGGTCTAGTGTATGGTATGTGATACCCACACGTCAAAAAACTCAACCTATGCAGCTGTTTTTGCTAATCTGCTAGCTACTATCCTGCCTTATAGACCTACAAAACTCCCACAACTGCCACTCTCTTTGCTAGCCTTACTTAGACTTACAAACTCCCACTACTGCCCACTCTCTCTCCCTCCCCATAGACCATATGACAAATCCCAAATCAGTTCAAGTTAAAGCTAAGATTATAGAATAATATATTACCTTAAGTGATCTCTAGAGCTGCCAAATTGCCGTGCTTCCATGATTCGGTCAAATAGAGCTCTTGTTGTTGGGGTTGCAACCAACCTGCAGCATATAAGACCAAAAATTGACCAATACAAGTTCAGTAAAAACAACATATTTTCTATTTACACTCTATAGTAGCATAAAAGTAATAACAATCAATTTCGGTATTACAAGATTACTCTAATTGGACATTAAATAAACTAATATAGCATCTAAATAGTAACCCTCATGATCACCACAACGGAAATAAAGACTTCATATCCAACAAGCCTTCTAAACATTTTTTTTCTATAAGACTTGCCAAGTACACCTGTACACAAAACAGCAATGAACTGATGATTCAAACAAATTGAAGAAGTTGGGGCCGCCGTGTACCTCTCGCTCCTAAGAACAATCTACACCCTACATTGTACAATTAAGCAATAACATGAGTAAAAATAAACCAAAACCAAATTTCCAACCACAAGCAACCAGAGAATTAGAAGCATGAAGGATTTCAAAAGTAAAACAAATACTGGAGAGGGAAACCTTAAATTGATTGTTACCTTATCGTATTTCTTCGTTATCTTTGAAAATGACATAAGATTCAAGAAGCCGATTTAAGCATCAACACAAAGAAAAATAAAAAAATAATAATAATTTTAAATGAATCGAGAAACAAAGTAAGAAGTACCTGATTCCCTGCCTGTAGCTTTTAAGAAGTCAAAATTTATTTAATCACCAGCACAAAAAGAAAATAAAAAATTAATTATAACTGAATAAGGAAACTAAGAAAGAAGTATGTGATTCCATACCTATAGCTTTTAACAAGTCAAAGCTTCAACACTGTCTGGAAATGAATCCGTAAATACTCTGGAAATTAGAACAAATATGTGTATTTTCAAAGGCATTGTAACATATGTTGGTAAATGTCAATACCATCTAAGTCGACTTTTGCCAAAAATTCAGCAAGGCCAGACCTACGATTAAAGAATATCACTTCATAATAAGCACACTAAAATATTAATTTTGTAACAAATTTCTACTCACAGTACCTCCTCAAAGTACAAATGTTTACTAGAACAACAAAGCCATCAAAAATCAAATACTCTCATGATCAAGTCTATTAAAGAAATTAGTTCTTAAAAAATTACCTCAAAATTTGCCAGATACATGTTAGTAAAACTTATTGTTTCAAGTAAACACAAACTAGAAACATACTTTAAAACTTTTGCATAAATAAAGGGTGACAACATAGGCATACCCATAGTTTTTACCCAAATTCAGCAACCTTTAATCACACACTAAAAAATTCTTATAAGAGACTAAGTCAGAGAGCGGGAGGGGTAGACGTACTAATCGCTTATAAATTCTCAACAATCCGCACTTCAACTGTTAAACGTAAAAATATAAGTAAATAATAAAACTTCATCCACATAATGAACATACCATCAACTCATCATATCACTAATACACTCAACATAATAAAAATAAAAGCTAAATAGAAAAAATAACTCATACACGATCTCTATCACAACATACATCTATTATGATTTTAGAGTTGGTTGTCAAAATGAACCAGAGCCAAGCATTACAAAGAAAGAGCAGTTAACCAGTTGCAGCACAAAGAAAAGTGAAAAATAAAACACCATCCACATGATGAACATACCATCCACATCGACCAACTACTCATACCACAAAATCCACTATACCGCTGTTAAAAATTTTAAAGTAAAACCAACACTCGATACAATAAAATAAATTACTAATTAAATAAGAAAAATAACTCATCCACGATCTATATCACAAACATACATCTATTATCATTAGTCACAATAAACTATAACCAACCATCACAAGCAAAGAGAACGTAAACAGTTGCAAATGAAAGAAAGGCTAATAATAAAACATCATCCACATGATGAACATACCATCACATCCATCAAGTCATCATGCCACAAATCCACTACGTAAATATTAAAAGCAAGTTTAACATTCAATAGAATAAAATAAATATTAAATACGAAAAATAACTAATCCAATATCTCTACCACAACACACATCAAATTCTAGGTAGTTGTCAAAATTAACCAAAGCCAACCATCACAAGCAAAGAGCAATTCAGCTGAAGCACAAAGAAAAGTGAATAATAAAACATCATCCACATTATGAATATACCATCACATCCACTAACTCATCATGACACTAATCCACTATCCCCTTATTAAATTAAAGTATGATTAACACTCAATACAATAAAATAAGTACTAAATACAAAAATAACTCATCCACGATCTACATCACAACATACATTTATTATGATTTTAGAGTTAGTTGCCAAAATAAACCAGAGCCAAACATTACATGAAAGAGCACTTAACCAGTTGCAACACAAAGAAAAGTGAAAAATAAAACACCATCCACATGATGAACATACCATCACATCGACCAACTCGTCATGCCACAAATCCACTATCCCATTATGAAATTTTAAAGTAAGATTAACAAATAACACTCAATAAAATAAAATAGAAACTAAATAAAAATGAAAAATAACCCATCCACGATCTTTGTAACAACCATACATCTAATATGATTCTAGGCAGTTATAAAAATGAACTTCAGTCAAGCATTACAAGTAAAGAGCACATAAACAAATAAAGTAGATAGAAAAGTGAATAATAAACATCATCTATATGATAAATATACTATCACATCCACTAACTCATCTACTTCTTATTCACTATCTCTGTATTAAAAGTTTAAAGTAAGATTAACACTCAACTTCATAAAATAAATACTAAATGCAAAAATAACTCAAACCACAATATCTATCACAAATACATCTACTGATTAAAGGGTAGTTGTCAAAATGAACCAAGGCCGAGCATTAAAATGAAAGAGCACTAAACCAGTTGAAGCAAAAATATAAGTGAATAATAATAAAAACATCATACACATGATGAACAAACCATCACATCCCACTAAGTCATGGTGCCACTAATCCATTATCCCCTTATTAAAAGTTTTTTACCCAAATTCAGCAACTTGTAATCACACACTATAAAATTCTTATAAGAGAGACTAATTGAGAGAGAGCGGGAGAGGGAGGGGGGAGGCATACTAATCGTTTATAAACTACTCAACAATCAGCTCTTAAACCAGTTGGAATTAAAAATAAAAATAAATAACAAAGCAGCATCCACATAGTGAACATACTATCAAATTCACCACTAACTCATCATACTAGTAATCCAACTACACCCTTGGTTAAAAGTTTGAAGTAAGAAAAACACTCAATACAATAAAAATAAGTTACTAAATAGAAAAACTAATTCATCCATGATCTCTATCACAACATGCATCTATTATGGTTTAAGTTAGTTGTCAAAATGAACCAGAGCCAAGCATTACAAAGAAAGAGCACTTAACTAGTCCACAAAGAAAAGTGAAAAAATAAAACACCATCCACATGATGAACATACCATCACATCGGACCAACTCGTCATACCTACCACAAAAATCCACTATCTCCGTTGTTAAAATTTAAAGTAAAAACTAACACTCAATACAATAAAATAATTACTAATTAAAAAAGAAAAATAACTCATCCACGATCTCTAATCACAACAGACATCTATTATCCTTATAGCTAATTGTCACAATAAACCATAACCAACCATCACAAGCAAAGAGAACGTAAACAGTTGCAAAAGAAAGAAAGGCTAATAATAAAACATCATCCACATGATGAACATACCATCACATCCATCAAGTAATCATGCCACAAATCCACGACCTAAATATTAAAAGCAAGATAAACATTCAATAGAATAAAATAAATATTAATTACGTTTAAATAAACTAATCCAATATCTCTACCACAGCATACATCAAATTATAGGTAGTTGTCAAAATTAACCAAAGCCAAACATAGCAAGCAAGGAGCACTTCAGCTGAAGCACAAAGAAAAGTGAATATTAAAACATCATCCACATGATGAACATCGCCAATCACATCAAATCCACTTAAACTCATCATGACACTAATTAAACTATCCCATTATTCAAATTAAAGTAGGATTATACACCTCCAATAAACAATAAAATAAGTAATTATAATATTTTAATTACAAAAAATGAACTCATCCACGAATCTACATCACAACACTACATTTATTATGAATTTTAGGAGTTTAGTTGTCAAAATGAACTTCGATAGAGCCAAGCATTACCATGACAAAGAGCACTTAACCAATTGCAAACACAAAAGAAAAGTGGAAAAATACACAAACACCAATCCACATGAATGAAACATACCATCACATCGACCAATTTCATCATACCACAAAATCCACTATCCCATTATTAAAATTTTAAAACTAAGATTAACAAAATAACACCTCAGTAGAATAAAAATAGAATCTAAATAAAAATGAAAAAAATAAACTCATCCACGATCTCTGTCACAACTTGCATACATCTAATATGAAATTTCTAGAGCCAGTTATAAAAATCAACCTAAAAACAACAATAAAAACAAGCAATTATACAAGTAAAGAGCACTTCAACAATCTAAAGTAGAAAGAAAAAAGTGAACTAATAAACATCATCTATATGACAAAATATACTATAAAGTATCACATCTACTAACTTATCTACCACTTTATTCCACTAATCTCTTTATTCTCTTTATTAAAAGGTTTAAAGTAAGAATTAAACACTAACAACAGCATAATAAAATAAATACTAAATGCCAAAAATAACATCAACCACGATAATCTTATCACAACATACATCTACTGATTCAAGGGTAGTATGTCAAAATGAAACCGAAGGGGGGTTTCGAGCATTAACATATGACAGAGCACATTTTAAACCCAGTTGAAGCAAAAACTATAAGTGAATAATAATAAAAACATCATCCACATGATGAACCAAACCATCACATCCAGCTAACTCATGGTGCCACTTAATCCACTATCCCCCTTACTAAAAGTTTTTAACCCAAAATTCATAGTAAAATTTTTAATCACACTATAAACTTCTTATAAGAGACCTAATTGAGAAGAGAAGGGGCGGGTGAAGCGGGAGAGCGAGGAGGGAGGGGTTACTTAATCGTCTTATAAAACTCTTCAACAATCACACACTTAAACTGTTGGAAAGTAAAAACCAAAACTAAATAACCAAAACATCATCCACCATAGTGAACATACCTAATCCAAAAATTCACCCACCAACTCATCATACGAGTAAACCAACAACGCTTTACAACCCATGTTAAAAGTTTGAAGCAAAGAATTAACAACGTCAAAATACAATAAAAATACATACAAAATATAAAAATAACTCATCCACAAACTCTGATTTACACACATTTACATCTAATTAGATTTGAGTTAATTGTCAACAATGAACCCAGAGACCAAGCATTACAAAGAAAGAGCAAACTTAAAACCAGTTTGCAGCACAAAGAAAAGTGAAACAATAAAACACCATCCACATGATGAACAATACAATCCACATCGACCAACTCGTCATATCCACAAAATTCACTATCCCGATTGTTAAAATTTAAAAGTAAAACGAACACTCAATACAATAAAATAATTACTAATTAAAATGAGAAAAATAACACATCCGACGATCCTCTATTGCACTACATACATCTTTTTATCATTATAGGTACGTTGTCACAATAAACCATAACCAACCATCACAAGCAAAGAGAAACGTAAACACGTTGCAGACAGAAAAGAAAGGAAACTAATAAACAACATCGTCCACATGTCCGACCATACCATCACATCCATCAAGTCATCATGCCACACAACCACTACCTAAAAATATTTAAAAGCAAGTTATACCCAATTCAAATAGAACTAAAACATACCAATATTAAATACGAAACATAACTCATCCAATATCTCTAACCCACACACATACATCAAATTCCTCGGTTAGTTGTCAACCTTAAACCAAAGCCAAAACATCACAAGCAAAGAGCAAATTCAAGCTGAAGCACAAAAGAAAAGTGAAATAAAATAAAAACATCATCCACCTTATGAAACTATACCATCACATCCACTAACTCATCATGACACTAATCCACTAATCCCCTTATTTAAATCTAAAGAATGATTACACACTCAATACAATAAAATACATACTAAATACAAAAAATAACTCATACCACGATATAACATCAACAACATCCATTTATTATGTAAGAGTGAGTTGTCAAAAATTGAAACCTAGAGCCAAGCATATACATGTGAAAGAGCCACTTAGCCAGTTGCAACCACATAGAAAACCTGACACAAATAAAACACCATCCACATGATGAACATTAACCATCACATTCGACCAACTCGTCATGCCACATAATCCAAACTAATCCCATTATTAAAATTTAAAGTAAGATTAACAAATAACACTCCAAACACAAGAAAATAGAAACTAAATGAAAATGAAAATAACCTTTATCCACGATCTCTGTTACAACCATACAATCTAATAATGATTCTAGGCAGTTATAAAAATGAACCTAAACCAAGCATGTACAAGTAAAGAGAACTTAAACAATTAAAGTACAAAGGAAAAGTGAATAAATAAACATCATTCATATTTGATTAAATATAACTATCACATCCACTAACTCATCTACCACTAAGTCCACTATCTCTTTATTAAAAGTTTAAAGTAAAATTAAACACTCAACATCAATAAAAATAAATAATAATGCAAAACATAACCTCAACCAACGATATTCTATCACAACATACAATCTAGCTGATAAACAAAGGTAGTTGTCAAAATGAACCAAGGCCGAGCATCTACAATGAAAGAGCACTTAACCAGTTGAAGGCAAAAAATATAAGTGAATAATACTGAAAACCATCAACCACATGATGAACAAACCATCACATCCACTAAAGTCATGGTGCCACTACATCCACTATCCCCTTATTAAAAGTTTTTACCCAAATTCAGCAACTTGTAATCACAACACTATTAAAATTCTTCTAAGAGACCTAATTGAGGAGAGAGCGGGGGTGATGAGAAGAGGGAGGGGGGAGGCGTACTAATCGTTTAATAAAAACTCCTCAACAAATCAACACTTAAAACTATTGGAAGTAAAAACAAAAATAAATAACAAAACATCATCCAAATAGTGAACATACTATCAAATTCACCACCAAACTCATCAATACAAAGTAATCCCGCTCCGCTACAAACCACAAACCCATGTTAAACAGTTATGAAGCAAGAATAACACTCAACACAATAAAATAATTACTAAAATAGAAAAAATAACTCATCCACGATCTCTATCCCCAACATTACATCTATTAATGATTTGAGTTAGTTGTCAAAATGAAACCAGAGCCAGAGCATTACAAAAAAAAGAGCACTTAACTAATATGCAGCACACAAAAAAAGTGAAAAAATAAAAACACCATCCACATAATGAACATACACATTCAACATCGACCAACTCGTCATACCACAAAATCCACTATCCCGTTGATTAAAATTTAAAGTAAAAAACTAGTATACACTCCAATTATTTATACAGTAAAATAATTACTAATTAAATAAGAAAAATAACTCATCCACGATCTCTATCACAACATACATCTTATTATACATTATAGGTAATTGTTCACAGATAAAACCATAAACCAACCATCACAAAGCAAAGAGAACGTAAAACAGTTGCAGAAGGAAAGAAAGGCTAATAATAAAACATCATCCACTATGAATGAATCAATACCAATCACATCCATCAAATCATCATGTCCACAAATCCACTACCTAAATTATTATATAACAAGTTTAACATTCAATACAATAAAATAAATATTAAATACGAAAAATAACTAATCCAATATCTCTACCACAACATACATCAAATTCTAGGTAGTTGTCCAAAATTAACACAACGGCCAAACATCACAAGCAAGGGAGTCATTTCCAGCTGAGATGCACAAAGAAAAGTGAATTAATTAAAACATCATCCCACATTATGAATATACCATCCACATCCACTAACTCATCATGACCACCTTAATCCACTATCCCCTTATTCAAATTAAAGTATGAGATATAACACTCAATACAATAAAATAAGTAACTAAATACAAAAATAACTCATCCACGGATCTAACATCAACAACATACATTTATTATGATTTTAAGAGTTAGTTGTCAAAATGGAACCAAAGCCAAACATTACATGTAAAGAGCAGCTTAACCAGTTGCATACACAAAGTAAAACTGAAAAATAAAACACCATCCACTTGATGAACATACCATCACATCGACCAATCTCTTCATGCCACAAATCCACTATCCCATTGTTGTGACAAATTTAAAGTAAGATTAACAAGATAACAACTCAATACAATACAAATAGAAACTAAAGAAAAAAACTAACTCATTCCACAATCTCTGTCACAAACCTATACATCTAATATAAATCTAGGTTTGTTATAAAAATGAACCTAAGCCAAGCATTACAAGGTAAAGAGCACTTAAACAATTAAAGTAGAAAGAAAAGTAAATAATAAAATATCATCCATATGATAAATATTACTTATCACATACCTAACTCATCTACCACTTAATTCCACTTATCTCTTTATTAAAAAAAAAAAGTTTTTTTAAAAGTAAGATTAACACTCAACATCCATAAAATAAATACTAAAATGCAAAAATAACTCAACCGACCGATATTCTATCCACAAACATTACACCTACTGATTCAAGGGTAGTTGACAAAATGAAACCAAGGCTGAGCATTACAAATGAAAGAGCACTTAACCAATGTGTAGCAAAAATATAAGTGAATAATAATAAAACATCATCCACATGATGAACAAACCAATCACACTCACCACTAACTCTAATGATGCCGCCTAATTCACATTATCCCCTTATTAAAAGTTTATAGTAAGATAATACCCTCCCCCCCCCCCCCCCCCCCACCCTATAACAAAATAAAATGCTAAAGAGAAAAGTATAACTTCATCCATGATTTCTATCATCAAACATTACATCTAACTTACGATTTGTGGGGTTAGTTTGTCAAAAATGAAACCAAAGGCCAAGCAAGATCAGGAATGAAGTACTTGAACAATTTAAGTAGAAAGAAAAGTGAAATAACAATCTAATCATCCACGTGATTAACCATGGGGATATAACTCAAGTTTAATTTCTTTTGATGCAATATTTTTACATGTTTGCTGCATGGATGCATTGGAACCAGTCATGAAAATTGTTAGTGCATGGATGCATGGATAACAAAGTACCTGTCATGTTTTGGGTTAGTGCTTTTGTGCCCATGCAATTTTATGGGATGGGAATACCATTGACTTGTGTAACATGTATTAGAATACCATTGACACCACTTGCCGAAAAACTCAACCTGCTGATATCCTTCATAATAGACCTACAAACTACTTCCACTCTCTCTGCTATCCTTATAGATCTACAAACTCCCACTACTGCCACTCTCTCTCCCTTCCCCCGAACTATGTAAAACCAAATCCCAAATCATTCCAAGTTATATATAGCTAAGAGTGCAGAATGATATATTACCGTAAGTGATCCTCAGTACAGCCAAATTGTAGTGCTTCCGTCTTTTGATCCTCAAAGGGATCTTGTTGATGGGGGTTGCAACCAACAGGCAACCTGCAGTATAAACAGTCGATGCTGACCAGCACAAGTTCAGCTAGTTAAAAAACTATATTTTCCATGTACAGTAGCATAGAAGTAATAACAATTAATATCGGTCTTAAAAGATTACTCAAATTTGACATTCATTTAACTAATATGATAATAATAGTACCTCATGATCCCAATGGAAAAGAAGACCTGAAATCCAACAAGCGTTGTAAAAATTTATTGTTTTCATAAGAATTACTACTACGCGTGCACAGATCCACAAAACTAGTGAGATTAGATTATCAATAAATCTTCATTCAGTCAAAAAAGCAGAAAAGAACAAATTTTAATTGCAATTCTACCTCCCTGCTGCAAAATTTGTCATACTTGCAAGCACAGTCAGCATTGAACTGATTACAACCAATTGAGGAGCTGGGGTCCCTCTCCCTCTACCTCTCCTAAAAACAATCTTCACCTGACATTGTATATGGCCAGTCTATAACAATAGCTCTCATCAACAGCTGCTAATTCATCATCAGCGTCTAATCCCTCCGAAAGAAGCCCACACGCATCCTGATCAAGACAACAAACTGAGTGTCATACTAATCAATAGAGTTGACAAAATCGCAAGAAAAATTTCTACACGTCAAAGATGCAGTGAAACTGAAATAAACTCCAACATTGCAAAATCAAACCTTAAATTAGATACCAACTTTCTGTCCTTTTTTGAGGACTCTGTTCATGATTTTCGTCCACTAAGCGGACAATTTTTTTAGGGTTTACAATTGTCATATTGTTTCTTAAAATTATGAAGTCTTTCAAACACACAAATTCTATCAAGTACCCTAGGAATTCCTTTCTCTTGTTGCAATGCATGAATGTCTTGTTTAAAAACTGTGCAACTTAGTTAAACTGAACAATTGGCTTACAAGCAGTGAACCAATATTCCAACTGGGAAATTATAATTATCCAACATTTACATAAAGCCAATGGTTGTAGAATTTGCAAAAGGTTCTCAGTTTAAATCACATTGAACATATATAATGCCCTCTCTTTCAATATATAATCACAACAAAGAAAAGAATAAATATTCATGAAATAAACTTCTACCAAACTACTTTACAGAGATATAAACCATCATCCCAGCACAACCCTTTTCATTTGCCATGGTGAGAGTTGAAATCTAGCATATTTTAATACTAAGAAGAATCACAGACTTCCAAAAGAAACATAGTACAATTAATGTAAAAATGACTGAATAAGCCTTCGTCTCTAAGATCAAGTCAAGAAAGCTGAAAAAACTGTTCTATTTTTTTATTCAAATGTTATGAACAATTCTTAAACTCAACTATAAGTAACATAGAGTATATGCTTCATTAGGTTGTGCGAGAACATGAAAAATGAGTTTTTAACGATTAATCTCAAAGTGTGCGACTGGAAGTAATAAACCAATAATGAGTTTTGGCATTACACACAGCCATGTAATTGCAATCAGTTGGTTTGACAAATGACAATTTAAAGTAAATAATGACAGGTGACAAAAAATTGTGTTGGGGCTTGAATGTGTGGACAAACATACAAATAAATATGCAAACGAGTAATAGAGATAGATCCCCAACTTTAAAAACATGCCTAAGAGAGTTTGAAAACCAAATGGCCAAAACTTTCAGCTTAAACAACAAACCCACCAGTTCTTTAAATAACGAGCATCTCCACACCACCAACCTAAACATTTACTCCAGATCAGAAGAATATAACAAAACAAAAAAACAAATGCCTTTGATTTTCTAAAATACATTTCTATATTTTGACTCTTTAGCTAAATCACGTTTACACAAATTGTCGAATACACAAATTGCGAACACAAAGAATGAATTTAAAACTTACCCTTCTTTTGCTACTGGTTTGCTACGGGTGTTATCTCATTGCTCCGGACAGTCGGCGGGAGGATAGCAAGCGTTTTTTGTCGCCGGGAAAAGATTTTTCTAGAGAATATCCGCCGGACTTTGGGAGTAATTATCGTTACTGACAGAAGAAACACAGACTTACATTTAAGAATCAAATTGAAAATTGAAAACAGCGATAGTGTCAATAGAAGAATTGACACAAATTCCAAAATTGTCTACAGGAAATCAGAGTTAATTGACTAGAGAAAAAGTCATTGCCGATGAAAAAAAAATAAAAACACAACTAAAGATTTCGTTTAAAACATTGAAAAACCCCAAAATCACAGGATTTTTCGTCAAACAAACAAGAAGAATGAATTGAAACTTAAACGTTTGGAAAAATTAAACAAAAAGAATAACAAACAATAAATTGAACACAAAGAATGAATTGAAAAGTTACCCTTCTTTTGCTACTGGTTTGCTACGGGTGTTATCTCATTGCTCCGGACAGTCGGAGGGAGGATAGCAAGCGTTTTTTGTCGCCGGGAAAAGATTTTTCTGGAGAATATCCGCCGGACTTTGGGAGTAATTATCGTTATTGACAGAAGAAACACAGACTTACGTTTAAGAATCAAACTGAAAATTGAAAACAGCGATAGTGTCAATAGAAGAATTGACACAAATTCCAAAATTGTCTACAGGAAATCAGAGTTAATTGACTAGAGAAAAAGTCATTGCCGATGAAAAAAAAATAAAAACACAACTAAAGATTTCGTTTAAAACATTGAAAAACCCCAAAATCACAGGATTTTTCGTCAAACAAACAAGAAGAATGAATTGAAACTTAAACGTTTGGAAAAATTAAACAAAAAGAATAACAAACAATAAATTGAACACAAAGAATGAATTGAAAAGTTACCCTTCTTTTGCTACTGGTTTGCTACGGGTGTTATCTCATTGCTCCGGACAGTCGGAGGGAGGATAGCGAGCGTTTTTTGTCGCCCGGAAAAGATTTTTCTGGAGAATATCCGCCGGACTTTGGGAGTAATTATCGTTACTGACAGAAGACAGACAGACTTACATTTAAGAATCAAA